>NTHP01000460.1:438262-475312 GCA_003416845.1 Oplegnathus fasciatus
CGTTTCCACTCCATTTTATTAATGTGCAAAGTGCACATAAAAACAGGTGGATGGACAGAGAGAGAGAGGCTGTCCAACTGGTTAGTGAACCGTCCCGCTGAACTGGACTGAGCTTCAGCCCCTCCATCCTCACCACATAAACACATGTTAGAGTGTGTCCACACACACACACACACACACACACACACACACACACACACACACACTCACATTCATGAGTTAAACTCACAAAACTCAAACACAAACAAACATTCATGTCTCAGCAGCAATCGAACACATACACACACATATAGAGTGAGGCGGTTATATTAACACACATGTACGCACATATACACAATGAGAGGGAGGGAGTGAAAGGAAGGGAATCATATTACTTTGACTCCATACATGAAGTATGCTGACTTTACCTCATGATGTCTCCCCTGAGGGTGGGGACTCCTGCCTTCAGTCAGCTTAGCGTTTATCCCACCCTCCCTAAAATGAACCCGGGGGCAGGGTGCTGGATTTACTGTACCTTCAAACACACATGGAGATGATTTCATTTGACCCAAACTAAAAACCCCCCAAAAATCTAATTCCTCTTCACGGCCTCTCACATACATCTCAGAATCTCTCCTCTGCTGGAGGTTTTGGTGTAAAGTCAGATTTATTTATAGAAATCAACACGCTGGTTTGTCCCAGACTGGAATCATACTAATGAAAGATAAAATGACCTATTTATGATCACCAGAGGTTGAATGTGTGATTATGGGATCAATCAGGGATCAATAACGTCTTATCTCAACTTTGTATACTTTGTATTATTAATCTGAACATGCAAAGTAACTAAAAGTATCAAATAAATGTAGTAGAGAAGTGTAAAGTAACAGAAAATGAAAATACTCAAGTAAAGTACCTCAAAATTGTACTTAAGTACAGTAAGCAAATGTACTAAGTTACATTCCACCGCTGTAATCGGCTGTGTAGAGCAACACATGTCGTCCTTTCACAACATGTTTACCTGCTCACAGCAGAACAAACGTGTGTTTTTATGGGTGAGAATGAGGTATAGTTGTGTGTAACAGTGTGTGTACTGTATGTGTGTTTGTGTACTCTTTCATTGTACTTTACTTGGCAGGTCACACCATCATGTAACAGGATCCTCCCGGAGCTCAGGCTGATTTGGAGAACAATGCAGGAGGCGTAACACGTCCACATTGTTTTTAAAGACCTGAACAGGCTGCTGGAGCTCTTCAGAGAACTAGAATATGATCCTTATTACTGCAAACCAGCTCACATACACTCACTCACAGGTGAAACTCACACAGAGGAGTCTCAAATGAGGAAGGGGAACAACAAGCTTTTGGCTAAAATGTAGATTTGAAATACTAGTTTGTGATGTGTTCAGAATGATCCATTTTAATCTGATAGTTGATGAGACATTTCACTCAAAGCCACAAATGTGAACCTCATGGTGGCGCTAGAGAATCAACAAAATCAGTGGGATTCATCATCTGGGAACCACGAACGTCTCAAAAAAACATTTCATGACAATCCGTCAAATACTCGTTGAGATATTTCAGTCAGGACCAAAGTGATGGATCAGCTGCTGGCTGGCTAAAAATATTAAATAAATTAAAGTGGATGTACTAAAACACGCAAATCAACAAGTTTGGGCCTTTAAATAACCATGAGAGGAAATAAGTCACAAACTGGGACAAGGAGGGACTCCACACAAGACAGTGAACAACAGGGTGTGCAAATCCACAATATCAGCAGTGGATGGATGTGTGGCGTGTTTGCTGCGGAGGTGTCGAAGGTGCAAAAGCAAAAGAAGGTGATTCAGGGTGGATGTGAGCTGGAGGAAGAGAGAGAGAGACAGAGTGAACACATGGGCGAGCCTTTATAGCCTAGAAGACCCAGGTGAGCCAGATCAGCTGGACGACCCTCCCCTGTCAGCCTATTGCCTGCTGAGGACAGCCTCAGAGAGAGAGAGACAGATGGGACAAGCATCCCATAGAGGCCAAAAACCAACCAATGCATGCAGGGCAGAATTAGGCCGTTATTGGTTATTAACATTAAAAAAAGAACACTTAAATTTAGGTTACATCTCAAATCGAGCCCCCAAGACACACTGAGATTTCAGGTGCTACAAACCCAAGAACTGAACCCCCAAGAGTCCCTCTGTCACCTGGTCTGGAGACTTACTGATCAAACAACAGCCAGTACTGTTCAACCTCAGACCAGCGCTGCTTTCCAACCACTGATCAAATGATTAAATGAACAAAAGACGTCTCTCTGGAACACTGGACAAATCAAACCAAAACCCAAACAAACCTCTGGCCCTGAACCATGAATACAAACTGTCAGAGTATCTCTTTACTGTCAGAGACGCGAAGCAGAGACAGATCCAGACCAAATCCAGACTCGGGGACTGCAGTCTAGCGACAGAGAAGGGACGACACAACAAGTCGTGGCTACCAACAGAAGAAAGAGTCTGTGCTCACTGCACCACAGGTGAGGTAGAGACTTCAGATGTGACAGAATCATATCAGAGTGGAATAAATGTGTTAATCCCAAACTTCACAGAGATTACTGTTACTTTATTCTACTGTTTTTGTGTATTGTATTATTATTTATTATTAATGTATTTGTGTATTATGTATAGAGACAGACAGAGGGAGAGAGAGAGAGAGCCTCCATCACTGCCATTCAGGAAATTCCAGTCATTCCTCAGTAATTCCTCCTCTCGCTGCTCATGTCTTTCTCTGCTCACACATGGCGGCACAGCCGGTAAATCGAGCCTCCCTCCCTCTGTCTCTCTCTTCGTCCCCTCCTCCTTGTCAACACTGCGTCTGTCTTCCACCTCTCACCCTTAACCTCCGACCCCTCAGTCAGACTTAATAACAGGAAGTGATTGACTCCCTGCTGCGGCCGCTGCGGTGGGAAGAAAAACGAGGCGAGGACAGCGTCGTCCCTGGCAACGCTTGACTGATGTCACGCTAAAGACCAACAACCGAAGATGAAATACAAGATGATGTAGAAACAAGTAGAGCTGAACTATTAGTCGATCTACAGTAAATGACTTGATCAATCACAGCTGAAAATTCTGGTTCCTGTTTTATGTTTTATTTTCTGATGCAGAGGACCCAGGTTTACTGTGTGTCATTTGGTATGTGATAATTTGATTATTCAGATATTTTCAGAATAAAGCACAATATGAAAAGTAATGAGAAGGGCGCTCCTGCAGGTCCTGTGGCAATAATCTAGTCCAGCTTCTTCTCCAGCTTCACATTCTTGCCTCTATCGGATGGACTGACAGGATAGAGACAAACAGTTGCTGGAAAAACTAAAGCATCTGGTAAACTAAACAAACAAAAACTAATGTGACAACAGATCAATCCCAAAATCTTCCAAAACTGTCCAGAATTTTCCTAAAATCTATCTAATGATCCTCAGTGTGGTTACAAAAAAGAAGTGGCCGAAAGGTTAAAATATTTCCCACACACCGTTCGTGTGTGTTTGTTTAGCACTTTAGAGAAAAACGTTGGAGAGGGAAGACGGAGTGAGTTTGTGGGGTGAGCAAGTCCAAAGTTCAGGTGGGTGTGACGTTCACCTGCTCGACAGCCTCCCGCCTCTCCCTCCTCCACCTCCCATTACTCAGTGAGTCACTGTAAAGAAGAGAAAGCGCAGCGCTTCAAGCGAAGTGGAAGAAGAGGCACAGTTACGGGAAAGAAGGGTGGATGAAACAAAAGAGACGGGAAAGTGGAAAACGGGCGAAGAGAGAACAAGACACGACAGAAAACATTCAGCCTCCGCAGATTCCACAGAACAGAAGAAGAGTTTCTGTGATGAGCTTTTAAAAACAAGCTCAAATTAATGAAGCGAACATAAAACTCACACTTTTTTTTAGAAGGTGGAAAACACAGAGAAAGTACAGATTTATAGGCTCTTATATTAACTTAATTTACAGCATCTGAGTAGATCAGATGTGCAAAAACAAATTCAGCACCCATTCATGGAGAATATATTGTGTGTTTCTAACTACTCGTTACCCCCCCGACCCCTTCTTTGTTTCTTGTTCTTAAATTACTGACAGAACTGTGCAAGAATCAATGCGCTTGTACTCTGTACCTGTGTAAATGACAAATAAAGTTACTTGAATATTGGATAGTGTTAATAAAACCAATAATACCAGATTTACCTTCATACTTAACAAGTGTTACGAAGCAATAGACGAATGATACAGTACGATACACAAAAGAACCAAGAAAAACAAAGTTCAGTACCAACATAAAAGTAAAAAAGCTCTTTAAGCACGGGCGTACACGTGTGCCAGTAAGGAGTATAATAAAGTCATTATATGTTAATTGGTTAATGAAATTAAAAACAGAAGCACTTATAAACTGTAAGCATAAAAATACTCGTGCCAATAAAGAAGAAACCAGAACATAAAACACTGAAATATCAGTGAGAGCGGCTGTAAGACTTGGATGTACAAGAAAGTGCGATACCTTGCTGCCAATTGGTCCCAGTGGCCACATGTGGTACTGCAACAAAGAAAAAAATCCCACAGACGTCCATTACAAAAGAAACTTCTGCAAAACTGTCGACAGGACGCCTTGAACCACAAACTGTAACAAATTGAATTTACTGTAAACTTAACGTAAAATAAACATTATGTTAATCAGGTAGTTCAGTAATGAATAGTGTGGATGAGTGATGGGTGCAAACAAAACACGAAACCTGGACCAAACCAGCTGGTGGAGGCCGGGGAATAAGAAGAGAGCGAGGAAGCCACTTAAATAGGCTGAGGTCCAATTAGCTCAGGTGTAGGCAGTTTCCTGATGTCCTTCCCTACTCTCCCATTGGCCCTTTAGCCAGGAAGCCAAACCAACCATCCAAGCAACAGGCAGAGAGGGAGGGACGGCACAGCACCAATTCTGGGGTCCAGTTCTTACAACACATCCATGTTAATTTATGTGTCTGAGTGTAATTTTGAATTTGTTTGTGAAAAACTATAAATATATCGATCACCAGCTGAAAAACAAACATGTGAAAACAAAAGTTACTCAAAGTTAATCAAGAAGAATATTAATACACGTGTACACTCGTAATGGACGCACATCTGGTGTCATGCTCGCTGTAAAGGTTTGATAAAAACATGAAAATCTAAAAATAACAAGGAGGACGGATAAGAGAGGAAGAGGCAGAGATCTGTCTTTATGATTGAAACTGTAAATGAATCATGTATATATATAAAATAAATAATATAAGGAAGGAATCATCCCAACATGGCTGACATTGTAGGAGTTCATTGGAAGGAAAAGAGCTTTATGCAGCGGAGGATTATTCATAAATATTCTCATTACTGGCTGGAATTTTGTGCTTGCCCATTAAAAATGTCGTGTATCAACAGGTTTATGTGACGACATGGGAGACGTGGTGGAAAAGTCTCTTTTAATTTGACTGTAAGTGTAAAAAAGTAGGAGAGAGGAGCAGGTGGCGAGTCACTCAGGTGTGACAGAGGGCTAATAGAGCTGCTTCCACTGTTATTGTAGACTGTATAACAGTGTTATTGCAGACGCTTCGTCATTCTTTCCACCATTATGAAGTTAAACTGCTGAAGAGGCCCGCTGTGTTACCGTGGCAACGCCTCACTCTCTCTCTCTCTCTCTCTCTCTCTCACACACACACACACACACACACACACACTGGTGGAAGACGTATTCAGACCTTTTACTTGAGTAATACCACAGTGTAGAAATACTCTGCTAAAAGTAAAAATCCTGCATTCAATATGTTACTTAAGTAAAAGTACAAAAGTATTAGCATCAAAATATTACCCCCAAAAAAGTACCAAAAGTAAAAGAATGGCTCATTCCAGAATAATATATATATCATATCTTATATATCACACATATCAATCATAATTTATTAACTGATTTATATTTCGTGTTAATAATCTGAATATGCAAAGTAACTAATGTTGTCAAATAAATGTAGTGGAGGAAAAAGTATAATATTGGCTTCTGAAATGTAGTAAAGTAGAAGTATAAAGTGACATAAAATGGAAAAAAATATGAAGTACAAGTACCTCAAAACTGTGCTGAAGTGCAGTACTTGAGTAAATGTACTTCCACCATTGTTGCACACAGAGATTGACACATAAACCTATAAACCTATAAGCACATGCTCACGTTCACACACACACACACACACATACAGTACTTATATACACACTTTCACTGTCTTATGCTCTCTCTCTCTCTCTCTCTCTCTCCTGAGAGGCGTCCAGGTCGTTACTGTGTCCCTTTAATCCGGCTAAAGCAGCTTTACAAACTCGGGGAAGCTGTCAGGGTGTCTCTCTCTGAGACTGTGTTCTGGCTGGTCGCCTGTTTGGAGTCTCATCATTGTTTACTGGGAGAACTGGATTAAGAGTCCACAGCTCAGAGCTAAATGCTAACGCCAGCATGCTAACATGCTGATGTTTAGCAGGTATAATGTTTACTGTGTTCACCATCTTACTTTAGCATGCTAACATTTGCTTATTAGCGGTAAAAGTGCAGCTGAGGCTGATGGGAATGTCTGTAGTTCTGCAGGTGTTTGGTCATAAACCAAAGTATTGGACACATGAACATGTTCACCTGATGATGGCGCTACAGGAAAGGTCAGAGGATCACCAAAGTTCTTACAGTTCATCCTGAGGGGGGAACATGAACGTCTGAACCACATTTCATCACAATCCATCCAACAGTTGTTGAGATGTTTCACTTAAAACCACAAATGTGAACCTCATGGTGGCGCTACAGGAGAAGGTCAGCGGATCACAAAAGTCAGGTAGGATTCATCCTCTGAGAACCATGAATATCTGCACCAAATGTCATGGCAGTCCATTTAATAGTTATTGAGATATTTCAATCTGGTCCAAAGTGGTGACCACTTTATTTGCACTTGCACTGCCCACCAGCACAACATATAATGTTATTTTAGTGCACGTGGCAGCATCCTGCTCCTGTGCTTCTTTAGCGTGCATTTTCTCAAGACTGTGTAAATCCAGCAGGATACCCACCACCTCTCTCCAGGTCGGGTCAACGTAGGGCTGCTTGTTTACTCCCCTTCTGTCGACTCAACCAGAGTGTTTTTGTTTGAATGCGGAGACAGCCTGGAAAAAAAAGCAAGAGAAGAAATAAAGACTTCAGCTGAGGCTCCAAGTTTCAACGTGTATGGAGAAGAGACAAACACTGTCGCAGAGGTTTTTATACTTCTTGTTACAAAGTTCTCATTGTTCCCAAAGACATCTACAAGACCTTGGAGTCCGGATGTAAATCTTTGTTTTTGTAAGGAGCACGAAATGAAAAGTCAATGAAACTTCACGTGAAATACTTAAAATAACAGTTCTGGTCAAAACTTTTCTGGAAAGGTGAAGTTCACTCAGGTTCAGTGAGTCCGATATTTAAATACATCGTACATGAGAAAGGTGAAATAATCTCTCGTGATATATAATAAAAATATTTAGTAATCAAGAAAGAATATTTTAGTTCCACATTAAGTTGATTTTCATGTGATAATAAAATGAATAGAAGCCGACGGCCGGCTTGAAAGGAGCTCGTCAATGTAAAAACAATTGGTTTTCTTTAGAAAGTCGTTCTCAGTATTGTGATTATAAATATAAGAGCAAAAAATATGCAAAATCACCTTAACAGCACAAATATTAATTTCTACCATTAATCCCTCCATTACAACTGACTCCACCAACATTACTACAACAAGTTTAATACAACTACGAGCACCATCACTACCTCTACTACAACTACTCCTACATCTTGTACTTCTACTAATGTTTTCTAAGATACGATGTTTTTCATAACTAACCAACCAAAAGATGCCAGTGAAAACACACTGTGTGACTCTACAACACTCTTGTTTAATCATTTAACACAACATAATAGAAAATAAAGCCAAAATACACGTACTATTTACTCTGTGGCTATAAAGCTACTACAACTAGTACGACTACAACTACTTCTACTTCTTCCACTACTGCCACATCTGCTGCTGCTGCTAATTTCTGGATATCCTCTGTTTCTCTTGAGCATCACAGAAACTGACACTTTCTTTTAACTCTCAAACATTCAAGAGAGAGAAATACCAGCAGAAATACTCTGTTACAAGTAAAAATCTGACAAGATTTCACTTAAGTAAAAATACAGATTTATTAACAGCAAAATGTACATCAAGTATTAAATATATATATATATATATAAATATGTGAAGTAACTCCAGCTGTCAGATAACGTAGTGTAGTAAAAGTATAAAGTAGTATCAAATTGAAATACTCAAGTAAAGTAAAAGTATGTCAAAACTGTACTTCAGTACAGCCCTTGGGTAAATGTACTTAGTTAAATAGCCTCAGAGAAAGTTACTGGATTCCTACTTTGAGGTCTTCAGCAGAAAAGTTCAAAGGCTGCGGACCATAAAGACCTGTCATTGAGAAAGATGCAGCCAGAGGCGAAGCAGGAGCTCCCAGTTATACAAGTGCCCTCAGAAACTGGGTTAACTGGCCGAGTGGAGCTTTTTGTTTGAGTAGATACTAACATTTCAAACGCTTTACAGGTGTTCTGTCATCAAAATGCCTGACTTTGTTCTCTGCTGTTGTAAAAGGGGAACATGTAACTGATGATGGGCCTTTATGATGGCCGGCGTCCAGCGTGTCGGCAGGTAGCAGCACGCTTTTATCTTTATCAATGAAAGAAACATTTTAATAAAGCTGTCACTGCAGAATCAGAGACAAATCACATCCTTATAGGTGTGATTTTATTTTGTGTTGTTAATTAATTTCAGAGATTTGTGGTTTTCATCGTTTTAAACTTCTGCTCTCATTGGCGAAGAAGACTACAGTATATTTGCAGTGTCTTGAGGCTCTTCCCAGCAGATGTCTCCTCCAAAGCTGAAATAAAAATGATGACATCGTACAATCCTGATTTTGGCACTTATAACAATCCAATCTGTAGATTCTGACTTGGTGGAAAATGAAAACGTTTAAAGGAATAGTTTGACATTTTCAGAACTACGCTGTTTTATTCTTTTTACTTGTTAAGAGTTAGTTCTGAAGTTTGACACCACTCTCATGTCTCTGTGTTAAGGATGGAGCCGGAGCTAGGGAGGCCACTAGCTTAGCTTAGCATAAAGACTGTAAGCAGGGGGAAACAGCTAGCCTGGCTCTGTGCAAAGTTCCACAATTGGCCTACCAGCACCTCTAAAGCTCATTAATTAACATGTATTATCTTGTTTATTTAACTATGATGGCGCTATAAAAGTCAGAGGATCACCAAAGTTTCTATGATTTATTGTTTATTTAAGAATTGGGCCAATCCGTCTAGTATATGTTAATAATAGTATGAACTTTATTTATATAGAACTTATCAAAACGAGAGATTAAAATAAAAAACAACACATGAAATCATATACAGTATTGTACACTTACAAAATGTTGTTGTTCACACTGTAACTCTCTCTAAAATCACAAATTGTCATATGTTTATGTACAGATTTAGAGGTGTATCGTGATGCTTTGCAGTGAGCCAGGCTAGCTGTTTCCCTCTGCTTCCAGTCTTTATGCTAAGCTAGGCTAATCGCCTCCTGGCTCTCGCGTACAGACATGAGAGTGGTATCTTCTCATCTGACGCTCAGCAACAAAGCAGATACACTTATGTCCCAAAATGTGGAACTATTCCTTTAATTAATGCATCTGCAGGTATTTTACTTTCGCTCCTCTCCTCCTCAAGTTTTCAAAGCCAGCAACCTTTTGGTTTTGAGCAGTGATGATGAGAAGTGAAACAAAAACAAAAGTAAAGTCAGGTGCCTTTGAAAACATGTAGTCCTTTTGTCCTTGGATCATGTGGGGGGTGTGTGTGCATTATGGGAACACACACCGCAGCTGCCGGCCTCCCTGACTACCAGCCGCCAAACAAAAAAAATTCTTTTCAAAACCAACCTCAGGAACCAGCGGAGAGATGATTAAATTCTCCATGCGAGGAGTTCAAAAGCAATAAAAAATGAAATGAAAACATGGGCGGTGTGCAACACAAAGACCTCATTGTTGCCGGGCAAAGGAATGCCTGTGTGTGTGTGTGTGTGTGTGTGTGTAACTGTGGGCAGAGGCTGGGAGGAATTTGAGTTTTTGCATGGAGACAAAAGGTGGCCTATGACGAGGAGAGAGAAAGACAAGCAGCGAGGATGAGGCACAGAGAGGGAAACAGAGAAAGAAAGCAAGAAAGAAACAGACAGAAGCTGTTTCCATTCATGTGTTTCCATGTTAACACTTTACTCTGTGTTAGCATTCGTCAAAGTGAAGTTACTAGTCTCTAAAACTCCTCTAATTAATGTTTTTCACATCAACAATGAGTCACATGACTGTGGCTTTGTTCAGGCTGCCAGCCCAGATCTGGGTTTTGGCAGATCCAGATTGATTTTAGAAAGTCTGGACAGCAGAAAAACACAAGAAATGTAAATCGGATCCAAGCCACGTTTGGAGGTGGTTTGGAAAAATCAGATTTCTGCAGGTGCGTCTCAGCCCGGACGCTCTGGACGCTCGGATTTCACAATCGAAATCGGATTTCAATGCGACACACAACAACAACGTCAAACCCAGAGTGATGGAAGTGCATCAGAGCGTATACATAATATATATAGTATATATAATGTACACCAGCCTCCTCCACCAGACAAACTCAGCAACTTGATGGTGTGATTGTTTGGAGGGCGAGATGATAGATCTCCATTTCTCATGCTTCTGCGTTGGAAAGCTGCGTCACCAGCGTACGTACTTACTGACGCCTCTGTCGTTACCACAGCAACCCATGCAGATAGGTTGGTGATGAAATCTTGATTTCCTGCAGTCTGAACAACGCCTGTAAGTGATAGGAGAGGGTCATCGACTCTGCAGCACTACAAAACTTTTTAGCCTCTTTTAGCTCGTTGTTTTACAGGCTGCGTGTCACTGTTCAGTCTCACCGCTCTCATCAGCAAACAGCTGTAGTCTACAGTGAGGCTGTACTCAGGCACAGCAGTGCTTTCAGCTAAATGTTAATGTCAGCATGCTAATATACCGTGACATGTTTCTGTAACCTGCTATAATGTCTGCCGTGTACCACTAAACACAAAGCTGAGGCTGATGGGGATGTCATCGGTTGTGCAGGCATTTGCTCATAAACCAAAGTACTGGACAAATTAAATTTTCTTCATACTTAATGACTTTTTGTAATTTTATGAGAATTTCTTATAAACATGGCTTTAAACTGACGACATGTTTCAGAAGTCCACTCCAGACGACTTCTGTTTGTGGTCTCAGAGATCTCAGCTGTTAATCATGATTAAATATAACGAGTGTTCATCTGCTCGATCTATCCATCTATCCATATATCTATCTACCTTTTATGGCATTTTCAATTTGTGGATAAAAAAACTGAGTGGAAACGCTGAAAATTAAAAAAAAAAAACTTGAAATATTACTAAAAAGTTTTTTTCACTGGGTTGAGGTGAAAAAGTCGGTGTATTTATAAAAACAAAATGTGAAAAAGTGCAACAGAAACAGACTGAGCGAATAAATGATGACGTACATGAATCATGTGACTGAAAGTGAAGAAAACATCAGATCTGTGTGGAGGATGAGGAGGCTGTGACCTTCCTCACATTAACACATGAAACTAACAGAAATGTCATATTTCCATTTTCCATCGTTTGAGCTTCGACTGGAGCTCTTTTAATGACGTCATCTCGGTGTGTCCTCTTCTTCTGTGGTGGTTTAATGGCAGCGACTGGACTCCATCGTCCAATAAAGTCATTCACACAACAGGATGGAAACAAGCAGCAATTCACGTTTTCTTTTTTCAGGAAATTTGTTAAAATCTTCGTTACATTTGGTTGGAAACTTGCCTCATGATGTGTCCAGAGTACTTTTCATGCAGAACTAAACCTCCAAAATGATTTAATTTAGATTTCTGTTTGGAGTTTTCTAACAGTTTGTTCATGAGAGTGACACCAATATGTAGGAGAACATACTGTACATTTATCTGTCTGTGAACGACTTTGCAGCCAACAAATATTTGTTCATGCGTAGCCCATACAATATATAAAACATGAAAAATGTCCTTGTTTGGTGTAATAACAATGTTTATGGTCATTTCTGTACTTATTCAAGCGTGCATGCTCTGTTGTGTCAAAGTGAAGAGTTACCACTTCACACATATTTAAACATAAAGCAGTGGGGTCAGCGGGACCCCAAACAATGAGGAAATAAAGCCAAAGTCAACAACACAGAAGCACTGAGAGGGTATAAAGTGCAGAAAATGAAGATAAATGGAGATCTAAGGGCTTCAGAATGAATGTTGATGTTACGGAGCAGCGATCAAGTCATGTATATAAACACACACAGAGTCTTAACTTGCACAAACACACACACACACATACACACAAGCTCATTTCCTATAATCCCTCGTCACCTGACCTCTGACCTTTGTGAGGGTGTTGACAGATTTAAGACCCCCAACTTCCTCCGTGTCTGTGTGATGTGCTTTGTGAAGGGTCCCATTCCACAGCTGTGTAGAGACACTTTTAAAAACGATTACATCAAACTAAGTGCTAAAAACGCCACCAACATGATTTCTTCTTCTTCTTCTTCTTCAAATATGTTTCAAAGTAAATGAGTTTGTCTCTCATGGAGGTTACCTGAGTGAATTCCAAAACGCGAGGACTAAATATGTTAACTGAGGAGAATAATGTGGCCCTGAATTCAGCCAACATTTCAAAAACTGGACTCATCTACGTACATGAGATCGTGCTAACAGACAGGTTTCATCCTCACCATCATGTTGAAGACATGGAAATAAAGAAACAGCATTATTCTCGTATTGCAGTGGAGTATTAAATGTATGATGAGGTAAAATGTAACATCAGGCTTATTTTATTCTTATTTATACTTATTATTATGTAACCCTGTTTGCCTGCTTAGCTCACATACTTACTAAGAATAGATTTATGCTTAATGTTCGTATGTTTCATGTCCCAAGAAGAAAGGCTTTTAGGATGAAGACCAGAACCAGTGGGCTTAGTGAACATAACACGATCTCGGATAATGAGTGTGGCTGTTGTTGCTGGAGTGTAAACTTCCCCAAACCCAAAAAACTCTGATGGCATCCAGGATCGGCTACCACACGATAGCATCTAACGTAAGCTGCCAAGCTTACGTAAGCTGCCAAGCTTACGTAAGCACTTTTTGGTTTATGAAAGACTTAAAACTAAGACATAATCCCCCAAACTCTTTATTTGTATATTCTTACTTACTCTTACTGTCTAGTCGGTCAATCAAGTGATGAACTTCAGACTGAAAGTGTGCTGATCTGACAGAAACAAACACAACAAACGTGTTTAAATTATTTTCAGTTATGTCCAACTCACTCAAAGCATAAAGTGGCTCCAGAGTTTGGTTTGGTTTTGGAGTCACTTGGACCAAAACGTCTTTTCTAAAACCACAATGTCCCAATTTCAGATGAAAGGCTTTTTCACCTCCATCGATGAGGAAGAGCTAAAAATAGAAACGTCAAACATGGCACTTAAATGTCACTCAGCGGGGTGAACAAGCAGATGCAAAGCTGGACTCATGTCAGTCATCAACAACAGTGATGATGCGTGATAAAAAACAGTGTGACAACATCAGAGTTTCCTTTTTAGAGAAATGTGGTCAAGAGAGGCCGGTAAATTACATTAACCTGGAATTCCACTGACACATACTTCATTTTACTTCCTCCTAACATTCAAATCAGAGTAGCAGGAAGAAGGAAGACATTTGTACAGATGCAAATCATCAGAAGGAAACAGTCAAATTGATGCATGCTGGGTGCTTTAAGATGATGTTGATCGTTTTCACTTTGAAGAGCCGGCAGAACACCCAACATGACTGAACTTGTACGATCACCAAAGGAACTTCCAGTTCTGCTGAAGAAGTCAGAGAGAGAAATAGAGAGAACTGAGACTGAAGACAATGCTAATTTTTTGAGGTGGACATGAACAGACTGATATGTGCTTTCAAGTGGCAGAACTGAGGCGAGGACACGTCAGCCCGCGCTTAAAATATCATCTTCATAAACATAAAATGGAAAGAGACTAAATAACAGAACAAACTTGAGTTCCCGGTGAGTTTTGAGATCAGTCGGAGTCTGAACTGTCACCACAGTCTGGGTAACATCTGTACAGTTTGTGACAAACAAACACGTACTGCAAAAATACTTTGACTTTCAAATTTTGGGGGGAGTCTACAGGGTTATATTGGGCAGCCAGGATCATAACTAGCTTCTCAGATATTTCAAACACTTGGACATGAAACTGAATCATCAGAATAAACAATTAGCTAAAACAATTCTTGTTAACTGGTAAAGAGTTCAAAAGACTGTGTACAAGTTAGCCACAGTGAAGTCTCACGAACCCAACGAAATTCACCCACACATTTCCACGAAGTGAATCACAGTAACTGGCAAACTAACGACGGCTGGAATAGTGCTTCTCAGTCACAGCAGCTCTCTGAGCTACAGCTTGCTGATGGGAAGAAGACGTTCACACAGTTTATTCAGCACTCTCGTACTGTCTGTAAAGTGGAAGTTCAATAAAAGTGGATGGTACAACATAGTTAATTAACTACAACAGCTTCTCCTGTTTGGGATTCTCTGCCTCTCTTTTTCCTTCAGTGGTCAGCACTTTCAAGACAGTTTCTTATTGGTTAACAGCGCAAATTTGAGTCTTAAAGTTCATCAAAGTTGAACTTGACATGAAAGATTTATGAATGAACTGATTTTGCCACAAAGCCCTTTAGGGTAGAGTTAGATTTAGCCCTAACTCTAACTGCTGAAAAGAAAAGAAGCCCCCCCAAAAAACAAGGGATCTTGCAGATTACCTCCTTAAAACATGAAATAATTTGATTTATTTTGGTGTTTATTTAACGTGTTTCTGTAGTTTTCTACCGTCTTGTTCTGTTTGCTGTTTGAATCCAGCACCTGGGGGAAAAACATGGCGTCATTACAGATTGCGTTTCCTTCTTTATAAAAGCCAAAAGCAGCAGAGATCGAGGCAGATAAAGAGACAGAGAGATGTCGAAATGTTCTTTGAGATGCTTGGTGGATAAAAGAGAAATGATGGAAGAGCTCATAGAAAAAATATGCTGCCTGGTGCAACATGTTTAGGAAATTCCCATAAATGTGTGTGAAGGTGTTTATGTGGGTGTGTATGTGAGCACATGTGTCAGCCAAAGACTGTCAAAACACACCGAGATAAGAAAAGAATGTGTGTTGAATGTATAAATAAAGAGTTGTTAAAAATACTGAAAAGACACAGCAGGGGCTGAAACAATAATTCTCCATCCCAGGCCACCCCGTCCACGCAAACCACTCATTTTGTAGGCGAGCCGTTTGTTGATGTAAAGGGTATAACATTCACCTGTGTCCGTACTTCTATTTTTCTCTTGTGTGTACACACACACACACACACTCAGTGAAACTGAACATAAACTACAATAATCTGAGTACAAATGTTTATTCACTCGTGTCCGTAAAGCAAACAGCACAAAAGCGGCCAAATGATGGTGTGTGTACACCAGATACACTGAAAAGTACTCTATGGAGTTTTTAACTGGTTATGAAACAGTCTCAGTTTAATACTGATGCCTCTATATGACCTACATAAGCAAACAAGTTCTAGTTTCTAATAGTTATTCTTAATGCCTGCCACTGGGTCGGGGTCTCCCACGATATCAAACGAAACGGTGCTGGGGTTTGCTCTGGCTGAATTCAAGCTGCTTCAGCCGCTAACTGAAGGTCCGTCTCCGGAGCTGCCGGCCAGTCTCCTCNTGGTGAAGTAGTCTCTTTGAAGCAGAGGGAACATGTAACCTAACGTTAGGTGAAACACTACCGCCTTTGTCCACAGGGACCGCCAAAATCAACACAACATGAAAAGTTCCACAGAGCTGCTTTAACTACGTAACCAAGTATAATACCAAAGTTTAAAAAAAAACACGCCACAGTACAAAAGTTTTGACTCAAAGAAAATGTTCTTTCATCCTTGTCAGCCAGCCAGTTAAGAGTCACTGCATAGCTACTTCAGAGTAACGATATATTTCTTCCACAAGGACGTAAGACGTGCAAACTGCCTTCTCGCCGTTGTGTCGCACTGTCATTAGCTAATTAGCTAGCCGTGCTGTGTTAGGTATGTTGTATGTGTGTGTGTGTGTGCGTTCTAGCCATTGTTTTTCACTTATCTGGTCGCTTACTGGCGAACGTGTCGCTTATTTTGCAGCATTTAGCTGCATCTGTGGCCTTTCTGTTTTTTATTCTCTCCCTCTCTGCTCCACCTTTCCTTTTCTTCTGACCGTCCATTTCGCCGGGCGACTTGTCTAAAATGTTATCGGGAGAGAAGCAGATAGACGGTTGCTGTGTGCGTCGGATTCTGAGAGGTCCGTCAACTCGTTCCTGCTTGCTATATTATCGCTGGTCAAGTTGACTGTTCAGGCCAAAACGTCCCTCAGGTCACCGGGAAATGTCCCCGAGTGATACACAGACGGTAGACACACTTGTTTTTCGCCATGCTAGTGCTGTGGCTCTGTGGATGGCAATGTTGGTCAGTCCAGACTGAAATATCTCAACAACGATTGGATGGATTGTGGTCATTTGTGGTCCCCGGAGGATGAACCCTACTAATTAAAGTGATCCTGTGACTATTCCTCGAGCACCACCTGCTGTTCAAAGTTTTCACTTATGCAGAGAAATATCTCAACATCTACCGCTGGAACAAACGTTCATGGTTCCCAGATGATGTGTCTTAATGAGTTTGGTGATCTGCTGGCTTTTCTTTTCCTGCCACCATGAGGATGACAGTTTAGATGTCTTGACAAGTCTTGGATGGATTTCCATGAAATCTGGTTCAGACATTCATGGTGCCTTCAGGATGAAGTAAGTACAACAAAATAACTTTGGTGATCCTCCGACTTTCCATTTAGAACCATCATCAGGTCAACATTTCAATACTTTGGTTTATGACCAAATACCTGCAAACACTACACTAATTTATTCCTTGAAGGTTTGCCACAACTGTAACCACAGCCCCTAACCTAAACCTAATTCCAGTTAAAACCAGTCTTAACCCTAAAAAACAGTTTAACTTTGTGAGGACCAGATGTTCGTCCCCAGATGGGAGGTGAGTCCCCACAATGCTGTTGTCCAAACAATGTCCCAACAATGTCATTATATGTACGCACACACAGGAATAAACAAACCGTATCTCTCTGAGCACCTGAAGCGAAGCACCTGTACTGTACCTGCTCAGTATTCAACAGCAGCAGAACGGACCCCCCAGGTGGAGCTGGGGGAGCCGGAACAAACATCAAACTCTGCAAAGTCTTCCCTGTCTGCCACTCAGACCGGTGTGATTCAACCTCTGGTGGAAGACGTATTCAGATCTTTTACTTCAGTAAAAGTAGGAATACCATATTGTACAAATACTGAAGTAAAAGTCCTGCATTCAAAATTTTACTTAAGTAAAAGTACAGAAGTATTAGCAAAAAAATGTACTTTCAGTATCAAAAGTAAAAGTAGTCAATATGCAGCAGAATGACCCCAGTCAGTGCTACCGTACTATGCAGATGTATTAATATGTAAGAAGCATTTTAATGTTGTAGCTCTCTGAAGTTTGCCGTATTGTTGTGTAGTTGTTCCATGACAATGTACAATTTTAAAAAGTCCTGTTTTTTCTGTGTAAAATCTTGATCTGAAAAGTAACTAGTAACTATCAGATAAATGTACAGAGTAAAAGTAAAAAGTACAATATTACCCAGTAGTGAAATGTAGTAGAGTGGAAGTAAACATACTGAGTTACTCTCCACCACTGGACTGAACCTGTGTGTGTTTGCGTGTGTGTGTATGTGTTAATATGAAGCATGACTGTATGTGTGTGTGTGTTTGTGCTGGAATGTGTGTGTGTGCTGTACTCGTCAGTGTTAGGCGTCACCTGTGAGTGTGTTTTTCCCCGCAGCAGAGACCGACAGGCAACAGCTTGTCTGATGGCTCTGTATGAATGTCAACAACAACACGCACACACACGCACACACACACACACACATCAGGGCTTCACTAACCGTCTGTATTTCAATCTCTGCTTTAAAGTTATTCACTGTTTTATAGAAGTCTTACCCAAATATTTATCCTCTAGTAACTAATATCTTTGTTCACAGGAGGTGTTTACTTCGTCAAAAGGTTGATTTCATTTCTTTCTTTCTTTTTCCTTTTTCGGGCAAATGCTCTTCTTGTGCAGAGAGGTCGTAGGTCAGTGACCCTGAAACTGGTCCTGAATTCAGTGTCTTTGTCATAAAACTGGAACGTTTCTTGTTGTATGTAACACAAAACTGCTTTCAGTGGTGGAATGTAACTGAGTACATTCACTCAAGTGCTGAGGTTCAAATTTGAGGTACTTGTACTTCTACTCGCTTACAATTAAATATTTTACTTCTACTACACTACACTTCACTTTCAATGCAGGGCTTTTACTTGTAGGTGTAGTATTAGTACTTAAACTTCAGTAAAAGATCTGAATACTTCCTCCAACACTGACTGCTTTGATAACTTGAAATCAAAACCCTCCAAGCTTTGTAGATCTCAACTTAAGATCCTTTTCATCCCTGAAACTCTCTACATTTATTCCAAGTTATAGTTTCTTTACTGTTTCTTCTTTCATCACATCCAAGCTTCTGCTGCAGTTCGTCTCCTGTCCTTCTTTTGTGTCCACGACAGCAAACAGCAGACAAAGAAGCACAGGTGAGTCCTGAGTACGAGGGACAATGGAGGAAATCTGACACCGGGAATGTCGTCAAAGGGCTGCAAAAGTCACGATGTGGCTTCGTACTCCGGCTCTCATAAACCACAATACTGAGGGACAGTGGTGGAAAGTAACCAAGTGCATTTACTCAAGTACTCTACTTAATAAGAATCCAGTAATATTAAATATGTTATTCTAAAATGGGCCATTCTGCATAATGAGTATTTTAAGTATATTTTGATGCACACACTTTGTATTTTTGTTACTTTTACTTAAATAAAACATCTGAGTACTTCTTCCACCACTGCTGAGGTTTGATGTGATAAGCAATCAAAAACACTTCACAGCATTTTGAAAAGGATAAAACAGTATTCATGACTTAAAGTAATGCTACTCAGCCTTGACATTAAAGTTATGAGCAATAGACATTAAATATATAATTACTTCTATACTGTATATAGTAGTTTTCATTGTTAGTTTCATCTTCTCCTGTTGGATTCAAATTACCTTCATACGCACGGGAGACTTTCGACCGACCACCTGCTCTGTGAGAGTCACGTGACCGACGGAGGCAGTGGAATATTCCTTGTTAGCTGTTTAAGAGAAACTGTCTAAAAAACTCTGTAAAGTTCATTAATCAACCTGCTGTGTTTATTTATTCTCTCCTCTTTTAAGTTTTGACTAAATGTGTGTCTTCAAAACAAGACAACGGTCATTTTAGTCATATAACCAGTGAACATAACCAGCTTCTTTTCCTGAGTCCTGCTGCTGTGTGGAAAACTGTGTGTGTGTGTGTGCGCAGCATGGAGTCAGATGGAGGTCGTTTTTTATTCACCGACTTCTTTAAAACAACCCAGTTTGTTTGGCTGCAGTGTAAACAGACACACCAGCTGCTCTAACGCTGGATTTCTGACCAAGTAGCTGCTCGACAAGTGTTTACTGTAGTATTAAACCACACCTGCTGTTACCATGGTAACCACGGGTGTTGCCAAATCAACTTGGGCTAAAAATTTTAAGAATTACAACTTGTGAAATTTCCTGCCGTTTTCTCTGTAAACCACCTTTTTCGGACGATCCAGAGACACGAGTCTCGCGCGTCTTTCCACGTGATTCTCTCACTCATGAAACATAAGGACAAAAGACAGCGTTTTAAAATGTTAATGTGCATAAAAATAGCTTTATTTCCAATAATAAATCAGAACCTGCATGCAGAAACCAATGATTCATTGGCTTCTCCACTCCATTGGTGATTCACATGTGGTGTTTGTGACATTAAGCAGCAGAACATACGTTTCTCTCCCATGCTCCTGACCAGACCTGAGGCTGATTACCGCTTGAAACGCTTTTTTACTTTTTTCTCCTGAACTGGAACATTTTCACTCCCTCAAAAGAGAGACACAGTGAAATGGATTCATTTGCTGAGGTTGACAGATTATGTCCAAATCTAATCAGAGTTACTCCTCTGTCTGAGCTTCGAGGTCAGCTGATACTTGTTGACACGCTTGAAGGAAACAAGTTTCAGTGTTTTCTTGATTAAATGTTTTTGTTTCTTGGGAGGTAAAGACCTTGAAGCAGTGTCGAGATGTTTCTAGAACTGGGAGGCAGCTTGTGTAGGCAGAGACCTTGAATTTATCATGCCCCATTTTGGCTACAAAGAAAAGTTTGTTCCCAAAGTGGTGGAAAAACTGAAACGGTTCCAGCTAGTAATCAACCCAGGTCTGCTACTGACAACATGGCTCATCAGCACAACATCCCCTGAACAACGAGATGAACACCAACCACATAAGCAATCCTTCTACAAACAAAAACAAAACATAAATACAAAAGCAAAAACAAAAAAAAAGTCTAAAATAGAAACTCTTACAAAATAAAAAGTTTCAAAACTATTTGCCTCTGAAAATCTCAAACTAGTGTATATAAAACTTTTAAAATCACATATACAACAGCTTAAAAAGGGGGAAACACCCCAACCTGAAAGAAGGCAATAAAATAATTTGACAGTTAAATTAATACAAAAANAAAAAAAGGGAACAAGTTGATCTACTGAAAAAAAATAAAACACTGGAGAACAATGAGAGGAGGCGAGTTAGTATTAGCATTGGTAGTATCAAAACAGTTTTCATTTACATTTACAGTAAATCACACGAACGTTACTGCCGGGGAAAACAATCAAAAATAAAACAGGAAAAACAATTTGGCATTTAAATATTTGGTAGATATTTTTTGTTGCCAGGATGTGGCTAAGTACCAAGTTAATATTTTTTTTTCAGTTTTTGTTATTTTTATCTAATGACTATATACAAATCCTTGGTAGACCAGTCTGTGTGCTGCTGTCTTCAGCTAAGAAATGTGAGCATCAAACCTGTTCATCATGGCTTTAGTGAGTGCTCATAGACCCCATAATGAAAACATAAAACTAACATCAAACTGTCGGTGTAGCTTATTGAGAAAGCATCAACCCCATGATTTCAAAAAAAAAACAACAGAAAGTACCAAAACTACCAGTTTCTCCGATCACAGAGCTTAAAATTTCTTTTCATTGGACAAATAATCACAACATTTACTGGATCCATGAATATAAATGTTTTTACAAGTTAATTAATAAGCATGTGTGCACCTCAACGGTCAGGCAAGAGGAAAGCTTCACAGAACAGTAATGGAATAGTTCTGACATTCGGGAAATGCACTTATTTACTTTATGAGGATCGATTGATGCCACTCACATGTCTCTCCATAGATTCTGAAGCTACAGTAAGCAGCTGGTTAGCTTAGCTTAGCACAAAGACTGGAAGCAGGGGGAAACAGCTAGCCTGGCTCTGTCAAAATGTAACATAAATCCATCTACTGGAACCTCTAAAGCTCACTGATTAACATGTTTTATCCTGCTTGTTAAATCTGTACAAAAACTAAAATGTAAAAACGACAATTCTCCCTTTCAAGGTGATTATGTGCCCGACTATTTCCTGGCTGGGAGCAGTGACTTCCTGGAGTCTCTGCCGGTCAGAGCCAAGAAATAGTTTGGTACTTAAACCTCCCATAAAGCAGCGAATTGTCATTATACACTTGGCTTTTTGTAAGGGTTAAACAAACGAGATATAACATGCTAATTAGTACGCTTAAAGCCGCATTCATGTCATATCAGAGGTATCGTAAGTTTCCAACTTGAAGACAGCATTTATGTCAACGTCCAAGTCATAATTACAACCGGGAAACTCAGTTTTGTAAGTTCAGATATATCTGACTTTGGCACTTTATAATACAGAAGTTCCTGAAAACCCAAATAAACACGGACATGTCAGCCAAAGTCAGTGTAATTAAACCTAAATTCAGTGGATATAGCAGCTTTATTGTCAATGTACCGTATTTTTAACTCTCACACGGCCTCGAACCAGGCTAGCTGTTTCCCTTTGTTTCCAGTGTTTGTGCTAAGCTAAGCTACCTATCTGCTGGCTGTAGCTTCACATTCAACAGACGGACAGGAGAGTGGTGTCAGTCTGAACGTCTCCCGCTCGCCCAGAAAGCAAATGTCAAACTATTCCTTTAAGCTTGGATGTTACTGTGAAAGAGGGTCAGCAGCTGCAGTCGTCATGGTGTTGAATCTTTGCTCCCTTCACACATGACTGAGCTGTGTGTGTGTGTGTGTGAGGAATGTAGGTGTGTCACCCTGTAGGAGCATGTTGGTTCGACTCCAGTCGAATTCACCGTAATAACAGAAAAACAAACCCTGGAGGCACAGCGGTAATTATTATAGTGGTAAAACATCTTCCAGGCTTTTGAAGTACTCTCCAAACAGGCAGCAAAACACTTTGCAATGCAAGTGTGTGTGTGCGTGTGTGTGTGCGTGCATGTGTGTGACCTGGGTCATACAGTATTTGCAAATTCCTCCTCCGGATTAGTTTAGCTTACTTATCTGGCGCTACATGCCAGACTGATGGGACTTTCCCCACATGAGGAGATACAAAACATGCCAGAAGGTTTAAAGAAAAAAAAAAAAAAAGTATTTTAAGGTCATTTTAATGAACTCTGCATCTGAAACTTTACAGAACGTGAACCGAATGATCTTTCAGTGCTCGTGCAGCACGTCGTGCAGGTGAAAACGGGCAGAAACAATGATTTGCAAAACACTTCTTGACCCTGTCTGTTCTCTCACTGTAAATTTAGGAGCACTGTGAGGACAAAAATTAACGTATGAAGTATTGTAATCATTAACATCAGTTCTAACGGATGACAGAGCACAAAACTACGCAGCATTACAGAGTCAAAATTAATTTGAACAACATGAACTCAATTCTTTCCCATCATGAAGGGATCTTTAATAGAAAAAAAACGGAACTTTTCTGAAATCTCTCTGCTTTACAAGGAGTTCTTTAAAAAAATCTAATAAAAATGTTCACATAAAAGTCATCTGCTACAGTAATGTGAGAAGCTGCAGTCCAAGAAACAAGTCGAGAGGAAGACGAGGAGGATAACAGAGAGGGGGAATAAATAACTGGACTGTTAACGTGTACCATACCGAGACGAACATCATTGCACGGTGTTAGTGTTTTTTAACTGGAAGGTGGGAAAAGAAGAAAGGAAGCGAAGCGATGAGGAAGAGGAGTTAAAGTTCTCCAAGTCCTCAGTTGTAAGTTCTGTTGTTTTTTCTCTTGACATGGGGACAAAATAATAAAAACACAAGACGAGAAATGATCACCATGTACCGCAGCTGAAATAGTCCACTCACGTAGCTCCTTTTCCTTGTTTGACAAAACCAAAAGAGGGACAAGCGGACCAACAAAGCCTCTGATTGGTTGAGAGAGCACCAACAATATTAGCATACATCAGGTAGGAGGAGTCAGTCAATCGATTGTGTTGTCGGGGCTTCTCTCCTGATTCGTTATCGAGCGTCACTCCGCTGAAGAAAAGTGAGGAGGAGGTATGATGATGATGATGATGAGGCACTGATTGGGTTTTTAAGGGTTAAGGGAGTGAGGTGTGTGTGTGGTGGAGGTGGTGGGGCGGGGGGGGAGGTCAGGGTCTATGCGTAGATCTCTGTGGTGGGGGCCTTCTTGTAGATGGGCTTCTTCCCCAAATCGTAGCTGCCCTCGTCCTTCTTCTTCATGCGGTAGATGAGGAGGAGGATGAGGAGGATGGCGAACATCAGGCCGACGGCGCCGCCCGCGATCAGAGCTGGAAGAGACGAACGAGAGAGAGGTTAGACTTTTTAAAGTATGACGGGAAGAAGAAGAAGAGGAGGATAAAACCTCCTCGGTAACTTGAGGAAACTCATGCTGGTTATTAGTAACTCTGACCTGAGGAAATCATCACTCCCGAGCTGGTCCTAAGAACCAGTATCAGGGCTGATCTGGGATCAGTATCAGCTAAAATAAACCCGATCACATGCCAATTCTTTCTTCACTGAACTCGACCTCAGCCTGCTACTCCCTTTACCACAGCTGGTCTCTACAGTCCAGTCAAACTGAAGCGACCACTTTCCTGAGGACAGTGAATTATACAGCTGAGGAAGCGTTTTCATGTTTCTTTTTCTTGACCTGCAAAGATTTCTAAACGAATAAGCTGTTTTCATCGTAAATGTAAATAAGATATCGTTTGCCTATAAACTTATTTCTCAGTTACGACTTCTCTTCCTACGAAGGACTTTTGTCCTGTTGAAGAATAATATTTATGTTTTCCTTCAAACACGAGATTTTTCAGCCAAAACAGCCTCAACAACTGGTTTTTTTTTTGTTTTTACTCCGAGATCAGCCTCCTAATTCAAACTAAATATATAAATTAAAACAAACCTAGAAACCCTCCACCTGTCCTGCTACTTTAAACACAGAAAATGCTTATTTGATTCGGATCTTTTTAAACCTGCTTCAAAGTCGAGACACTGACAGCCAGTTTCAACACGTCCATTCAGACTGACCTGCGAGGACCTCCGTCTTGTTAAAGATGCTGTCGTCGCTGGCGTGGGACATGAGGACGTTGGATGGGTGCTCCTCAGTGGACTCTGCCCCGTTCCTCAGCAGGGGGATTTCGTTGCTGTCCTGGACCTCGGTGACGGTTGGCCGCACCGGGCGCTCCACCTCCGGGATCTTGTTGTCGTTCACGTCAGGCTGAGGATGACGAGAGGGATTTAAAAATGCCGTCCTGCTGTCTTGGTTCACACAAACTGAACCCTAACTGAACCCTAAGCTTCAGATCAAATAAATACACTGTAAATGATTTGATTTCGCTCCATATCATAAAAAGCTGCACGAAAGAGGAGCAGAACAACAAGAACAGCTCGTTTTTGACATGAGAAGTGAATATTGGTAAAAACTATGATCTGTTATCAATATCTATATGGTCTCCATTGTAGACCTAACCTGAACTATACAACAACTGGGAATGAAGTCCAGTGAACGACAGTTTTCTACACATTTAGCTTAAATCAAATCTCAAATGTCTCACCTGAGCTGATGGCCTGGACTCTCTTCCTGGTGTCACGGTTGTTGCTGTGGAAAGAAACAGATTTTTTATTTAATCTTTAATTGTTTTATATACAAATTCAAGAAGAAAACCTCCATAATTACAAGATAAACATCGGTTTTAATTTAAAATCTGTAGATTTAAAATGTTAAAGTATTAGTAAAGACCGACCTCCGTCACCAGATCCAGAGAACTCGTCGTAGTCGTCCTCATCATCGTACAGTGTGTCGGAATAGTCGTCTTCGTCGTTGTCGTCTTCGTCATCTGTGAAGCCGAAGTCTGAGCCGTTTGAGGAGTCTCCCGATGACTCCAGGTTGTCATTATGTGTTGACATGGCAACCATCTGTGTGGGTTTCATGGGCATCCACGTCTCCGTCTCCCTCACCTGCTGGGACACCAGAGACAGAGAAGGGTCAGAGGACATGCTGCTGATAGAAGAGCTGAAGAGTCTACGGCCATGATTAGACTTAGACACAGCGAAGCTTTGAGCTAAACGCTGTTTACCCCTTGGTGACGCTACAGGGGAAAATCTGAGGATCACCAAAATCATTGAAATTCATCCTCTGGGCACCGTGAATAAAAAAATACCACGATCATCTGTCAAATAGTTGTTGAGATATTTCACTCTGGACCAGGAGGAAAGAAGGAATAAAAATACCATTTCAAGGGACTGTAATCAAACTGAGAAACTGGTGTTCACCACAGTACACAGCCTCTACGGCAGGTAACCAGCCATCATCTGGAGGCCCTTTACTACTGTAAACCACAGAGGATGTTCAGAGATACGAGGTTCTTACCAAGTCCAATTGCATGGTGGTGACATGACCCGAGACAACCGGAGATCCTGACAAAACTAAACCTGCACATCACAAGACCAGACAAGAAAGCACTCCTTCCTCTCAATCAGTTTTTTTTTTAAGTTTAAAAAGAAAATGATTTACATGTTCTTAAATTATAGTTTCTTCTCAATTCAAGTCCTTGAATCTGGCTCAAGCTAAATTTCATCAATAGATACAAACATGCCAACAAACAAACAAACATCAGGGTAAAGAAACACACATCCACGTCTCTTCCTGCCGTCCTGATGCCAAAACAGAGGTTTGGGAAAGAAAAGCAACTATTAGTTGGCGACAGCTGTTGCCACGACTACTGTGGAGTTTGTCTCCACCTGAAATAAACATCTGACGAATTAAAAAGAAGACTAGTTCTTCTTTTGTTCAGAGAAGTGTTTCAAAGTGTCTTTTCCGTTCCGCCTCTCTGTTTCCTGAAACTTACGTTCAACTTGCTTTGGGTTTGCAACTGTTGGTCAGACAAAACAAGACGTTTCAAGACGTCACCCTGGCTTTGTGATGACCAATCGAAAAAATGAAAATGGGTAGTTGCAGCCGTACATGAGAAAGGAGACTTTCCTGAAGCGAGCCCAGTCACTGTCACTCTACTCACTGTGAAGCTTAACATAACGAAGACACATCAACCTCCTTTAATCACATTAGCACACTTAATTTCATTGACCATTTGCTCGGTAAGCAGTGGGAATGGGATTACAACACACACACACACACACACCTCCATCAGCCTAATTGTCACTGCAGCGCACACACACACTTAATCAGCATTAGGGCCACACTAAACAGAGGGATGGGGAGGTAAAACGAGGCGAGAAAAGCTCAACAGCAGGTCCTAAACTTGCAGAGCGGCTCAATCAAAAAGCTTTAAAGTCTTTAAAGTTTTTCATTCACACTGAAATACACCAACAGTACAAATACAGCAGCTTTTTACACCGTTTCCACCGATCTGCTTTTGCTGTTTTCAGAGTACTCCGTGTTTTTACAAAGAGTGAAGATCAGAGTGCTCCAGCAAACACTGATTCTTAAAAAAGGAGCACATGGAAATAAAGTGGATAAAAAGGGGAAAATTAGAAGAAAAATGGTACTGCATCCTTCTCTTTTGTCACATTCAGTATAAAACGTGGTGAATACCTTGATGAAAACATTTTAATCCTGCCTGGCAGCAAATAAATCAACGTAGAGCTGAAACAAGCAGTAGATTAATTGATTTGTTAATTGACAGAACATTAGTTGGCAGCAATTTTGAAAATCAATGAACAGTTTTGGTCGTTTAATCGAGCTCTTTGTTTTATATCAATTTAAATCAAATTTAAAAAGCAAATATTTTCTGGTTTCAGCTTCTTAAATGTGAAAATTTGCTGCTTCTTTGTGTTTTGGGCTTGTTGGAAAGTAAATAAAACATTTGACGTCGGCTTGAGCTCTGGGAATTTGTGATGGGCGCTTTTTTCTTTTTTTTTTTAAACTTTTCATTAGACTAAATGTTCGATCCATCAATTGAAATAAATGAAAATAATAATTAATTGCAGTGTGGGGAAAAGAGGAACAAGCTTCTCTTTACAATGAAACCTTCCATTTACTGAGAACAAAAGCGGACCACAAATCACATTGGAAACATGCCTGGGCATCCCACAACATCCTCATTTACTCTCTCTCACACAGACTCAGTTCTGTTGACATCGTGAGTTCTCCTCATAATTACTTCCATCTGAGTCCTGTAAGGGGGTCTTCATTTTGAGAGTTAGCTGGTGGCTAAGNNCGGCCCGGGGGCCTCCGAGCATTATGTGTGTGTGTTCTCAAATACTTGGCATAGTAACGATGTGCGTTTGAAGGTAATCCCCCTCAGCCTCTCCCTTTAAAAGTAGCCTATATGACTAAGAGGAGGGGAGGGAGGGCCCCATTGTGACTGCACAAGGGCTTCAAACAAGGGCGGCCATTTTACTGTGATTCATCTGAGCAACACGGTGGGCTGATGAGGACCTCCTGTGCTCCGTGTGTTTGCCTTCTTACGTTTTCTGGATTCTTTGTTTAATATCCTCCATTACTCTGGCTCCAAAAATGTCTGTCTGATGTGCTCCCACCTCGATTACTCGATTAGTTGTTTGGTCCATAAAATGTCAGAAAAATGTTGATCACTGTTTCCCCAAAAGCCCAAGGTGGCGACCTCAAATGTCTTGTTTTGTCCACAACCCAAAGNATTAATCTGTCGATTATTTTCTCGATTAATCGATTAGTTGTTTGGTCCAGAAAATGTCAGAAAATGGTGAAAAATGTTGATCACTGTTTCCCAAAAGCCCAAAGTGACGTCCTCAAACGTCTTGTTTTGTCCACAACCCGAAGATATTCAGTTTACTGTCACAGAGGACCAAAGAAACCAGAAAATATTCACATCTGAGAAGCTGAAATCAGAGAAATTGGACACTTTTTCTTAAAAAAATGACTCAAAACGATTAATCGATTATCAAAATAGCTGGCGATCAATTTAACAGTTGACAACTGATCGATTAATAGTTGCAGCTCTATATTATACATACAATAAAGAACAACATCACACCAATTTGTAATCCTATTAGTAGATATATTTTTTTTAATCAAATCATGATTTTTTCAAATTACTCCACATTCTTTCCATGTAACCCCTGGCAACTGTAGGAGTAACCCCTGAGGTACAAGTACCCCCGGTTGGGGATCACTGCTGCTCTATTATGTCCTCATTTAAACCCTCTACATGGACACAGGGGAGCTGTGATCCTGTGTGTATGTGTACCTAATCCTAAACCTTAAAATGGTGACTACTGGCTCTTCATTTCCTCGCTGCCATTCAGATGGAAGTCGGCTGCTGCTGCGGCGTGCTGGAACAAGCCCACCGAGTCACATTAGAGGAATCACACTCATTCAGATGATAATATGGATTCATCTGAGTCAGGCTCACTCTATTATGTATGCCAGCGTGAGTCATATTCATTCAAACACTCACATTTTTATCATTCCCTGAGGCAGGTTTTACTCTGTTTTCAGGTTTAAAGACACGAGCGACGATCGTCCTGCGTGAACATTACACAACAGTTTGTTGTTTGACTTGAGGGACTTGTGTATTTGTGTTTTTCTTGGCTTTTCTCACTAGTTTGAAGTGGGCGGGACTCAGTTAGAAAAAGGTGATGTCACATACTTCCATGCACAAATAAGGATTTAGCACAATTTTAATCGAAATAATGACAATTGAGGGACATTATAATACTTCTTTTCTGTTCAGCCCAAGAGTTTTAAAAATAAAAAGTCCTATTTGTGTATTTGACTTCCACACAGAGTTTGTCTGAAAGCAAAGGACAACAGGTTCAATACCCAGAAAAGCTAATATGTTCATCCCTCTCAGCACCCTGGAGTGTCAATAAACCCCTTCCTCCTCGCTGCCCCTGACCTTTAAACCCCCCCACGGTGCAACTGTGTCCTGGAGAGATGTGCTAAAAGACACTCCACCATTTGCTGCCTTGTGTGCTCTAAAACAACAACAGCGTACTGCCTCACAGGCCTGTCCCAACAGGCCAGGTTTATTCAATAAGACAGAGGATGAACAAAAAAAGATCAAAAGCTGAGGGATTTTTTTTGCCGTGCTGAAGTGATGATGACAGCCACTGAATTTACTATCAGATGTGGAGGATATTCCATCTTTACTCTCCCAGGAAGCAGAGCCAGGGTGGGATTCAGGCCAAGTCCCAGTCTGCCTGGACAAAAACAAGCTCAATCCAAGAATGTAAATCGGGAACAGCACACCCACAGCAGAGCAGAGGATGAAACAGGAAGTCTCTGTTCCACACAAGTAAAAGATGTGTGCCGTAACAGCCTGAACACCTCTTAAAAACCCTTCTATTACTGTACGAACAAAAGTACGCATGCATTTTACAAGTAGCATCTAAACCAGCACAGACTGATGAAAAGAAAGGAGAGAACAGCCTGAACTGTGGTTATGTAACCAAGTCAACATGGAAATCAGCTCTGATTGTACAATGACTGAACGAGGGCCTGGTTTGTTAAACCCAGATCCATTCAGTCATGTCTGCCTGCTGGTAATGTACTGGACAAAACAGGAATATTGATGTGATTTTGTGTAATTTCTGTTGTATAAACTGAAAAAATGAAATGTGAAAAAGTTATAAATGCATTCACTGGATGTTGTCCCATAGCATAACTGCCACATATTAATATATTAAGCCTAATGTGTTGAAAACAAACAGCCTTAATGGGCTCAGCAACACAAACTTTACTACGTGCTTCACAGCAGAGTCCACTGAGGTTCAGAGGGAAGCCACAGGAAGATGACCCAACATCCTGGAAACCTGAACAACTTCATGTACAGTAAAAGCACAAGACTGCAGGAGGAGTGATGCTGGAGTTTTTAAACAAAGATTTCCAAGAACATGGAGATCCTAAAAGCTCGTGATTACCATCTCTGCTAACGACTGTTTTTGGGAGAAACCAAAAGTCCGTTTGGCTTTGAAATATCGTGTCATTATAGCAAAATCTAAATCTCATTTCAGAGCAAAACTCTTGACTTAAAGCTGGTCGACCACATCATTTGTCAGCCATTTTAAAAGCCACTTATGAGCCCAACAGATCACCATTTTGTCCTCCCATTAGTGATTCACTGCCTCATTTATTCTTCCTAATGTGCAACAGCCGATAAGCAGCCGGATGTGGACTACAGCCAAACCAAAGATTTTCAGCCAAACAAATGGATTTAATGGAGAGAAGTGGGAAATAGTATTTCCATTTGTGGCAGTGACGCACTCCATGTTAAGCGTTTAATCTAGTATTGTAGCACAACATGCAGCAACAATGGAGTTCACCACTCTCTATTTCATCAAACCTCCTCCCTGCTCCAAAAATGTTATTTCTTGCCATCTATAATTGATCCCAAAATCAGACAACGATTCCTGCTCTCATAAAGACTTTAAATAGTTATTATCAGTTCAGACGACCTTTTATCATCTGGGACTCTTGGTCTGCCACGCAGGTCAGAGTCGTCTCACAGCTAAACAAAGCTTTTCCTTGTTTAATGAAAGCCTCTTAATTGCAGAGCTCATTTGGCCTCGAAACACCCACAAGGCTGCCGTCTGAGACCGTCGACCATGTGACCTCCACATCGTCACATCTGACAAACAGGCCTTGGTCAACAGATTAAACCCTGTAGGATATGAATTGGACGCTATGTTTGGTGAGAAAAGAATCTAGTATATTTACTTTAACTGTGAAATTGTTGCCCAGAACATTTCTCGACCACAAACCACTTTCTATTTCTGACAAAAAGACATTCACAACTAAGGCTGCAACTAACAATGATCTATTATCGATTAGTCTGCAGATTATTTTTTCGATGAATCGCTCAACTGTTCGGCCGATAAAATGTCAGGAAATAGTGAAAAAGATGACGTCTTCAGATGTCTTGTTTTGTTTGTGTTTAGATAGAAAAGAAGTGTATTTTCACAAATAGGAAGCCAGAATGTTTGGCCTTAAAACAATTAATCGGATTAATCGGATCAGATTAATGAAAGCTCGTAAAAAACTGAAATAATAAAATGGGTTGTTTCCCATCCTGCGACACACTTTAACCCTCAGTCTGGCCTCTTGTCCCGTCCCATCTTCGTTTATCCTGCCTATCTCAGCATGGAGGTCCTAAAAACTTTCCAGTTCCCCCAATTGTCCGCATTCACTGAAAGGCAGTCTGTCAAGACGCCCGCCACCCGGCCTTTGGGTCTGTCCCTTCCATTGACACCAAACAATGCCAGTGGACTCCTCAAGAGCATATCAATGACCAAGGTAACCGGGAATAAGCCTCCAGCAGCCTCCCTTCATTAAACTGGGGAAACAATCCCTCCATCTGCCGACACAGAGAGAGGCATCTGGTCCATTCACACGGCGGCGTGGAGGAGGTACAAAGTATGAAAAGACAGAAAAGAAACACCAGCACGCAGGAATGTGCTTCCTTATTCTTTGTGATGTCCAACGTCTCTTGACCTTTTCAAGAAAAAGACAATTATTGTTGTTTTCTAACCCCTTTTTTTAACTCTTGCGTGTGATTTCAGCTGCCATTTTGGGCCTGAGAGTAGCTCAGGAGCCAAAATAAACTCAAATGGAAGATACGGTTTTGAAAGGTAAAAAGGGATCCGAGGTCACCAGTCTTTCTTAACCTCCCTTCCCTCCTTCCTTCCTCATCTTTGCCACCTCCTTTCCTCTGCCTCTCCACATTTCACTGCCTCCATTTCCCGTCCTGTTTTTCAACTTCTCCCCCTCCCCCTCCTGCTCCTGCTCCTGCTCCTGCTGCTGGGTACTGATACTTGAACCAGCAGGATTTGCACCATGTATTGTGTCGCCTGATCTGCTTGTAAGATGCACTTCTGACCCCTGACGTAACTCTGCTCAAGGACACACACACACACACACACACACACACACTTATGTGAGACCTTCACAGACTCCCTTCAGGAGTCCAAGGCCTTGAGTTTATGGTATCCAAAGGGCCCCATAAGGACTGATCTGTTATGATCTATTACTTTGTTATAATCATAAAGTTGATCCAGTTGAGTTTTATTCAGAGCAGCCTGGTGTTGCTCCAACATACAGCCCTTTACAAAGCCTGAAAACAACCCACTGACAGGCCTCATTTGTCCTTTGATAAACACCTAGAACAGTGCTGCATGCTGAACTTCACTCGAACTCAAACACACACACAAAAAAACCCCACACACCTACCTTTGCACTTTTGCTCTAGATTCCTTCCACCTACGCCCCGTCTATCTATAGCAGTTTCCCACCTACCAGCTCCATGTGAGACTCTATGGCAACATATCTCACAGAAAAGTAACAGCAGCATCATCCTGATAACGTACAGACGGAGGTTGGGCTGGTATGAGGAGATCTACATACATTAATTACTCAGCAGCTATAATCACTGAACTACATGATGAATTCAGCCGCATGTTGAGTCAATCAGGGCTGTTCTCTCTTTATCGCAAAGACAAATATTACTCAGTAAAGTGAGTCATATTGTTTTATTCAACTCTGATGATGAGCTGGGCTGCTTCTTTTCTATTTCCTGACTCTTCAGATCAGGCAGAGTCTGTGCAGACAGGCCAGCTGTGCAGCAGACAGTGTTGATTCAGTCTCCGCTGATAAGCCTAATTGAGTTCTGATGAGCACCTCCTGAGGGAACGTCCCCGGTCTTATCGTAACGGCCTCTATTGGTCACTTCCTCCGCCGATGAAGCCGTCCTGTCATGTCAATTGGATGATTCCCCCGACATTACCAAATCCACGACTGATGGACAAATAAGCCGAACGCCTGCAGCGAGTCAAACTCCTACAGAAGCCTCGCTAATGTCTTCCCTGCTCTTCCATCTCTTTGATGTCTCTCCCTCGGGCGAGCACATCGCTGCCTTAGATCAAAGACATTAAAGCTCAATAGAGCAAATGTAAGCTGCTGAGGAGTTATTATCAGCTGAAAGATCGGCTTGAGGCTTTGAATGGCAGGAAATAATAAGAAAAGGCCTGAGAGAAGGAAATATCCATCGAAGACAAACCAACTCAGTGTTTAATAAAAGCATGAAATCCTAAAAAGCAGCATGATGCCAGTAAACAACCGACTTATTTATACTTTCAAGTGTTTTTGGACACGAGAGAATGTCTCTTCATTCATGGTGGAAGATTAGTCACAAAGACTCAATTCAAGACGAGATGCTTAATTCGACTCTTTATCCTTCATAGCTGTGGATCAGTCAAGTGTCCACTTCATAATAGCACTAAGCAACCTTCACTTTAGCTTCATCTAAAAATAAAAAGCTCATTTGTTAGTCTGCCAAGATGCCAGCACACAGAGAACAGGTCTCATGTTAATTTAAATTACAGCTCAAATGATCATGAATCATTTCCTTCTGACACTGATTAAACACAACAGCAATGTTTAATCACACTAGATTAGGAGAGCTCTTTGTGCTGGTGGTTAATCTTTAACTTCATCCAGCACATATTAAAGCACGAGCTGACTCACAACACAGGACGAGTCACATTATGAGTAACTGGCAACAGAGACGAAACTTTCTGGTACTGATCGACCTGCCGAGGCGATGGCTGTGCACTTCGAGAGATATATACACCAACAGAAAGTCGATTGACAGAAAATTAATCGATTTAGCATTTAATTTAAGCCAAAATACCAAAGATGATCTCATTTTAGCTTCTCAAATGTGAGGATGTGCTGCTTCTCTTCATCATATATGAGAGTAAACTGTGTCTTTGGGTGTTAGACTGTTGGTCGGAGAATTGAAGACTGTCTGCAGATTCACTGATCATAAAAATAATCAAGGGGGACAAAAAAATCCATCTACCAAAGCTCACTAATTAACATGTTACACCTCATTTGTTCAACCCGTACCAAAGTGTAAAGACAACAATTTACTGTTTCACGGGTGTTTATGTGGCGGACTATTTGTTTGTTACCTCTGGACAGAGCCAGGCTAGCAGGCTCCCCCTTTTTCTAGTCTTTATGCTAAGCTTTATATTTGACTGCGGACATGAGAGCGGCATCAATCTGGACATCGAACTCTCGGCAGGAAATCACATATGCGAATGTCTCAAAATGTCAAACTACTCCTTTAAAAAAAGAGACAAAAACAGATTAGCAGGTCAGCGTCTGCGATAAGCCTGCGTGAAGCTGCTGCTGGCAGACTGAGGAATGCGCCTCTCCGTGTGGGTCAGCTAAGTGGCCAAGACCTTGGCTACACAGTCAGCCACCACATTCCTCTCCTCTCCACAGTGGAGCCAGGGCACAGAAACACAATTAAGAGTGTGGGCCAAGCCACCAAGGACTGCTGTTATGGTTCTTCTAGGTTCAAGGTTCATGGTTCGACTTCAGGCTGCAGTGTCCTGCAGTGAAGTGCCGCTTCTCGTAGCCCCAACCTCGTACTAGTATGCATTAAGTATGTTTAAATTCACCCAGCACGACTCCTGATGCATTAAACGGTAAAATTCCTACACTGGGGATATTTCACACACCTCCCTGTAATCTTTTCTGACGGCAGCGGTAACAACACAGTAGGAAAACCATACATCAGAAACTCCATTTTTCCATCAAGTTTACACACTTGGTGGTTTATGCAAAAGAAAATACACCAACATCAGCAAGTCATTAAAACACAATTCTCTTCATTTCTACTGAAACTATTTGTGGTTATGATCTTCAACAGTAATAATTTAGCATTTTTGTCCGATTCACAACATGTGGCCCAACACACGGCTCCTCTCAGGGGTAACGGCAGCTCCATCCCTTCACTACAATAAGTTTAGTGACTGTGAACCCACATGGGTGAGCCACTGGTGGTCTAACGCAGAGAGGTAGACCTCACACACTGTGCAGATACACAAAGTGACACAGGGACACACACACACCACATCAAAGAGGTACTGTAGTATTGAGACACATTTGTCAGGAAGGATGTCTGAATAAGGGGAAGCCCTCATGCCACCCAAAAGCACTACGATCTCTGGTGTGTGTGTGTGTTTACTGTATATGGCATAAGAGAAGTCTGCCAGAAATTAGGTTAATTTAGTTTTGTTTGCGGGAAGTACATTACCAGAGAACACCACAAGAATTCTACTCAACACAACAAGTCTTTACCGTGGAAGAGCTGCGAAAACCACCAGAATAAAACCGGCATCACCAAGAATAAATGTTCTGTCACGAGTAAATAAACGGCTAAAAGTCCACACTGGGGCTACAACTAAGGATTATTTTCATTGTCTCTTAATATTCTGATTGTTTTCTCGATCAACTGATTGATCAGTTAGTCTATTAAATGTTATAAAATGTGAGAAAAGGCATTCACAGCTTCTCATGTTAATTTGCTTATTTTGGCCAAACGGCTCTAGTCCACATATAAAAGATTTATACATAACCATAAGCAGGCCGTGCTCATCTCTACTTTGACTGTTTCTCTGAAAGTGTCAATAAAACATCCCTCAAATATTGCAAATATTATGTAATCACATTACAGCTGGAGATATTAAGTCAACATTATTGGGATATCTGATTTTGTTGCCCAGCCCTGGGATGGAGCATTTTGATTATTACATTTCATGCCCACTCCCTCCAATTTTCAAGTCAGATACATCTGTTCTGCTTGGAGAAAAAAAAACAACAACAACCACTGAGTGCATCAGCGCTGATAGTTGCTAACAGTCTGGCTTCAGGCCTGGAACAACCATCTGTCAGAGTACGACAGGGTGTCCCGGGACAGCAGAGGCAGGGGCTGCAGGACCGACATCAAACGGCCCCCCCTCCAGGCTCACAGATACATTTCCCAATGGAAACACAGCAAGGCTCATATTCCATGTTCTGCCGTGGCCCTCTGTATTTTTACTAGTCCACCACAAAGCCACAACAGCTTTTCTTTTCGAGACTGGGCGGAGAAAACTGCCGTGTTAAGCTGCACGTCTCCCAGGCTGTCGACGTAAATAAGAACGTGCTGTTGGTCAGTTTATTTTGTTATGAGGGTTAAAATGCGTTGAACACCTGTACGCTTTTATTAGTTTCATGGTTTGTTCATGAAACAATTAGAAAGCTGACCGATTTCAATTACTCAGTCAATCAAAATTTAATCTGAAACCATTTTAATAATCAATTAATTGGTTCAGTCATTTTTGAAGCAAAAAAAAACCCCAAAACATCTGACAGTTCCAGCTTCTTAAATGTGAGGATGTGCTGCTTTTCTTCATCAAATATGATCAGACAAAACAAGCAGTTTGAAGACATCAAGAGATTATCACTGATCCATAATGAAAATGAGTTGCAGCCTGTTATACTTGTGTCCCGCTGTAAAGGGTCCTGACTATGTTTAACTGGAAAGTGGCTCCAGCAGAAAGAGTCCAAAAAA
>NTHP01000460.1:496132-508123 GCA_003416845.1 Oplegnathus fasciatus
ACAAAGATTTAAACAAACTTGTGAACAAAATTTGAGAGAAATATACCTGTTGTGTACGTAGAAAAAGTCTTAGATTCTTTTTTCAACTCGCGTTTATATTTTTGTTCAGTGTGTGTGTGTGTGTATGTATATATATATATATATATATATATCTGTTTTCTACTCATAACTACTTTTATCTTCTTGTGCTGCTGTAATGATAAATCTCCATCCTGGGAACAATACAGTTTCATATCTTAACTTAATATTAATATTAGTGATATTAGTAATTTTATGTACTTAACCAGTGGTGATACTTCAGTAAAAGTAACAATACAACAGTGTACAAATACTGCATTAAGTAAAAGTCCTGCATTCAGAAACCTACTTAAGTAAAAGTACAAAAGTATTGTCAGTAAATGTAGTAAAGTATCAAAGCACAAGTATCTATTCTGCAGAAAAATGACCCCTGTGAGTGAAACACTGTTGTCTATTATCTTACTACATGCAAAGCTAATTTGAATTATATATATTTCAAGATTAAAGATTTATTGTATATGAGTTTGGTATATGAGCTTGTTTTTTCCCATATTATTCTTTATTGTTTCCACAAAAGCAAAATAAACAAAGAAAACAAAAAGCGCTCCTGAGTCACATTACAACTCAACTAAATGCTGCTGAAATAGAAAACTTGTGTTTGAGGCAGAGTTTTATAGATGAGATGGTTTTCAGTTTGTATTTGTATCTTTTATGTATATTTGGGCAGTAGTAAGAGAAGTGAGGAGGAAATTACACCGTCTCTGCCTGTAGGTGGCGCTCTGCTCTCACATTCACTGCATGTCTGTCTGACAGCAAACACAAGCCCTGCCGTCAGAGGTGGGGAGGCTGTTCACTCCTGAGCTATGTATAATATACTGTTATAATTATACCAGGAGTTATTAAGAGTTAATGCAGTTAAACCATGAATGATGTTATATGTCACTGATCACATGACTGTAAATTATTGATTGTTTCAGTCCAAATACATTTCTGTCATATCACATGTAGGTAAATATTTTTCCTCTTTTAACAGTCAGAAAATTCGAGTTGATGTCTTTCTAACGGTTGGTTCTTTATTATTATTATTATTATTATTATTATTATTATTATTATTTTTAAGTCTACCTGTTTACGGATTCCATAGTTTGTCCCAATGACGCTTTTATTTCATAATGTCTTGGGAACATGGGAAACATGAGAAAAATGTAATTATGAAACAAAAACAGACTTTAACTTTTTCAAAATCAAAATTTCTATAATAAAACAAAAATGAACTCCAATGAAATATTATGAAAATCAGAATGATGCAATACCATCCCATAATAATGATTTTAGTTTTAAGATTTGATCAAATTACTTCTTATGATGCACGTACAATTAATACATTTTAGTGTTCAAACGACAAAATGTCTTTTTTCTTTGAACAGTCAGAAAAATGGAGTTATTGTGAAACAATCTCACCTGCAGGTCCAGTTAGAAGCTGTTCTGGAGCTTTGCTGTCGGTCAACAATCTCTTTTTCTTTTCTCATTCTTCTTCCTTTTCAGAGACTTTACATCTTTAAGTTTCTCTCTTCTTTTCTGATTCTTATTATCATGGTGTCATACCAAAGAAAAGGGAACAACAAGTCAGAAACTGTGCTGAGGACAGTCACTGGCTCTTTTCTTTGGTGTGGCAGTGTGGCATTATGGGTGGTTTTGTTTGGTGTCCTGGTCGATGATGTAATTTTGTTTTGGCATCTTTCTGTTTGCTAACTCCAAAACTTGACTTAAAGCCGACCTGAGTGAATGAAAACACACAGTTTGATCATGTTTTGTGCATAAAATGTCCTCATAAACTCTTAGAAAGTATCTATAAGATGAAAAATGAAAAGTATTTATTGGTCACTATTGTGAGAGGTGGGATTAAATATAAATCTGCCTCGTGGTACGGTGGCCCTGAGAGTTCAACACACTGCAACTTAAGAAAACACATGCAAAGAGACAAAACACAAGCAAATGAAGAAAACATCTTCATCATGTCAACAACACACGTGCAGCATTTAGAAAAAAAGAGAAAACACAACCAAATACAGAAAAGCTGCAAGTCACACAGAACACAACGTAGATTAATTTAATGTTTTTAAATTCACTTCATAAAAAGAAACTAATGTACGTTTTTCCAAAACTACTGATGGATAATCGACTTCAGTAACTTCATGAGCCGCAAACCACGGCAACAAATAATGTGTCCCAGGTGTGTTCGTCACTTTTCAGTGTCCCCCGGAAACATCTGTTGTCTTCCGTAGTGTTCTGTACGACTTGCAGTATTTCTGTGTTTACGGTACTTGTTTGTGTTTTATCACTTTGCAGCATTTCTTCTCTAAATTCTGTGTATGTGTTGTGAAACTGGTGAAGATGTTCTCTTCATTTGCTTGTGTTTTCTGAAGTTGCAGTGTGTTGAGCTTTTAGGGCCACCGTATAGCAGTTTGTAGGTCGCATACTAGTACCAGTAATCAGCATAATAGTAATTGTACTCATCGTAGTTCTTGCACTGATAGATGTACTCATGACAGAAATATGAACTCAAGCACAAGTATTAGTAGTGGTAATATAGAACGTACTACAGCAATAGGAGTAGCAGTGTTGGTCGCAGTAACAGCTATAGTGGTACGCTTTAAATTTACAACTTAATAAGGGTATATTTAAAAGTTAACCCATAAAATACACCATAATTTATTTGTAGATTACATTTTGCATCATTAATCGGAGTCTGCAAAGTAACTAAAGTCATCAAATAAATGTAGTGGAGTAAAAAGTACAATATTTCCCTCTGAATTGTGCAAAGTAACAGAAAATGGAAATACTCAAGTTAAGTACCTCAAAATTGTATTTAGGTATAGTACTTGAGTAAATGTACTTTGTTACTTTCCACCACTGGTAAAAGTTCAGCAACAGTAAAAGTAACTGCATCATTTTTTAAATGAATAGTTTACTTAAGGTACTAATAAACTCTTAATTAACAGTTCAGTAATTAACCTCGTCTTACTTTTAACCCCCGGAGAGTCATTGAATATCTGTGTGTAACAACAGACCTGCAGTCTCAGACCCTGAATGTGAACACATGCAGCCAGATGTAAACCGCAGCCGGTCCTGCGTAACTCAACCCCAAAGTTTGCCAGAACAGATCCATCATCATTTACGCCCTGCTGAGCGCTGTTTGTCCCAGCAGCTCCCCGCCTGCTAAAGGTCAGAGCATAAGAGACTGTTTAGTGGCTCTGAGCTGCGTATGAAAGGCCGGCCTTGACGGCCTCAGCAGCCGCAGAGCGAGCGGCTGAGAGGAAATGAGCGTGAAATGAATGTCACATTGAAATCAAAGGCAGGGAAGATAAATGAGAGAGGTGGTTGGAAATCACCTGGACCGGGGGCGAGAGAGACACAGAGAGAGCGATGGATGGATGGATGGATGGAGGGAGGAGTAATTATTAGTGATTGAGCAGCTTCCCCCTCATGTGTTTCATTAGGAGTGGGCTGTTCACACACAATCTCTTCTCTGTTGGGCCGTGCCAGAGCCCGGCAACTCCGGTTTATTTGACCATCTGAAATCTTAACAGTTAATACCTGTATATTTCCAGCATAATATTGTCTCTGGCAGAGATTGCCAGAAAACGTATCCCTGTGAAAATAAACTGCTGCATTCGCATGCCAGGTAACACAAGGGCCATGTGCTGAAAAAGGAGGGGGGAGATAGAGAGGAGGTGGAAGGGGAGGGAGGGAGGTCAGACAGGTGAGGTGAAGAAAAAGGAGTAAGGATGAAAAAAGACAGCAGGAGAGGAGCAGACGCTGTTGGACAGAGAGGGGAAATGTTGGGTGAAAGGTGAATATTTAGAAGCACAAAATGACCTTTAATACTGCAACATCTGTGAAGGCTACCAGGGTTACTGATCAGAACTAATGTCACTCATTACCTCGACATGCGCTGAGAGATTCATCAGGAGAGAAATAAAGGTTAGGCTCAAAGTAAGCCACACATTTAGACATTAACACAAACATTAGGCCTTTAATCTCCCACCTGCTATGAAGAAACTCAGGCTTTTTCTCAAACTCTCAATGTTTTTTATTCACCATGCCAGCGGCGTAGCTCTATAGTTGGCAACTGTCAAGTTTTCATCCAAATGTAGCACACATTTTCACTGAATTTCCAGAAAATCAGCAAAAGAAAATGTGACTTAATGTGCACGATGCTTATTTCCATCCACTCCTGTTGTCATTGACGGAGATAAACAGCTGGTTGGAGCTGATTCTCCAGTCGCTGCCATTAAACCACCACAGAAGAAGAGGACCCAGCGAGGAAAACCACGTGGAGAACATGATGGACATGTGACATTTCTGTTAGTTTCATGTATTAATGTGAGGAAGGTTACAGCCTCCTCATCCTCCACACAGATCTGATGTTTTCTTCACTTTCAGTCACATGCTTCATGTACATCATCATTTAATCACTCAGTCTGGTTCCATTTGCACTTTGTCACATTTTGTTTTTATCGATACTTTCCCACTTCAGCCAAGCATAAAAACAGGTTTTTTTTCGTGTTTACACTCAGGTTTTTTTAATCCCAAGACCAGTTACTTCCTGGAGTCTCCGCTGGCTGTCTTGCGATTGATCGAGCCCCAGAAATAGTCCGGCACATAACACAACACGGTTTTTATACTTGAGTTTTTGTACAATTGAGATATAAGGTGTTAATCAGTGAGCTTTGGAGGCACTTGTAGGTGGATTTTGTTTCCACTGGACAGAACGAGACTAGCTGTTTCCAGTCTTCATATTAAGTTAAGCTAAACAGATGCTGGTGGTATAGCTTCATATTTACTGAACAGATATAACAGTGGTATTGATCTTCATTTAACTCTGCAAGAAAGCAAAAGCGTATTTCCCGAATTGTCAAGCTATTCCTTTACATGGCAACCTCAGCATTCTTTACTCAAGCAAAAAAGTAGCTTTGCCCTCACTAATCCTGTGAAAACACAGAAACACCTGCACACACGCTGCCATTTTTCATCATCATGTTACCGAGCTGCAGTCGTTTCCACATCCACACATTTCCTCAGTGCGTCAAAGGAAAGGGGGGCTGTGGAAGGTGATAGGCTACAATCATCACCACCACCATCACCATCATCATCATCATCATCATCATAAAACACACACACACACACGGACATGTTTACACACACAGTTTATCAGGAGCCAGAGTGGGTTTTTCTTTTCCCCTGGGCTGGCAGGCTTCAGGGAGGAGGAGAGCTAAAAGTCAACATTTCCAGGGTGAAGGTAAATGACGGAGCTGCAGCCGCTCAAACCACAGGCACGTTAAGCAAACACCTGTGGCTCAGGTGGAAAAGCAAGGCCTCTCTGGCCAAGAGAAGGAGCTCTTTCTCTCAGGATCAACCCTCTCAGCACATGGCCACTTGACACTACAGGAGCTTAAGGGTGAAAGCCGTAATTTTATTAGCAAACCTTCTTTCAACCCTCTGATGTCTAAACAACAAATACACACAAAAACAAAGTGAAATTGCTCAGCACAATGTAGCTTTATTTAATGATTAGTTTGGGTTTTATATTACATGTCAATATCATTTTTTTTCTCCACCTGTCACTTTAAAAAAATACATTTTTGCAAAAATGACAGAGCATGCACAACACCAAAAAAGTGCTTTTTAAAGGGGTTGCACTTTGGTTCCACCTTGAAGAACAAATGTCACATTTCACATAAAAAATAAGATACAAACATTATTTATTTATTAATTAATTAAATGGCGTCTATGCATGTACTGTAATATACATATAAATGGCATTAAGCCTGTACCAGTGGTGAAAGAAGTACTCAAAAGTAAGTAAAAGTACCAATACAACATTCTAATACTGCATTACAAGTAAAAGTCCTTCATTCAAGTACAAAAGTATTATCAGCAAAATGTACTTTAAGTATCAGTAGTAAAAGTAGTGCTTCTGCAGTAAAATGTCTCCTGTGACTGATGTCTGATTCTATGTGACATTATTAGATTGTTAATACTGAAGCATCAATGTTAGAGCAGCATGTTACTGTTGGAGCTGCTCCAGGTGGAGCTGGTTTGAACTACTTTATATACAGTTAGCTAGTTTAGTCCAGTGGTTCCCAACCTAGGGGTCGGGCCCCTCCAAAGGGTCAGATAAGAAAAAAACAAAACAAATTTGTATTAATTCTTGGACTTTTCTCCAATCTTTGTTGTTTTTGTGAAATAATTTTACCTCTTTGGGCGTCAAACAGTTATTTAAATGAAACCACGTGAGACGTTTAGAGGGGAAATCACTCTTCTGCTAAAAAACTCAAAGGCGTTTGAAATGTGACAAGGAGCCCCAACTAGACATGTTTCTACAAAGGCTCACGCCAAAATGGTTTGTGTGATCTTTAAACTGTATTATATTTATTGTAAAATCTTAATCTGCAAAGTAACTAGTAACTACAGCTGTCAGAGTTCAATATTTGCCTCTGAAGTACCTCAAAATAGTGCTTAAGTACAGTTCTTGAGTAAATGTACTTCCACCAATGTACCTGTAACATCAACATTTTTGAAGTCAACTGATGCGCGGTCGATCCAAATCACCTTGCTGAGATTTGGCTCCATGAGATGATGATTTATAACCACTTCTTCCTGTTCATTGATCATCAGAAGCATGTATGTGGAATTCTTTACTTTTGTGTACTTCCTTACCCTGATGATGGTCTTCAGACTGAAATGCACAAACATTTTGTCTCTAATAGCTAAATAAAGTCGATTGTTTTTAACTTAAATTGAAGCGTCTTGGATTTTCGTTTCCAAATGTCACATTTTGTTCTTCTTTTTTAACTTGTCAGATGACACATTTGATGGTCTGGCTCCTACAAAAGTAAAAGACACAAATCTCATTTAAACTGTCTGATGAGATAAAGAATTAGATCAATGATACTTGACATTTGAGGCTATTGAAGAACATCAGAGGAGGAAAAGCTGCATAGATCAGAAAACAGAAAAGGTAGAGGTTCATTTTTTGGCATTAGACCATGCAGGTGCCGGTCAAATAGTTGAAAGTGTTCTTGCTTGTGCTAGTTTAGGACTGTGTTCATAATTGTCTTCAGCCTGCTGGACAGTCAAATCACAAAGTTGCTGTGTATTCATAATTAGACGGGACTGAACTCAACAGCACAGAAGGTGGCAAACAAAAGATTTAGTTTACGTCCAGCCTTTTTAACAAAATACACAGGAAAAATAAGAGTGTCTGTGTAAAAACTTACTTTTATTCACAACCTCGGAGCCAAAATCATGAAACCTTCACAGGAATTTCTATCTTGTTGTCTTGTGTGATTTTCTTAAAAGCAAGTCATTATTTGATTCCAAAATGACTAATTATCGAGGCTTTTAAACAGTTCGGTCAATAAGGGCGTGTAGTTCCTGATATCGTTCATATTACTGCTGGATATCACGTTTCATCAAACATACTTTTTTGGTGTTTTCATGTTTGTTTGCATCACATGTGCTTTGAACTTCAGAACTTCGTGAAATGTCTCAATATAAATCTTAAAAGTACCTTTGTGAGTGTGACCACTGGTGTCAGCTGAATGGTTTGGCAATGTCAACGACCAAATAAACTCCCTCTGACACACAACAACAACACAGACATATTCCAGGAAACAAGTCAATCACAATGTATATACAATAACTAACATATTCTTTCATGACAACAACAAAATACACTGACGTAAATGCGGTCGGTCTGATTGTACGTTTGTTTCTCCCTCTGTGTTTTAACCCGAACCCTTTTTTTCCAGCGCTGCATGAGAAAAGTCACCCTGTTCCATGCTCACTGTGAGGGTCACCACGAAAGGTTTACAGTTCACCTACCGTATCCAGACTTGTCACAGTTTCCATGTTTGAGCCACAGTCTCACCAGTTACTGCTCTCTTTCTGTGTCTCTCTGCCGTGTCAGAGGAGCCTTGGCCCTGAACTGAAGTTAACTCATTCTCCAGCCCACCACCACCACCACCACCACCTCCTTCACCCCGGGGAGCGTTTTCTGTGAGCGATGAAGAAACTAATAAACAGACTCTCGCAGTGATCCATGTCACATTGTTTGGCCCACCTGCAACCTGTAAACTCCTCACCATGGACTGGATGTTCTCAATTTGTTCCACGAGGAGGCCCTGGCTTATATTAGCCTAAAGGGGGCACTGGAAGAGCATCTGGTCCGAGCGGCATGCAGTAAATACAGCAGCACGCTCGCTGGCTCTGGGTTCAGTTTCAAGTCAATTAACGAGTCCCAGAAACCACAAGACGGGGAGCAGAACTTCTGTCAGAGAACGGGGCAGATCAGGGCACAAATAAGGTTTTAAGTGCTCAAACATTTCAAGTGCTGGAGTGAAAGGTGGAAGGAATTCTTGATGGGGTCATTTCCAAGAAGTGGTGGAAGTAGTTCATGTTAAACAAGTGGAAAAAAACACTGTGATAGCAACAGAAATAAACAGGTAAAAACTTCCACGTGCTATTGTACTCTAAATGTTACTGAAAGAACGGACAACACAAGAAAGCAGTGGTGGAAGAAGTATTCATTTAAGTTAAAATTATCGATACATTAATGTAAAAATACTCCATTACAAGTAAAAGGTCCTGCATTTAAATTCAGGACTTATAAAAGTTTGTAAAAGAGCAGAAGTATTATCAGCAAAATGTACTAAAGTAAACTAAAGTATCAAAAGTAAAGTACTCATTCTGCAGAAAAAAGCTAGTTTGAACTACTTCATATACAGTTAGCTAGTCCAGTGGTTCTGATACACACATTTATATTCAATTTTTTGAAATACTGGACAATTTGACCTCAAAAAGTTGTTTAAATGACTACTTCAACCTTTAATAATGCATTGTGTTTTATAAGCTTATCTTATGTTTTTAATGTAAAATCTTCATCTGCAAAGTAACTAGTTGCTACAGTAAAGTCAAATAAATGTAGTCAAGTAAAAAGTACAATACAATAAGTATCCAACAGAGTAAAACATCAATACAACTTTGTGAGGGACTCTAAGCTTCAAGCCTTCTAACCTTTGTCTGCAGTTTCTTGTTTATGTGATGAATTTAACCACCTGGCGACACACACTGTCACGCAATACCATTCACACACAAACCAACATCCTGATGCACAAATCCCATCTTCTTCTAGTTTGATCAAAGTGATGTTTAACAGCGTGACACCTGGTGAACACGCACAGGATTACATTTACGCAAACACACACAAGCATACATACATGTACACACAGTTCTAACTCAGAGCAGATGACGTGGGGCTGAAGTCAGGGGAAACTGACGTGAAGCAACCAGGGACAATTATTCTGCTCCTAAAGGGACAATTCACCAAAACAAGCTGTAAACGAGCTGTAAACAAGGAAATCTGTTGGAGGTTTTCTTCTTTCAGCTGCCGTTCCAAAGCCTCCTAAAGGTCAGAAAGATAGGAAACACATGAAAAGCTTGATTTGGCACATTATTTATTTCATTTAAAATGTCTGTCTATATATCTATAATACCTATATCTATATAATATTTTATGTTTTCCTTTAAACACAACTACAGCCATGCTAGCAACATTTGCACTAAATACAAACAGTACAGCTGAGGCTGATGGGAATGTCATTAGTTCTGAAGTTATTCGGTCATAAACGAAAGTATTAGATAAATTATGATTTCTGACCTGATGATGGCACTAGAGGAAAAGTCAGAGGATCACCAAAGTTATTACAGTTCATCCTGAGGGGAACATGAATGTTTGAACCAAATTTTATAGCAATCCATCAAATAGTTGTTGAGACGTTTCACTTAAAACCACAAATATAAACCTCATGGTTGTGTTAGAGGAAAAGTGAAGGGATCACCAAAGTCTGTAGGATTCATCCTCTGGGGACCATGAATGTCTATACCAAATTTCTTGGCCAGCAGCTGTCAAGACATATCAGTGCCGGAGGCGTTAGCTACAAATTTAAACATTTGATCTGATTATGGTGCTACATGAGAAGTCAAGGTCAGAGGATCACCAGAGCTATGAGAATTCCTCTGGGGATCATGAATGTCTGAACCAAATTTAATGGCAATCCAGTTTGGACCAAAGTGTTGGACCGACCAGCTGAAAAACTGACCGACCAATACCAGCACCATCCCCAGAGATATGGCACTAGTCTAGCCAGAAAGTATGAGTTTTCTGTCATGTAATTGGTTTATATTGGTGTTTCAGTTTGGAAAGAAACAAGTGTTTCTGACTGTGATTCCGGATGACTCAAAACACTATTTTTAGCCATGTTAGCATCGTGGCTCTAATGATGCTGATGTCAGTCTGTTGGTTGGTCCACCACTTTGGTCCAGACAAGTTTAAGTTCAAGTTCTAGACTGAAATATCTCAACAACTACTGGATGGATTATCATGAAATTTTGTATAGACATTCAGGGTCCTCAGAGGATGAACTGTGATAACTTTAGTGATCCTCTGGCTTTTAATTTAGCGCAATCATCAGTTCAAGTTTAATTTGTCCAATACTTTGGTTTAAGACTAAAACTAATGACATTCCCGGCAGCCTCAGCTGTACTTTCTGTTTTGTGCTAATTAGCAAATGTTAGCATGCCAACACACTAAACTAAGGAACATACTAAACATTATACTTGCTAAATATCAACATGTTCACATTTAGCTCGAAGCACCACTGTGTCTAAGTATAGCCTCACCAAGCTGCTAACACAGCTGGAGACTCTTAGTCTTGTTAAAATGACAACCTTCCATGGAAACCCACCGCTGGGATAAAATACCTTTATATGATGACATTAAAATACACAAACAATGATTCCGCTCAGACAGATGATACGCTAATGGGTTAACCTTCTTGTCTGACAAAGGTGCACGGACAGGACTATTTAAATACATCAACGAAAAGTCCATACTGCCAGTGGAAGATTTCTGCAGTGAATATCAGAAACATATACATGGATACAAACACATTCACACTGATTCAACACAACTATTTTTGTAACTTTAATTACAGTGGAACCATTACATTAGTGGGCAATGTGACTAATATTTCCAATTATATAATAAAGGACCAATATCGGGCCACCGACACATCCGTCCAGCCAAACCATGAATATTCTATATTTCCTGCCATCTAAACAAACTTTTTTCCCCTATGGTGTGATGTTTTATAAACACAGCAGCAGATTTCCACCGAGTCTCAGCGACAACAGGACGTGTCTCCAAGCACTGGCTCACAGTCATGGAAGGAGGATGACTGGTAACAAATTGACTCTTTATTTTATTGGTCTAACCTCACGGCAGACGCTGTCTCGCTGTGCGGTTTTAGCAGTGTCACTCACCCCTGTCTGTCTAAATATCAGCAGTGCAGCCTACACACCCGTCTCCCTCACTGAGTTATTATTGTCGTTGCATGGCAAAGCCCGGGGCGGACAGGAGAACACAGTGGTACATTCAAACAAAAGCTGCGTTAGCACGGGCAGAGAATATGGCTTTTCATCATTTACTGGACAGAACTGACTCAGGATTATCTTATTAGTGAAAGTGAATACTAATATTTATATACAGCCAGAGTGATTTAGCTCTGACAGTTACAGTGATGAGAGCATGACTTGTTCAACTGATGGAAACTGAATGGAAACACTGATACAGACAGGATCATCTTCAGCTTCATTACATCAAAGAGAAAATTGTACATATATTTTGGATAATTTCACACACACACACACATATATATATATATATATATATATATATATATATATATATATACATATATTGTATAAATTGTAAACATTTCACATATATAATTAAACACTGATTTACAGGAATGTTTAATTTTTTATGATTTGCTTCTCAAACATGCAGTTATTGATAAATTAATATTTTTTTCTTTATTTTGGATCCTCTTTAGCTTCCACAAAGTG
>NTHP01000460.1:510364-532524 GCA_003416845.1 Oplegnathus fasciatus
GGCTATTTAAAGGAATCAGAGTTGTGGTACGTAACTGACGGTCTATTTCGTACAGGCTTCGCCCCACAGGGTCCGTCCAGTACCCACAAGCACAAACGCACACCGACTTCACATGAAACAGTAACCAGTCCACACTTCGTCAATGTGTCAGTGTGTGGTGCATCACAGTACATCATCAGATGGCACAGAGACGGCACAACACCTGATATTACCTGATAGCAGAGAAGTATTAAGTCAGAATACACAGAAGAGAATGACAGGCCAGTTGTCTCAGACGCTCAACGTCATCGTTGCCCTGGTTACGGAGACTCAAGGCGCTCAATTCATGATACCCCAGACTTCCCCAGAGGCAGATAAGTTGTTGCTGGCTAATGTGTGTACTGTTGTTATTAGATCNNAATTAAGAAATTTTCTAACAAATAAATGTATTGTTCAGTCATCCACCATAGTGGTCTCTGTGGTCTACCAGGTCATTTGCTATTTCTGAGTTTATCAGTGGGTTCTTGCTTCTTCCAAATATACCAGTTTATTTTGACAGACCGAACAGTTTGCCTGTCTATGATCTGATGTTGTAATCATTAATATAAATGATACAACTGTGCTTTACTCTTATTGACTCTTTATTTCTTTTACATTCATGTTGAGAGGAATTGATCCATAAAAAGCACAAATTGGTGCATATTGCTTGATTTGTGTCCCCTGGGTATGGGGCCGCTGGCAAAGTGTCTCTTATTTTTCCACACTGGAGGTGGCAACCTGATAATGCTACCTCAGTACACTTTAAGAACAAATATTACTGGGACCACTACAGAAAATTGTAGATGAACATTTAATATCCAGGAATTCACATTATAGACACGACCACTGACTGCCTGTAACAATATTGCCACAATATAGCACACTGACCATACATGGTCCAGCCATATACTAGGTTTTACCCTAGTCTTGTTTGTCTTGTGTGTGTAGATGTTAACAATCAAACAAAAGTAGAAGTATGAAGTAGGATCAAAAGTTTACCTTTTGATGCACCTCAAACTTTTATGACAACATATACTGCAGTAATATTAAAGTAGGCTCACTTTAGTAGTACTTCTACTTCAGTAAAAGATCTGAATACTTCTACCACCACTGGCCTTCAANAATTAAGAAATTTTCTAACAAATAAATGTATTGTTCAGTCATCCACCATAGTGGTCTCTGTGGTCTACCAGGTCATTTGCTATTTCTGAGTTTATCAGTGGGTTCTTGCTTCTTCCAAATATACCAGTTTATTTTGACAGACCGAACAGTTTGCCTGTCTATGATCTGATGTTGTAATCATTAATATAAATGATACAACTGTGCTTTACTCTTATTGACTCTTTATTTCTTTTACATTCATGTTGAGAGGAATTGATCCATAAAAAGCACAAATTGGTGCATATTGCTTGATTTGTGTCCCCTGGGTATGGGGCCGCTGGCAAAGTGTCTCTTATTTTTCCACACTGGAGGTGGCAACCTGATAATGCTACCTCAGTACACTTTAAGAACAAATATTACTGGGACCACTACAGAAAATTGTAGATGAACATTTAATATCCAGGAATTCACATTATAGACACGACCACTGACTGCCTGTAACAATATTGCCACAATATAGCACACTGACCATACATGGTCCAGCCATATACTAGGTTTTACCCTAGTCTTGTTTGTCTTGTGTGTGTAGATGTTAACAATCAAACAAAAGTAGAAGTATGAAGTAGGATCAAAAGTTTACCTTTTGATGCACCTCAAACTTTTATGACAACATATACTGCAGTAATATTAAAGTAGGCTCACTTTAGTAGTACTTCTACTTCAGTAAAAGATCTGAATACTTCTACCACCACTGGCCTTCAACAATCTCTACCAGCACATGTGATCTACCAGCACATGTGATATCTCTGTATGATTTCTGTAGCCACCATAGCCCCAACGTGTAGTTACATTTTAGAGGAGGTGCAAGTAAACTAAAGCGTAACTGCCGAGCTGACAGCGTGCATGACAGTGCGAACATAGATACGAACACAGAAGAATAAAATGAAGCTTAAAGCTGCGGCTGACATGCTACTTTCACTACGTGGCCAGTGTCGAGAAGGTGTGAGATGTCTTATTGTAAGATGGCCAGTATACAGAGAATTGGTTTATGTAACAATATGGCCTTTTCTCTAGCACCACCTTCAGGCCAAACTTTGCATTTCTTGCCCCATTAAGGCACTAAGAATAACAAAGTCGTCTCTCCACCTTTCACAGAGTTTCAGTTTTCTGCTGTGTAAAGAGCATAACAGTGTCACAGGACTGCTTGTGTAGCTATAAACTTTAAACTCAAATTAAAGTCAAAGACAGTTGAGGCTTTGACTTGTACTTCCTAATGTGTTTTAGCCACAATTATCTGCATATAAAGTCTGGCACACTGAGATTACAACTACAAATTGAAGGGCTGAGAGAAAAACAACAGTATACTCTGTTAATGCAGCAGAGATGTATTACACGGGGCCTATTTTACAATTAAAGCAAACATGAAGCTGTTACTGAGCCTCGTCTGTGCTGCAGCTACTTGGCCAGTCACCGTTACTCACATCCTTCAGCTGTTGAGACGAATTGACTGGATCAGGTTGATTTTATGTGTGATCCATGACAGCCTCATATTATCCAATCACTTCTGTTCATCCATCATGCCCTCACACGGAGCTGCACGGTGAAAGACTCAGATCGAGAGAAAAAGAAAGAAAGTTAAGAGAGACAGAGAGGGAAAGAGAAACACTGTACCAGAACCAGCTCTTGTTACAAACCACCAGAGACCCTCATCGACTGCCAAAATCTCCAAATTTGAACCCAAGCTTTCTGGCTGCTAATTATTCCTAGAGCTTGGTCTAAACTAAATTTATGACACTAAGCTGGCGCTCCTTGTGGCATCATAAATTAAACTGGCAAAGAGTTTTAAAATCAAAACCAAGGCCCCCTGTCCTCCAGCGAAGGGAGGAAAATTAAAAAGTGGAGAATGTAAATGTGGATGTTCACAGACCGACCCCGTGACCCGTCTCTCCATCAGCAGTGACTTTATTTTTTGTATTTTCTGGGTCATTTCAGAGGCTGAGCAGATGAAACCGGAGGGTCGAGACTGTCCTCCCAAGAAAAAGACAGAATGGGTTGTTTCAACAAGTGCCCCAAAAACGACATTTGTTTATATTTGAGTGACAGCGCCCTCTAGCAGCCGTAGGAATTGTGACTTTTGTCTATCAGGAGCGATGGAGGAAGTCCTGAAGTTAAAGTCCACAGAGGGATGAAGTAACCATGACAACAGAGGTCCCCTAACCTTAACAAAGTAGTCATTTTAAATATTCAAGTACATGTACTGAAATGCTGTACTTAAGTACAATTGCACTTGATTATTACTTTATTCTTCTCCTCCACTACAGGAAATACTTTACTTTTTACTCCACTACAATTATTAACTTTAAAAAGTAGCTGGTTAAATTAGCTCAACGTAGATATTAATGTATCAGGAATAATACTCCAATAAGACACACTCTATTAACTTTACAGTTTAATTATATTTACTTTCTAAATTTTGTGTTTCAAAGCCAAAAATTCTGGTGGAATGCTAAACCATTTATTTATTTAATCAATGGTCTAAAAGTATACTTTTACCAAAAGTAAAAATGGACCCTGTTTGGGCTAATACAGCACCAACACTGTACTGGGTTCACTTTACTCAGTACCAATAGGTACCAACTGTACTGGCTGTTATGAACCAGTGTTGGAGTTTCTTATTGGTAACAAATAATGACGTGTATGTTTAAAAAGAGCTAAAGTAGAATATAACAGGTCATAATCATATTTCAGTTAGTTTTGGTAAATAACCCAACAGTGATATAAAAAATAACACAACAACCATTGTCTTGGATGCTGGAAAAAGTTAACCCATTACTGCATTGGTGCTATATTGACCTTGTGATTTTTGGGATTTAAATTTAAATATACTAAAAATACTGGAATCAGCCCATAAAATACTCATCATGTGTACGTTTTTAAAACCGGTGGTCACTACAGCCCTGATGATAGTGAGTGATGAGGACTTTAACTTTAGGCCACGTAGTACATTTTCTTAATAATAATTCAGTAGGCCTACATTTACTTAACCTTTTCAGTGTAAGACATACTTCATACTTGTAATTGAGTATTTTAAAGTGTGGTATTACTAAGTAAAGTAACTGAATACTTGGATTTGGTACCTGTGTGTGTGTGTGTGTGTGTGTGTGTGTGTGTGTGATAGTGGGCTACCCTGACATCACCTGACAACCCTCTCACCCTTTTGTTTGGAGAAAGTGGAAGCCGAGAAAAACTGCTCACTTCAAATGACATAATGCAAAGTTTTTCTTTTCTCTTCTTTTCTGGGAGGGGGTTGTGGGGGGGCTGGTTTGTGCCATTTTGTGTTACAGCTCGAGTGAGTCATTGGTGGAAAGAGGGGAGGAAGATTTGAGAAGAAATATTGCTGTTAAATGAGTTTGGACAGCATGACATCACGGGGTAATTAAAACAGCTTTCTGGAATTCCGTTTCCAATTCCTGCGCTCAGGTTTGTTGGAGGATTTTTTCGAGCACCTGCAGGTTGGTGTGTGAGTGAAATATTTTCACTGGACGGAGTTCAAACTCTGAAGGGAAAGAGAAAAAAACGGAGGCAGCGGCATTACGCCATTCTTGCCTCTCTTGGAAAAAAGTGGGATTTAAAGAAGTTTCTTACAAGATATCCAGCAGAATAGTGCCGTGGAGTGTTTAATGCAAGTCCACCTTTTCTCAGACTTTTCTTGGATTGCTGCACTTCTGTCACAGACAGGATCTCTCCAGCACTATGGTGCTTACACATAACGGATGGGAGAATAAGGGTTTACAGGATTTGTTTCTTCAACTTATAAAACTCAGTTGTAGTCCACATCTTTGCTTTTACAACCTTGCATATGTCTATAGCCTATTTCAGACGGGAGAGGCACTTTTTATTCATTTCACCTCTGGCAGAGCGCAGAGTAAACTCAGAGGATGAAAGACTCGGACCGAACAGGACTGCTCCCTCTCCTTCTTTAATTCTGAACAGACTGCGGTTTATTACAATGACGGCCTGGCAAAAGGCAAAAGGGCTTTAGGATGAAAGTTGTGAAGCGTCTTTCTCTTCTGCTGAGCTGCTGGACTCTCATTTACCTGCATCCCGTCCTCGGTTCACTCAGCCGGACCAGACCGACCGAGCACCACCACCACCGGCTTGGAGAGGCATCGGAGCGCGCGGCAGGCGGCGGGGAAGGAGAGCAAGCCCACGGAAGAACCGGCGGAGGAATCGGTGGGTCAACACCAGCCGCGGGCAGGCAACCGGCAACCGCCTCTGGGACGTGGAAACCCTCACCAGTGAGTCCGGCCAGGATTACGCGGATCCGCGCAGGCCCGCCGTTAATCAAGGGCGAGACGACTGTTATTAAAAGCAAACTTACAGCGGCGACATCTGTGTCCTCATCCTCGCCACCGCGCAGCGGGGCCGTGCCGGTGAACCGTGCACTGCTGCAGCAGCAACAACGGGACAGAGCAGTCAGTTTAGGGCGCAAAGAGGCTGTGCGCTCCTGGCTACCCGGCGGGGATGCCCACATTAAAGCGAACGCTCCCGCGGCTTTTAGCACACATGCAGCAGGGAAAGGAGTCGGGACCGCGGCTGCTGGTGGAAGGGGTGGCTCACCGGGGAAACATTTGGGGAAGTTTGCTTCCAGAACGAGTGCAGCTGCTCCAGTGCGCACCGGGCCTCCCCAAAGAGCCGCTGGTGCGCAAAAGCAGCAGCAGCAGCAGAACGTGGGTCCGGTGGCGCAGCGGGGAGCCAGCAACAAGGCCCAGAAAGTGAGCGACCGGGAAGCGCATCACAAACAGCCGCTGGTTATTCCTCACGACTACATGCTGTCGCTTTACTGGTCTCTCTCCACCGGGGACCTGAACAGCAGCGCTCTGCATGAAGCGGGTCTGGCCAACACCATCACCAGCTTCGTGGATAAAGGACAAGGTAAACACGACCGATCTCCACCAAGTTCTCTCTCTTTCCATCCCCTTGTTTCTGACAGCAGTTTTCCTGATTCTGTCTGAGTCTTAGGATTGCACATTTAGATAGTTCCATAAAACATTTTATCGGGTGAGTCGGTTTTATCGAGCAATTTGTGGATCTAAATCACGTTTATTCCCACGTAGAACAAACGTTTCTGCAGTTATTCTGAATGAGAAATCTTCCAACTTGAACAAAAATGTTATTTCTGTGTAAAGGAACTGATAAAAAAAACCTTATCTTTTGTTCAAATTGAAATTCAAGCTTCATTGAACAACTCATTCTCTTTGTTTACATAAGGACAAACTAGGCACAGCAGACGGAACCTCAAAAAATATCTTTAAATATCACTACTTTGGAATATTACTATGGTACAAACCCTTTCTGGTGATATATAGACATAAACCAGATAGACTGCTGCAGCCAATCACATCCACTGTCTCAGTATTAAAGGAAGTCCGTGTTTTAGTCTGAAGACCCTGACATTTGGCAGCATTACAGACCTGCTAATGATTATTTTTCCTTGAGTTTGAAATTCATTTTGATATTATTTGGAGTATGATTCAGGAGGTGGTGGAGGATCCAGGGAAAGAGCCGAGGTGAGAGGAGAGTGCTGAGCAAGAGGAACCAAAGGCTGTGAATGAGGAGGAACTATAGGGGAGATGATGTCTGATTTCTGGGCTGCAGAGTGAGGACAGGGCTGGGAGATCTGAGGGAGAAGACTGGAGGTCAAACACCAGTCTGCAGGTTACTAGAGGGGGGTGGTGCTGGAAACATGGCTGTAAATTGTCTAAATGTAGACATGCCTGTGTTCGGGAGTCCATGAGGTAAGAGAGTTGGAGCATCTGGAGGGGAGTCAGGAAGGTCAGCCGTTCGTATCCACACATACAGGGGGAATGATGGGAAAAGATATGACTCTGTTACTCATAACTGTGCTGGAACTGACTTCAAAGCTGCAGGAAGCTGCTGCGAGCTGAGTGAGCTATCACACGTCTAAATGTCACTGCAGTATGTGTTAAAGGAGCAGTTCAACGTTTTGCGAAATATGCTCATGTAGCTGGAGCCAGCAACCATTTAGCTTAGCTTAGCATAAAAACTGGAAATGATACCTCAGGATTCCCCCTGAATTTTAACTATGATTGCTTCTTATTCAGCCACGAATATTAGAGAGAAATATTTTGGATTTCCAGGGGCTTTAAGCCCTGGGGCATGCCTGTGCATGTAGATGTGTATATTTATACTTATGTATTTACAGTATGTGTATGTGCTGTTGCATTTTGGTTTCTGTAAGTGTGCATGTGTGTTTCCAGCCATCTGGTCAGTCATTGGCAGCACTGCTGCTTTCAGTGATATACGGCCTCGGGAGGGTAAATAAACACTCCTCGCAGCCACAAGTAGGGTGGCCCCCCTGTGTAATGTTATCTTTACGGTGTAAAAGTGTTTAAAACAATGTTTAAATGACCAGAGTTTAATATTTCTAGCCCTGCTAAAGGTTTACGTTTCAAGTACTTAATGTACTTTTAATTTGGGCTTTATTTGTTTAGTGTGTCCTCAGCAAATCGCTGGTGACCTCCTCCGCATGTTGAGGGTGTGAGTGAAGGTGTAACTGATGGCCTGACACATCTCTTCCCCCTCACTCATTCACATTAACTCACTTGCCCTTTTCTTCCTTTTTGTCTGTCTTTCTTTCTTCTCATATTAGTCTCATATTACACATGACAGTTACACATAAATGATCAAACTTGGAGCTGTGCATGCATTTCTGTGCACTTTACAATTTAGCCCTTAAATGAGTGTATACTCTTTAGGTTTTTAACTCAAAACAGGAAAATCATCATCACAGAGTTTTCAGAAATTTTTCACCTTCATAGCATGTAAGAATTATTGAATGATCACGTAAGAAACACCTTCAACATGTTCAAGGCATCCTCTGTGTAAGAGTCTGAAAAAGTGTTTTTTCATCTCAGTTTGGGTGATTTCCACGCTTTCAGTTGAAGAAGGGAAGAAAGCAGACACAAAAGAAGGAATGACAGAAGAAAAGATTAAGAAGAAAGAAGTAAACATACAAAAAAAGAAGGAAAGTGTAGGCAGAAAATGGATAATTTTATACTATTCTGTTCACGCCATGTATATCAAAGAGGGTAGGCTAAATAACAGAAACACCTCTCTGTATACGTTCAACAGCACCTCAAACTACATCCTCCAAAATGACCAAACTGTTGAATCAACGTCTCTCTAAACACTTGAAAAAAATGTAACATTATAACATATAGTACATATAGAACATACATAACTTCCTAAAGTTCACATGCCGATGATCTCAGTCTGACGCCGTCTCCGCAACCTTGTGCTTCAAAAGCCTCCTCTAGCCTCTAACCGCCTCCTCCACCAGTCAGCTCTCTCTTGGCTGATGACTTTGCATCCTTCTTTGCTAACAAGGTAACGGCCATTAGTGGCCAATTCACAAAACCACCCAACCGCAATTCACTTACTGTATTACTGCATTTCTACCTCTCACTGAGGAAGATCTCTCCAAACGTCTGCTCCTGAGTCGTCCCACCACTTCTTTCAAGCCATCTCACCCACAGCCATAGCTGCGATCATGCTTCTCTGGCCTCAAGTACACAATGTTTAAGCAGGCCCTGGTTACCCTGCTGTTGAATCCATCTCAAACTGAAAACTACAGGCCGGTCTCACTACTACCATTCCCATTCAAGATTCTAGAGTGTGCAGCTGTCACCCAAGTCTCAGACTTCCTCTCTCAAAATAACGTTCTTGATCCAAACCAGTCAGGTTTCAGTCATTCCACTGAAACTGCACTGCTGTCAGGGGTAGAAACCCTGAGGTCAGTGAGAAGGGATTCCTGGTCATCAGTTCTCATTTTGCTGGACCTGTTGGCAGCCTTTGACCCCCAAATCATTTTGTCCACCTTCTCCAAAGGAGGCATTTCTGGTACAGCATTACTGTGGTTTGTAATCATTCGTCATTCACTGATCATTCAAATTGGCATGGCAAGGAGTAGAGTCCAAGCATCACTTTCTTTCCACTGGGGTACCACAAGGATCTGTGCTCGGTCCCCTTGTTTTCTCAATATACACCACCACCCTTGGTCCAATTATCCACTCACGTGGTTTTTCTAAACTCAGCCTACCTCAATGATCTCAAAATGGATGGTGGAATGCCATCTTCTACTCTGTCTCTCTAAAACTGAACTCCTGGTAGCTCCACCTGGCTCTCACCAACAAGGTCTGCTCAAAATCTGGACATTGTGATTGATGACCAACTAACTTTCACTGAGCATGTTGCATCTGTCACCCGTCATGTCGCTTTGCACTATATAACATCAGAAAGATCAGGTCTTATCTGGCAGAGTATGCTGCTCAACTCCTTGTACAGGCACTGTCATCTTTCGCCTTCACTACTGTGTCGCCCCTCTGAGAGCTGTCAGCATGCACAGTAAAACCTCTGCAAATCGTCCAAAATGCAGCAGCACGTCTGGTCTTCAATCAGCCGAAAACAACTCACGTCCGCTTTTCATTACTCTCCACTGGCTCCCAGTTGCTGCTCGCATTAACTTCAGTTCACTAATGCTCACCTGCAGAGTAGCCACGAGCACAGCACCCATCTACCTGAACTTCCTCAGGTTTATGAGCCTTCTTTTTCACTACGATCTGCAAATGAACAATGACTAGTCCTACCGTCACTGCGAAGAAGGAAATCTTAATCCAAACTCTTCTTCTGTGTGCTCCCTCGGTGGTGGAGTGAGTTACTGAATGATGCAGAATCCCTGTCCGTCTTCAAAAATCACTTGACGATCTTCTTCTGAGAGTACTTACTCATCTAATACGCTCTTTCTCTCCCTCTCTGACTTTCACTCCTTCTAGCTCATTCTCAAAAAAAATCAAAAATTTAATTTGCTGAGTATGGATGTTATGTATGTACGTATGTTACTTCATGCACCTGCAACCTTGTGCCAGGTAGAACATGGACTGAGTGTTGAGGCTTATTCTCGAAGGCTTCTCCTTGATCTACTGTGGCTGGATTGTACCTCATTTGTACGTTGCTTTGGACAAAAGCATCTGCCAATGAATAAATGTAAAGAAAATGTACAACCTTCATTAAGGGAGGATTTATTACAGGACTGTTGTATTAGACTGCATTAGCTTTAGCTAGCTGTACCTAATAAATTGAGTGTATAGACTGATTACTTAGCGACAGTTTGACTTTAACAGATAGACTGAGGTGATAACAAAGACCGCACCTGAGAGTTCACCTAAACTTCTTACAAACAGTTTCATGCTTTCTGTTTTAAAAGTATGTGGCAGTTTGTGAAATCAAATTCCTCTCAGTTTGAGCTTTAATCAGATCTTCCACAGAGAAACGCCAGCATGTGTATGTGTGTGTGTGTTTGTTTCCTTTACAGCAGATGCTGGTTAACTGTCTATCGGCAGTTAAATAGCTGCAGGTCCATAATAACAGGCCTGTTTACAGTCCGATGTGGTCTCCCTGTCTGGTTCTAATGTACTTTTCAATGCATGCTTAAGTCCTGGATAGGAAGGAGGGGGAATGACGTGAGAAGAAGTGAGCAGAGTCGAGAGATCTGCTGCTGCTGCTGCTGCTGCTGTGTGTGTGTGTGTGTGTGTGTGTGTGTGCTTTAGTGGATTTCATTGCTGGATTTCATTTGGACATGGAAGTTCACTGGTTTCCCTCACTGACAACAAAAGAAAACATTACACACCACACCATTCAGTTCATTCCTCTCGATGCATGTGTGTGTGTGTATGCATGATAGCATCTACCTGCAGAGGTGATGTTAGCATGCTGTAAGGAAATATGTAAATGTTTTTGTTATTCTTGCCCTTGACTGTGTTTTTCTGTTGTTTTTTTTTATGCCTGTGGTATGTGTGTGCGTTAGGGCCGCGATTCACGATTATTTTCATTGAAGATGAACCCATCAAGTATTTTCTTGGTTAATCAATGAATCTTTTTGTCCATAAAATGTCAGAGAACTAGAATGACCATTATAATTTACCACAGCCCAAGGTGATATTTTCAAATGTCCAACAGTCCAAAGATATTCAGTTTACTATCATGTATGACAAAAGGAAGCACAAAATCCTCAAAATCCTTTTTAAAAATGACGATTACTTGATTAAAAAAGTTGACGATTAATTTGAATGAATAAATGAATCAGTCAAGAGTCGAAGTTTTCATACATCTGCCTTTGTGTATGTCTGTGCATGTATGTTTACATCTGTTTGTCCCTTCTTTCAACCTGGTCATGTTTGCACCTGCACTTTTTGTGTCTACAAGTAATATTGCTTTTGTCCACTTCCATGTGTGTGCCTTTCTGTCAGTTTTAACTCATATTTCTGTGTCTATGTGTCTCTGTCCTCCCTCTCAGATGAGCGTGGGCCCCAGCTGAGACGGCAGAGGTATCACTTCAACGTCAGCTCTCTGGAACGAGACGGGCTCCTGGGGGCCGAACTACGCATCCTGAGGAAGCGCCTGTCTGACCCACGGAGAGCCTCCATGGGATGGACAGCCTCTGATGGAGGAGGAGGTGGAGGGGGAGGCTCATCCCCGTGCCTGAAGCTGTACACCTGTGCTTCAGGTAAACAACAGGCTGTTCTGCTCCAGACGAAGACCGTGGAGGATCTGCTTGGAGGAGGCGGATTCGGCAGCAAATGGGAAGTGTTTGACATATGGAAAGTCTTCAAGGGCTTCAAAAACCAGCAGAACCAGCATTCCCAGCAGCTGTGCTTTGAACTTGAGGCCCTGGAGCACAGAGGAGGTCGCCCCATGGACCTGCGCACTCTGGGCTTCGGCCGACCCGGCAGGACCAACAAGGAAAAGGCCTTCTTCCTGGCATTTGGCAAAAGCAAGAAGCGTGACCTTTTCTATAACGAGATCAAAGCGCGGTCAGGCCATGACAACAAAACCGTCTACGAATACCTGTTCACCCAGCGTCGAATGCGCCGAGCTCCTGCTGCAAGGGGGGCTAAAAAACTGCAGCCGCCGCCGCCGCCGCCACAATCCCTCCCTCAACATCAGGTGCTGAAGACGCAGACGAGGCCGCGGTGTCACCGGAGACGACTCCATGTGAACTTCAAGGAGATGGGCTGGGACGACTGGATCATAGCGCCGCTGGAGTACGAGGCCTTTCACTGTGACGGGGTCTGCGACTTCCCCATCCGCTCGCACCTCGAGCCGACCAACCACGCCATCATACAGACCCTGATGAACTCCATGGACCCGGAGTCGACGCCGCCCACCTGCTGCGTCCCGACAAGACTCAGCCCAATCAGCATACTCTACATCGACTCGGCTAATAACGTCGTCTACAAGCAGTATGAGGACATGGTGGTGGAGTCGTGTGGTTGCAGGTAGCAAAGAAAGGTGAGACAAAGAGCGGGAAAGAGAAAGAAAGACAGTGTCTGCCCTTCACTTTGAGGGAGGATAGATGTGTTTGTTAATATTAAGATCAGACCTAAAATGGGAAGATCAACACTGAGAAAAGCAACTCTTATTTCAGCGGACTTTGACTGAACTCACTGCTATTCAACAGACATTACTCTTCACACTCAAGTGGACCATCAGACTGCATACCAAAGACTGTTACACACTGTTAAAGACTAAACAGAGAAAGATAAACTCATGGAGGTGATGCTCTTTAACACCCACTCACTAAAACTTGTGTGTAATGTTGGTGGCGATGAACAAGATGCATCTGAGAGAAGCCAAAAACAACCAGATAACAGAGACACTTTCTGGTTAAAAGTTCTGATTATTCATGTTAGACTCAAACAGATTTTTACTGCTTTTGTTTTCTCTCTTCAGATTTGTATCTTTGTCCTGATTGGTGTAAAAAGTTTGCGTGTAACAGAAATGCTATTGAAACATTAGTGAATTATATTCAAAAATGCCCTTTTCTAGCACTTATCTGCCATTGTGCCTTCGTCCACTCAGATGTACAATGAAGAGTAATTTGTGTGTCTTATCCGAGACTTTTTTGTGAAGCATGTAAAGAATTTCTGATGTATAAATACAGGCCAGTGATGAAGTGCTAATCTGACCTGCACCAAATGTGGGAAAGTTGCATAAACTACTCTTCAATAAAAAATGTCTAATTGACTGAGCTCCAAACTCCTATCAGTCTGAACCTCTGCCCCCCCAGGCTCTGTAGACTAAACTATCAAAGGAATGTGTAAGATTTTCAGAAGCCAAATCACAATTTAACCCAAGAATGACTGTTTGATTTGATTTAAAGTGTTGCTGTGGTTGGCTTCACAAACCGCTGCAAGTTTAGTTGACAGTTACAAGAAGTCAGGTGATGAAGAGGAGTTAACAGCTATTAAAAAGGCATTTTTTCTCAATTACTGTCTGTTAATTAATTGCATCCAGGAACTGAGATTTGTATTTATAATGTTTTCTACATCTTAGTTAATGTCCATGAGCTCGGTGGTCAACTATGGTCAGCTTGAATTCTCACCAGTGTTTATAGAAACTTCTCAAACCACCGCATCATATAACACTCGTCTGCTCTCCATTCATGTCCTAATTATCTTCCAAAACAGTAATATTTTCAGCAAGATTCTGTGTTTTTGGTCTTATGTGAAGCTTGTTTGTAGACATGTGGGTCATAATTTGCTCTTCTACTAGTAAGGAGATGTGGTTGAATTTTGAACCAGGTGTCCTGTTAATTAAGAAACAGTTTGACTGAAACTCCTGAGAGCCAATCAGAAAGCTCTAATAGAAATTAAGACCAACAAATGAGCAAGAGAAATGAGACAGAGATAGGACAGAGCAGTTCTGACCACAGACAGAGCGGGAGGACAGCGCTAACAAACACACAGCAGTATATGAAGCCTTCAGATATTACATGCGGGGTCTTTATAGCTTGTTTTGCCAGGATTGCTTCTTTAGTTTCCCCCCACATGTTCTGCCTTGTTTGTAGAAAACAAAATGAAATATTTGTCTACATAAGACAATGGCTTCCAAAAATTAGTGCAAACATTTAGTCCACAGAAATCCAAAATATGGTAGAATTCCAGTCAAAATAAGTTAGAAACAGGGCAAAAATAGATCTTAAATGCACGAAACATACAATAAGAATGTGATAAAAAATATGCCAACAATACAGCAGTGGCACCTCTACAAGAGAAGAAGACAGAGAAAAAACTGTCTGTTGCCATACCATATGTGCTATGCTCACAAAAATACACAAATTAAATGAGATTTCTTTATCTCGTCAATAAACACACTTTCCTACTTCAACAGTAACGAGCTCCTGTTGCTGACACGGACAGATTTCTTCCAATCTGCATCGGCAGTTTTAAACCTAATAACTTTTTGTATTATTTTACAGATTATATATATATATATATATATATATATATATGAATATTAATATAATTTTTTTTTTTACATACAATTAGATGCAGCTTTAAGTGTCATTCCAAGGTAGGTAGTCCCTATGTTAAGGTTTTTGAAAAAAAAATGTTTACAGCCCAGAAACCAAACAGTAAATTTAATTTTTCCTTGGACACACTCTGTTTAAAAAACACCATCACACTCCTAAAGCCATGACCCATCAGACACAACCTCACAGCCTGTTTTTGTACAGACAACTACAGCTTTATTGTTGCTATGTAACACAACAGCAGCAACACGTCTCTGTCTGTGTTTCATACATTCAGCAGCGAGCGCACCTGTCTGCCTGCCCCTTGTAAAGCTACTCAACCATTGGATGAAGCCATCTGCGCCAAGCGAATGGCTTGTTTCTCTTGGAGACGGAGTGATGTAAGCATTTCCTTTAATCAAAGCTGAGGCATGCCAGTGGTATTACCCCCTCTCTCAAAACCTGAACTGACAAGGCAAAGGTGGGGAGAGGCTGAGCAGGACTGGAGTTAAAAAAACACTTTAAAGAATTTAGCTTGCAGCTTGCAGCTCCAAATCAGGAATCTGGGATTAGAAATTAGAAACTGCAGAGCATTTGAGGAAATGTTACTGTTAGCGTCTGGATAGATGTATTAAGACAGACTTTGAAGACAGGAGCTTGGGAATATCAACACTGTTCAGTTTGTGTTTTAATCCCAGAGCAGCTCATTTGTGCTCAGGAGACAAGCTGAGTTTGGAAAGCACTTGTTGCAACTGTCCAGGAGGTAATGTGTCATGCAGCAGCTGCACCGCCTTTTTTCTCATTAACACGTAATAAAAACTACATATTTGAAGTCATACTGCTGCTGCAGTTTCCATTATCACTTCTAGAGATATAAACTTCAGATTTGTATTTTGTTTATTGTGGCTTCGAATTAAATGAAAAATGTGTTTGTTTAAAGGCGGTGATTTATAGCGCTTGTGATTTGTGTGTGGGTTAACAATCAGCTCATTCTTTTCAGATGCGGGAAGGAACCCATTCACTCAGACTTGACAGACCTAAATTTAGCTGAGTACAACAAATGCCAGTTACAGATAACAAGTATTCACAGTGTTATTTTTTCCCAGCCTGAGAACCACTTTAACTATTCAAGGCCGAACCAAACATATTGCTTCTTTTAGTATGTTGGTTTTAAAAAAATAACTTTCTTTAGATAGACTGTAAATACTACTGTATACACTGTATGGGATATGCCATACAGATACAGCACATACACAACACAGATATCATCACTGCTACATTTCAAGTCCTCACGTCTAACTTGTATATTTAAAGGTACAAAGTTACATATTTACTTTACATGTAGTATTTACCTGAAGCTGTACAGCCAAGTGAAGGGTTGTAACGTATTTTTGGGAACAAACATGTGAAAACATTAGCTCAGCTTCTCAGTGGGACAAAGTAGGGGTCCAAAGTTTTATTTATTGTCAGTTCTGTCAACTTTTGGTTTTCAACACCTACTTTAAAAAAGTTCGACAAGCAGGTTTCATGTTTACCATGTTCACCATCCAAGTTAAGAGTTTTAGCATGCTACCGTAGCATTCGCTAATTACCACAAAGTACAGCTGAGGCTGACGGGAAAGTCATTCGTTTTGCAGGTATGTGGCCATAAAGCAAAGTACTGGACAAACTAAAAGTTTCACCAAAGGGATCACCAAAGTCATTACAACTCATCCTGAGGGGAACATGAATGTCTGAACCAGAGATATTTCAGTGGCGGACCAACCGACCAATATAGAGCCACTAAAAAATTGGTGCTGCCATAACAAACCCAAAGTACTCAAGTACTCAAAAACAGAAAGCTGCAAACATGATAGTTCAGTTTTAAAATCAAAGTAAAACACACCTATGGTTCAACAATCTTTGTCAAAATCCTTTAAGAGGATAAGATTTTCTTCTGGTCAACGAAAATCCTGACGTCACCACCGAGGTAAACTGGTCCCACAAATCAAACTTCATCACGGCTACTGCAGCCCTGTGAGCAGAGCTGTAACAAGTTGAAGGAGGTATTGAGTAGAGTGTTGTTAAATAGACATTGGGAAACAGTATTCCCCACAGAGAGAGCGCCTGGCTTTAATTATCACACATTTCCACACATTAGCCCATCTGAGATACAGGCACTGGATTATACAAACAGCTGATTTAAATCTCCATGTATGATTTATGGTGACTGATATTTCCTATGATTTATGACGGTGTAAAAGTGTGTTGGCTCGACAGGAAATGAAACATAATTGGGAAATTGACTTCACGGCATGCTTTCTTGTACGTTTTCTGCTCCTATCACGGAATGGGATTGTTCAAGGAGAAGCACAATGGCCTGGAAGTTAGGCTCTTGTTGGGTATAATATTACTGCTCCTGGAGGAAAAATCATCTCTTCAGTTTTACATTTTCTTAGTTCTCACTCAACATTTACATACTTGTTTTGTCTTTAAGAAAACCTTTGAAGATACAGTTCTTGTTTCCTAAATTGACAATAAACTCAGTTTTTTTGGATATAATCTATTATATCTGTCTTCTAATAAAATGAAAAGCTATGGTACAAAAGTTAACTGTGCTTTTTAAAGACTTGTCATGACCTCTATCCAACAAGTCCTCCAAATTAAATACACATATTCCCATCTGATGCCCCTATAGTTAAGGTTTGGTTAGGTTGAGTAACAAAAACAACTTAGTTGTGGTTTGGGTTAAAATAACCTAGTTATAGTAATAGTTCAACATTTTAGGGAAGTACGCTTATTCACTTTCTTGCCGAGTATGAGAGGATGAGAGGATTGATTCCACTCGCATGTCTGTATGTAAATATGAAGCTACCACGATCAAAGATGGACGTGTTGTTGACCCATACATCCACCTCGACCTCCTGCTTCTGCAGGCTTTGTGGCTCTATAACAACATCACACTATTTCCTCTTTTGCTCCTGACGGATGAAAGTCATAACTCCTACGGCCGCTTGTTTTGGGGCATTTGCTGAAACGACTGATGCTGTGGTTGTTCTTGGGAGGATAGTCTCCAGAGGATCTATCACCAGATATTGCGACAACAACTGATCTCTGCCCAGATCAAGTAAACTGGATAATTAGAGCAGCAATCCAATAGAAACATAAGTCATAATATATCGCAAAGTTCACCAATAGTGCTTTGTCGTTTGTTTTTTTGTGTGTTTATTTTGGCCACGGCAGTCGCTCAGCTGAAGCAACGTCCTTCATGTTTGTTAAGAACCAGAAATGAAGGATTTCGCTGGCAAACAGAAAAAAGAAAATAAAGATCAGAAATTTCAGTTCTCACCCCTAACCCCTAACTCCTAACCCATGATGTTGACCAAAAACAATAAAGCTGTACCTCGATGTCATTGTTTGGATGAATGGTTTTAGAGGCAATGAATGATGAAAATGCTTTTCTTCTCAAAATGGACATTATGGAAACGGACTCTCCATATTACTCCGTAATGCAGCTCTACTGGCCCCGTGCCACGGTCGTCCCCACCCGGCCTTTGGCCCACAGAGCCCATAATCAGATTACGTTGTAGTGAACTCTGCGGTTCGCCTTCTCAAGCCCAGAAATCTGTAGTAAAGCAGAAACATGGATTGTTTACGGGTTTCGGGTTTCCTTGTCGCTGTTTGTGGCCGGGAATTGTGGCAAAGTGTCAGGCCGAATCCAAGTGAACAGGATCAAGAACCCGGTTGAAGAGGGCTATTGTGTTTCCCTGCTCAGATGTAATCAGAAACATATGCCCTCCATCTTCAACGCTGAAAAGGGAGGCTTGTTTAACAGGGCTTAACTTCATTGAATACAACTTTAATGGTCGCCCCTATTACATGATTTAACAATGATGTTTCGGGAAGGCTTGCAAAAGCATATGTGTGTGTGTGTGTCCCATGAGAGGACTGTGCACACCCGGAAGGCTTGTGTTCCCACTGAGAGCTCCAGATCTGAACAACTTTGTCCAAGGTTAGTGTTCCACATCTCCGTCACACACACACCTCCTCCTCCTACAATTTTATGGAGTGCTGCATTTCAATAATCACATATTTTCTTCCACTTGACCTGTAATCTGATTATTTTTCAGTTTAGCAAGTAACTTTGGTTGGAATAATCATCTAATCTATTTTTAACTGTAAGACAACAAAGGCCTGAGAAAATCACCGCAGATTTCAGAATTACACCTCAAGTGATGAGATTTATTACACTTTTGTTCACACTTAGCCACATGCAGTGGTGGAAAAAGTGCTCAGATGCTTTACTTAAGTAAAAGTACTAATACTAATAGTCTTTTCAAAGTCAGACAAATGTAGTGGAGTACAAAGTGCAATATTTACCTCTGAGATGTAGTGGAGTAGAAGTAGAAAGTAACATAAAATGGAAATATTCAAATACAAATTCGACGTACTTGTATTTTACTGAAGTACAGTAGCACAGTACAGTAAATATACTTAGTTATATTCCCCCACTGGTCACATGCAGTATATGCGTCTGTTGGTGTAGATCTGCTGCTCAATCACTGATAGTGAAATCAGGTTTGCATCATTAGGTGCTCTCAGCAGTGAGGGACTGTTATGCTGTGGGAGGACGAGTGAAATCGTTCTGAAAAGTTACTTTTGGTGCACTCGTATATTTCCACATTGTGTCTTATTTGACAAAACAACAGGATAAAAGCTCAGACTCATCGTACGTTTCCACCTTAGGCATTATTTTCAAATATGAAGATTCCTTTTCATGTCTTATATGAGACACATTTATATTCCTACACATCCAAAGAGTTTTGAAAGATGTTTTGTTTCATTGCTTTTCATTTAATTAAGTGCAGCAGATTACCAGATGATTAGCAGTTTTGTAACATGATAATAATAATCCCATCATACATGTCCGTCTACACTGCGACCTCTGGATCCTTCTTTCTGCCCCGCTGTGTTTTTCACCACATCTTCTTCCAAACCTCTTTCGCTGGGTTTTTATTGCTATCAGATCTGGCTTGGCCGAGCTGACCGGTGTTTAACTTTTTAGTAAATGCGGTCGTGGTTTTCCTTGACAGATGTTAGGGAGGAATTTTATCATGTCGCTGCGCCAATAGCTGCTAAAAGAAAAACAGAGCCGTTTTATCTGGCACGGCATATATGACACCTACGTTCACAGCTGTGTATGTCTTTCCCAGCATGCATGTGGGTGTGTATGTGTGTGTGTATGTGTGTGTGTGATTGATGTTTTTTTATTTGCATATTATCTGTGAACTTGTACATGCATTTTCTTTTCACAAAAATGTGATTGTAAGTGAGATTTGTTTGCACTTACATGATTTTGTGTGTTAAGTGTGTTTTTGTATATACGTGTGTGTGTGTGTGCACTTGAACAGGGTGGATTTTTAAAGCACACAGACCAGGTTACAGTCTAAATGTACAGCCCAGAAGGGGGGTATTTTTCTTCAGAGTTCAACATCTCCGAGCCTTGGCAGAAGAGCAGCTGAGTACATTTTCAGTCCAGTTTTAACCTCCAACTTTTTATCATGAGTTAGTGCGTTGCTGCTGCTTCGCCCTCCTCCTCCAGGAACCGCTCAAAAAAAAGCCACAATTTCTGTTCTGCTGTGAAAACATAGCTCTCTTTTCAGCGCAAACCCCGGCCTGGAAAGCATTTGATTGAGGCGTACATGTTTCGTGTTAAGATACAGTAGGTCTATTCATTTCTATTCACTTGTTGAGTGTAAGAGCAGAAGCGCACCACAGTATGTTGTTACTTTTGAGGAGGAGACTTGTTTCCATGGCAGTGTCAACAGCTGCATCTTGATTATTTTCCCTCCTGTTACTGGCTGCAGTACATTCATTTAGGCAGCTTGGATTTCTGTCTCCTCTCTCTTTTATTTTACTTAAGGACAATTTTGAGCTTCAGCAGTCTGTTGCACCAGCTGGATATAAGTGTGGTATTAAGTTTGCAAGTTAGCATTGTTGTGACTGAGCAACATTTACACTTCATATTGTATAGGCCCTTGCTCACACTTACTTCAGGTGCTTTTCATTCATTGGCTGGACTGGATTGGGGGGTTGGGTTTGTGTGAGGGGCCGGGAGTGTTGGCATAATTGAAAACGCCTGTGAAGCTGAGGAGAAGGAGAAGGACGTCGTGGGATGGACCAGGACGGTGTTACTTTAACAGTGTAAAAGTGAAGTCTAACTTCTGAGCTTGCTAACTGAATATCGTTTTAACCATTTACTTTAGCTTTGTCTTTAATGGACTCAGATAAAGGACGCTAACGCTACTTCACAATGTAACGTGAGTTGGAGCTCGTTCTCCCGGTATTTCTGTTGCTTTGGATACGTAACGTTATCCTTGTTATCCTTGCTTCAATCAAACTGGGTGCCTTTTCATAAAACCTTTTTATGCACACGTCCGTGCTGCTGCTACAGGCACACTTTTGTTTATGTTCTTGTTGGTTCTGTCAATGCTGGGAAATATGCTGCAAATGTAACCTTCCAGTTGACACGTCTTCCATTTGTTACTACTATTGTATTAATAAAATATAATGGAAGTAAATTCATCTGTTTATTTTAATTATGGACCATTACAAATACGCTAAGTTTTAAAAGTAGCAAGTAGTCAGACAGTGAGAAAAAGTAAACCATGTATAGAAATCAAACATTTTGATGCATCAAGATGCATCGATAATCGTTTTATAATCACATCGAAGGCCTCTGAATCGGAATCAAATCGAATTGTTAGGTGCCTACAGATTCCCATCCCTACTTCCCACCACCACTTCATCTTTGTAGGTCCAGTCTACGTAACAGCATGCTAACATCAACACTAAACACAAAGTCCAGCTGAGGCTGATGGGAATGGTAGTTAGTTTTACAGGTATTTGGTCATAAACCAAAGTACTGGACAAGTTAAAATGTCGACCTGATGACAAGTCAGAAGATCACTAAAGTTATTACAATTCATCCTGAGGGGAACATGAGTCAACCTATCAAATAGTTGTTGAGCTATTTCAGTTTGGACCAAAAGTGGTGGACCGACAGTGTGGCTATAAAGAGTAAAATACATAACATCAACAGTAATAGTTATGTAGAATTTCTTTCTTGTCTTCCATCCTTCTTACTTTAATAAATGTCCGTTTTACATTCCTAAACTGATAAAAATAAAAATCCCCGAACCAACAGATACAGGACTTTTACCCGACATTGAAGCTAAACTCTTCTTCATTTTAAGCACTTTTACTTTAGATCCTTAAGCTCTTGTTACATGTTATATTAGCAGGACTTTTATTTACAATGAATTTTGAAATGTACTTTATTTTATGTCCAGTAAGTGAAGGATATGCTGTTCTTTTTATGTTTTATGAGCCAATAAACTAAATTTTTAACCATAAACAGAGACAGGATAGGATGCCTTTCCCTCTCTCACCCTCTCATACAGGCTCTCGCGGCCACACACAGAGCTTGATAGATACTGGAGATACACACCCACATACCCTCACACACACACACACACACACACAATCAGCCGGGACGCCTCACTCTGAACCATTATCATTACCAGGTGTTGAAAAGAAGAGATATCATTGCGAGTGATTCATCAATCACCACAACTCCCCTCATATGTACCTCCAGTTGCCAGAAGTTTTTTTTTTTTTTTTTTTTTTT
>NTHP01000460.1:532663-563240 GCA_003416845.1 Oplegnathus fasciatus
TTTTTTTTTTTTTTTGAAGATGTAAAACATTTTGACCACCTGTGCGCTTTGGCTCAATGCAGCCCAAACTAGTTTTTCACTTTTCCAAAAACGTCAGAAAAAAGATGAATATTAGGATATTAGTTTTTTGTCAGGAGGTACAGCCCCGCGAAGACAAACAGCATTTTTTACTTTTTGTGTCAAAGGTCATGACGGAGCTTCAGTTATATATCTGAAAGTGCTATTATACACTATGTATATACTATGTTTGAAGGAGATTATTTTATCAGGGTAGCAGCTGAATGGGAAACTTGTTTATCCTATTTTCACTTCTAACTTTGAGGATCAAGTAGAAACAAAACACATTTACACCATCAGCCACATTTGCAGCAGTTTTGCAGCAAACTTTGGTACATCTGGCCAAGTGAAAAACTACCATATTTGCGAGTGTGGGTTGTCAGAAGTGAGAGTGTAATCTGAAGCAACTACAGGAAATGACCATGTTAAGGTAATGCGACATTTATGGGTAAGAGGAAGCTGATCATGACATCTGATACCCAGACGTTACTTGTAAATGGAAAGATTTACAGCAACAAAATAAACAGAGCGGAAACTAAATGTTTGTTGATGTTGTTTTACTCATCAGATTCAGACTTTTTGTTCCAAGTGATCCAGGTGATTGTTGTCTGTGCTGTGTGAACAGGGGCTGCTGGTAGCCAAAGCAGGCTATAGGCTAAAAACATGGAGGTGTCGATAGTTTTAAGTTCAATATTCAGGATATTCAGTGAGCCTGACTCTGTCTAAAGTTAACAAAATCCACCCACCAGCACCCCTAAAGCTCACTAATTAGTACGTTATATCTCGTTTGTTTAGTCTAGAGTAAAAATGAGTTTCATTTCATTTTTTTCGCTTTTTAACTGGGAGCTGTTTTTTCTTTTGGTTTTGTATATGTATTACAGAAAGGTGCATGTTATTTTTGATAAATGGCGGTGTCTTACTATCTCACGTGGGATGGGCCAAATGTTTGGCATGACACAGAAATAAAAACTAACTGTTCTATACAGAGTATACTCTTGGTGACACCTTTAGTGCTAAGCTCTTCCTGCTGTGGTGTCTTTGCGCCACAGCAGGAAGACAACCTGTTAATCAATCAGTGGGCCGTAAATCATTATTCAATTCGGAAACACAGAGAAGCAAAGCAGACATTTATTTATATGGAAATGTTACAGATAATTACTTATGCCACTTCACCGCCATGTCCGTCTCTTACACTGTGCTGCGCTACGGTTGACTGGTCTATTTATCATAGTCAGCATATAGAGAAGAAGGAAAGAGAAAGATCCAGACTCCACCGCGTCCAAGTTTCACGCTGCTTCACACACACACACACACACAAGCTGTTTTCATTCAGAAAGTTAGCATGTCGAGCCCCCTCCTCGAGTACGAGGGCAGAGAGAAAACACGGGTGGTATGAATTCTTTAACAGTCTCCAGTCGCTGCATTTGGCCGACGCTCTTCTCCATCAAGGCATTCCAGGAGAGACAGATAATTTGTCTGTTTCCTCCTATTTGCATCCTGAACCGCCACACTGCTGCTCTGTGTGTGTGTGTGTGAGAAAGTCAGACACAGAGTGTCTAATAAGGGTATGAGAAAGTGTGTGTATTCGTATTGAAGCACATGCTTAAGAGACAGTTGTGAGCGTCACATATGCAGGAGTAAGTATGTGCATATTCACATCTTTTGGGTTTGTGTGTGTGTGTGTGAAAAAGAGAGAGCAACAGCTCCATCACCGCCAGACACATTAGTGGAGATGTTTCAGACTCTGCTATAAATCTGGGATTCCCATCTGTGTGGAGCAACGAGGTGGTGTGTGTGTCTGTATGTGCGTTTGTGTGGACTTAAGTCTGTTTACACAGTTACATTCTGGGGACTCACTTTCCCTTTGGGGACAAAAAGTCCCCATAATGTAAATCATTAAATTTCATGGTCAAGACTTGGTTTAACGTTTGGGTTAGGTAGTTAAAGCTATCTCGATGACTCCCCCCACCTCGTCCGTCGACTGGGCAGTTGAACTGGGAAGCCGAAGGCAATGCACTGGCCGACTAACGTCATCCACAGCTCTCCATTCCAATTTACCCATTAAGGAGTATATACTGAATTATTTTTCTGTCTTACTGTACAATTCCTCAAATGAAGGACTTTGAACTTCTTACTTGAAGGTTCTCCTTCCTAGAGATTAAGGTCAGGATCAGGTTTGGTCAAGAGTAAGCTGTCCGACTGATTTGTAGTCATTCTCAAATTGCATAGTTCTAAGTTCCCTTGGTTTTAAGGGCCCCAATGCCATATCAAAAATCCCACCCAGGGTGTTCCACTCAGGAACAACCAGGACCAGCCACGACCAGGCAGTGCCTTCCCAGTCGCCCCAAGGACAGGAAGGACCAAGGCCAGCTGTGATCAAGCACTGCCTCCCTGGTCCCCCTGGACACCCATGTTAGCTATCTCAAAACTCCAACCCAGGGTGTCCCCCTCAGGAATGACCAGCACCAGCCTTCCCAGTCACTCCAAGGCCAGGAAGGACCATGGCCAACCGTGATCAAGCACTGCTTCCATGGTTCCTCAGGAACCCTATGCTAGTGCCAGTTTTTAAAGCAGTTTCCTGTGTCCCATACGTCACACGACCCCAGGAATTGCTGAGGAGGCTTACCATAGAGGACTCCTCTGGCCTTCTTTGCTATCGGGGTTTGGCCTCTCCCGTATTCTAATTTGGCTTTTTACATCAAACCCACGGTTGTGAAAAGTACTGTTACCCATGATACCGTTCTCTTGTATTTGTCCAATCAGGGAATTCGGTATCACAATCACACAGGGTTACTTCCTTTGTATACATATCCCATCATTCTTGGTGAAATAGGAAGCTCAGTTACCACGAGTGAGATGTCTATGTTTTTTAATAGGGTGGCTTAATTCAATTTGAAATGATCACTGTGAAAAGTAAAACCAAACCAAAACAAATCCACACCAAAGTTCGTGAGCAACACAATCAAAAAAAAATTATTATTAAAAATGAATCTTCTTATAAGCTGATATTACTTTGAAGTTATCCACCAGTGTAGTGTTTGCCAGTATCTCTTGGAAGTTCCTCTTCAGTCTGTGATTAGCCTGCACAGTGTGCTTGGAAAATACAGACATCAAAGGGATAATAATATATAATTTGGCGTCTTCTAGTGTTGTTGTCACAGTTGGGCTGTCTTTATAGACTTCTTTCTGAATTGTTCAGAGAAAGGATCTTGAATATCCCCTCTGTTGCAGAGTTTGGAAGAGGATACCTACAGCTTGGTCTCTAACTTCTCGTCTTGAGCAGATTCTATCGAATCTCAGCAACGGAGATTTCAGGATTCCTCTGAAGACATGTTCAAGGTGAAAGCTTTGTTTGTGCAAGAGGGCATGTGTGTCAGTCAGTTTAAAATAAACCGTAGTATCCAAGAAACCCGTGCGTCCAGAATCCGGTCCTTTATAGACTACAGTGTCCAAGAAGTTGATCTGTGTCTCGTGTGTAACCGGTTCCACCTTCATCAGGGTTGTGATACGTGTAGTATTGTACAAGGAGTTTTTCACATTTTTGAAAGGCTGTCTCCGCCCTATCTGGCATGTATATATTTGTATAGGCTGGGGCAAAAGATTTGCACATTGCTGTGCCTTTTATTTGGAGGTAGTATTGTCCATTGAATGCAAAGTCATTTCTTGTCAGACTTACTGTAAATGTAGAAGGTGCAAGATTTTTTCTGGGCGGTCCTCAGATGGATATTTTTTCAGCCACTTCTTTATTGCTGCCATACCCAAAGGGATGTCGATGTTTGTATAGAGGCTGTTAACGTCCATCGTGAAGAGAATGCATGGTTCTTGTAGGCGCATATGGTGGAATCTTGTGTGGAATGGTCAATTTTTCAAGAGGCTTGCAGGTCTTCGGTTCCTTTTTTAAGTATGTCACTTGGTTTTTTGTGAGAATATATATATTCAGAACATCAGATAGTAGGAATTTCCGGGAAGATTGGTTCTTTCAAGGGTACATAATATGTTGTATCCTGTAGTTGGCGTAGAGCTTCATGAACGTAATTGGTCCTATCCATTATGACAGGGTTGGGGTTAGGGTAAGTCTCCAGGAAATGAATGTAAGTCAATGTAATGTCCTCTGAAGTGATGGGAACACGGCCGTGTTTGGGTGTGTGTGTGTGTGAGAGAGAGAGAGAATAAACAGCAACTTTGTGTGTATGTGTTCAAATTTGTGCAAGTCTCTTTCCATGTATCCCTACATGTGGGTTTTTTTAGGTTTACGTACATGCTAAGATATGTTTCTGTGCACAATAGTATGTATGTATGTCTGTATATGTGTGTGTGTGTGTGTGTGCGTGTTTCATTGTCTGGCTCTTGTGAGTGTGTCCGTGCGTGTGGGAGAGTGGGCTATTTTAGCAGCATTACTCTGCTCGGGAGCTGCCAAGTACCTGTCGCCTCGACTTCCCTCTTTGTCTTCTCTTTCTCAATATGGCCAGCACCTGCAGAAACATTGCAGAAACATACTTACATACACACATGAATACACACACACACACACACCTACCAAAGATGCACAAAGAAACGTGCTCTCAAGTGTCGTCTACACCGGATACGATGCATCCACATTTTGAAAGACTTTCATTTTATCTGTTACACTGTCTAACTCTTCTCTGCACAGTCTGTCTGGTGTCTTTTTACACTGTACATCATTTTCTCTGTGTTCACGTAGTTATTTACTTTATTTACATGCATTATTGCACCATTGTGTATGGAACGCTGACACTGACTTGCATGTGGTTGATGCTCACAATAACATTCAGTTAAATGATGAGGCTGACTTTATATTTCTATTATTGTTCTTCCTGACCTTCCTCTGATTTGTACTTCTCAGCTCCGACTGTACTTCAGCCCTATCTGAAGACTGAATCTTTAAAAAGTGTCACTAATATCTATTTTAAAAAGGCTTAGTAATTGCATAAAACAGCTGCTCAGTTTTTAGCAAACATTACTCAAACAAGAGGAAATAGTTAATTTGTTGGGGACTATTTTCAGTGGCGGATTGATACACATTTGGTGCTCTAGTGAGTATTTAGGGCAGCAGGACAGTGTACGTGGGATTGAGTCAAAATAAACTACAGTGTGTGTTGATGGTAATGAAGGAACATGTCACCCAGTGCAACAGTGTGGCTCACTGATGTGTTTTTAGTAGTTTTTGGACAACAATGGAGCTCTATGGCACAGAGGAAGAAGACACAGACGGGCAACAAATTAAAAGAAAAACCAACATGAAGTGTCTCAGTAAGGTGTTGGGCCACCACGTGCCACCAGAACGGCTTCAATGCTCCTTGGCATTGATTCCCCAAGTCTCTGAACTCTACTGGAGGGATGAACACCATTCTTCCAAAAGATATTCCCTCATTTGGTGTTTTGATGATGGTGGTGGAGAGCGCTGTCTAACATGTCGCTCCAAAATTTCCCATAGGTGTTCAACTGGGTTGAGATGTAGTGACTGTGAAGGCCATAGCATATGATTCACAGCATTTTCATACTCATCAAACCATTCAGTGACCCCTCGTGCCCTGTGGATGGGGGCACTGTCATCGTGGAAGAGACCACTCCCATCAGGATAGAAATGTTTCATCATAGGATAAATGTGATCACTCAGAACAACTTTGTATTGATCTGCAGTGACCCTTCCCTCTAAGGGGACAAGTGGACCCAAACCATGCCAGCAAAATGCTTCTCATCTGTATGGAAGCATCTGCATTTGATATGTTTCTCCACTCTTTTATTCAGGTTTTTCCTTTAATTTCTCCCCCATCTGTATATCAGGCTTTCTCACACACACACACACACACTAAAGCATTAAGGCATTAAAATGTCTAAAAATGGCTGAAACACATTGGTTTAGACAGGGGGAGAGATAGAGGAACACTGGTGCGAGGATCTGACAGAGGCTTTGAGGGGGTGGGAGTGCCAGCAGTCATGGGGTACTAAGGGGGGTGGGGGTGGTGAGTATCATGGTGTGTGAATGCGATTACTTGAATTTGTGAAGGGGGCATGTTCAAGCTAAAACAGGGTGTTAAGTTGCCCTTTAAGTTTCCATCCCTAATAGAGACACCTGTTCCCCAAAGGCGGGCAATGTCCAAACTGCATTCAAGAGAAAAGGCTTTGTGGACCCAAACCAGCTGATGTATGTCGACCCTTTCAGATCGCCCAATGAGGGTTCAACCTGCCTCCCTGCATCTGTTTGAATTGGGTAATACTGCAGTCAGTCTCTAAGGAACAAAACAAACTGAACTATCATGTCAGTGATAAGTTTTAACCTTTTAAACGTGGCAAGATGTTGTTTAATGACAGCCAGCGTTAAGACAACATACACAGTCTACTCTGTACATCTTCAGCTTGATCTGTTCGTTTACACGTAGTCTATTAAAATCCCTCTTTAAACTTCAGGATGCTCGTGTTAGTCTTTTTCTGTCAAATATCCCATGAATGCAGAGCCGTACAGCGGCCAACTTGGACGCCCTCGCTGTTGGACCTTCTCACCAGCACAACGCACAATTAGATACACAAACACAGACTACACACACCCACACAGAGTCAGCCTTGGACAAAACTGAACGCCTCTCTCCCACTCTTAGCCTCTTCATAAACACTGTTACTCCAACGTTAAACCACGTGGAGCTGGCGTGCTACAATAAACGCAATAAAACCACATAAATGGCAAAATAAATATCGCCACAGGGTGGCCTGCAAATATTATGACAAACTGGTTTTCACTGACAACGGGAGGAGAGGGAAGGTGTGTGTGTTACATGTATACTCACATCTCAGTGTTACTTTAAGTGTGTATATCCACAGGTCTATCTGTGCGTGTATATATCTATATGTTGTTTTTTTAAAAGGCACCTCATTTGTTTTTGTATTCATTTTTTTGTGCTTCTCTTCCTGTATATTTTATTATTATACAGTTTTGCAGGTATTTGGTCCAAAAACCAAAGTACTGGACACATTAAAATTTTGACCTGATGATGAGGGGAACATGAATCAAATTTCATGCAACCCGGTCTCGCCAATATGCGTACAAATAACACGACTTTCACACTTTAAATAGCGTGCAGTGCATACGCCAAAGTCAACTTCTGCGTGTGGGTGATACGCCAATACCACGCGGTTAGGTTTAGGCACGAAAACGACTTGGTTAGGTTTAGAAAAAACATCATGGTTTGGATGTAAATAACGTAACTTACATCAGTAGACTATCGTACGTAACATTAATTAAGTAAGTTACATACTCTACATAACAACAAAAAACTTAACGTTGACTTTTGGTTTCACACGGGACACGAACTGCGGTCTCCTGGGTGAAAGTCCTGTTTGTTTGACCCATCCATCCACCTCCAAGATCGTCGCTACTTATATTATGTCAGCATAACGGGGGCTTACATGGTGGCCGTATGTAATGCACGCAAAACAGGCGTATGATATGCGCACAAAATTTGACTTTGGCGTTCACATTGCACGTCTTTTCACATTGTAAACCTGTGTTATTTGTACGCCTTTTGGGTGCGAGTGGGCTGTTTCATGACGATCCTTCTAATAGCTGTTGGGATAATTCACTAAAAGACACAAATGTCAACCTGCTTGTGTCACGACTCAGGAAAGGCAGAATGGGCCCAAATACAGACAAACACACACAAGGAACATACGAGGAAACTTACTTGAGACAAGAGGTCAGGAAGAGGCTTACAGATAGGCAACAAGGTGGCAGTTTGAGCAAACAAATCCAAAAGATAACGAGGAAAAGCAGGAACAGATCAGATCCCGGTAAAGGTTCAGGTTCAAATGGCTGGACCGCAACAGCATGAGACACATGGCATCTTTGACAAACTGGCAAGGGAACAATGGAAGTGGACTGGTACATGTAGTGAGTGACTGATGAGGAAATGAGATGCAGGTGAGGAAGTGGGCAGGGAAGGCCAGGCAACTGCAGAGCAGATGAAGGAAGTGGGAACAGGTGTGTAGATGGGTAAAGGCAATGAAGGGGCCTCGGGAAAAGGGAATGTGGCCGGAGAGGAGGGACAGAGGGGTGAACTGTGAACGCTTGTGGTGCTCGAGGAAAAGTCAGGAGATCACTAAAGTCATCAGGCTTCATCCTCTATGGATCTTCAATGTCTGCAGCTAATTTCACTTTTCCTCTAAAGTGTATTTCCCATGATGTGGAACTATTCCTTTAAATAGATGAGCATGTTGACAGAAAAAGGTGACACGCAGCAAAGGTTTCGAGCTCAGACGACTGACGTACATGACACGCACCATAACCTGCTGAGTCACCGGGAGACTCCTAATGATGGTCTTATTTAAAGGTGGATAATCACACCTATAATTTTCACTTCTACTGTATATTCAGGCCTCTCCGGCCATCTGGAGTGTGGGCTGCGGTGTCACAGTCCTGCACGTTACCACAATTTATTTCAGGCTTTTTCCTTGTTTGAGCAGGGCACTGAAGTGTGCAGACAGATCAAAAGGCCGTGTCCAGTATCCTGAGGTTTCTATATACAGGTTAGGATTAGACTGCTGCCCTGCGTGCACACGTTTTTATACACACATACTTTAAATACATGCACACATAACTGTGTTACTGTACAACTGCAGACCATCTTTGATTACAGTTATTCTCTATAACCTCAAAAACTGACACCAACCTAATCCTAATAAATCCCAAACACTAATTCTAAATAGCCCTCTGAAGATGCGAAGCCTGTCCTCATCTTTCTATCCTTGTGAGGACACTGGGCCCAATCCAAGAACATTTTCATCCTAAATCTCTCTGACTTTTTTCTGTGAGGTTTCCTCGTACAAGAGTTCCAAGTCGGGTTCACCAAACTCTCTTAACTGCACAAATTTCTCGTTTCAGCCTGATGAATACCACCTGCGCAGGTGCATGTCGCTAGCTTAGTTCATGAATTGCTGTATATGTAAGGCTACCTGTTTTGCATTCATCTGCTGAAGGGGGAAAGTTTCTCTGTGCTCACCTGAAGGGGGGGGCGGTCGTATACTTTCAAAATCTAGCTCCCTCTTGCTGGTTTCTTCAACATTACCAACCGTAGCTTTAATAATGAGTCTGTTTGTATGATTTGGTTCTTGCATGAAGCCCATTTAGGTCTCATAAGTAGAGAAATTTGTTTCGACATAAACACTCAAACACATCCAGAGACATACAAAGAAGCCTCTGGATGGAACTTCTTTATTTCCATACTGCTATTCTCTCCTCGTTGCGTAACATAAAACACTCATTAAGAAATGAACCACAGTGTTCTGGATACATCTAACCACATGCACTCTTTGTTAGCTGACCTTTAACCTCATTAAAGGATTCCATCTCTGGTTTGTGTAACTGAACCGCAGCTCTTTTGTCTCTCTAAGCTGAAATGTGACCATTTCCTGATAACATAATTCCATAATAATGTTTTCCAGCTTTTTATTTTCAACCATATTGTGTGCATTTTCTTTACTCATTTTCTTATAACCCTTAAGCTCCCCAAAACCAACCAACAAAAAGCTGTATAACACCAAAAGCCCTTGAGTGTCAACATGAAAAGATTTGTCGAAGCTTTTGGAGAGTCGAGCGAAGCTCCAAACATACGACAAAGTACATATGAAGTCATTTAAAAGCATCATGTGGAGTCTCAGAATGCAGTTTATTAACTACTGTGTACTGGATGACAGCAGCATCGTTGTGAAAGACGTGAACTCAAGAAGATAAACTGAGAAGAAGGGAAATCCATGCAGGGAAAAAGAGAATAAACAAAAAACTGATGTAATAAACATTTGCCAATGAAATAGTAATACAGCAAAGGTTGGGCTTTAATAAATAAAACTGACTTGTCTGCCTGGCGATCATCGCGATGAAAGATAAAATGATTGTTGCTGATGATTCCAGAACAGTAAAATCCTTCTTCATAATATTATAAACCTCAGTGCAGTATTCAGGCAGCTGATAAACCTTCAGACTCATGGATCTGTTACTTCAGCTGTTTGAGATGAGATGCCATGGTCTCAGCAGGATGTCTGATGCATCACAAGTACTAAAAAATCTTTAAAGAGAACTTTACAGACTATTTGTCTCCCCAATAAATAGAGTTGACTCTGGCTCTCTTCCCCTTCTTGCACAATGCAGCCACTGATGGTTGTACACAGAGCTTTAAGTGCTTTAAAATAAGTGCCAGTACTCCCCTTGTTCACACGTTGGCGTTCAGCAAACTATTAAGTATTACATTTTTCTACAGTGAATACAAGATACTAGGAGATAATGCTGATTTTCACAACATGAATTTCATCGTCATCATCTGACTCTGTTCTTGTTCTCTTTGTGCCCTTTTGGAGCCAGGCCAACATTATTGTAAGGTTAATGTAACGTTACTTAGACGAGCCACTGACAGAGAAAAGAAGGCATGTGAGAACAGGAACAGGCGAGTGTCACGTAGTGCGCCCTGGGTAATGCAGTTTATTTAGGGCCACTATGAATCACCCAGAGAACCTGATATGGAGAGGGCAGCTTGTGAGAAGTGCCGGTGCACAAGAAACAGTCATGCCCACTGTGAGCACTGGTTGTACATAAAATAAGATATCTACAGAACACAATATAAACTGTTCTCTCCAGAATATCATTAACATTACATTTTCTAATTGAATTTGTATTAAAATGAAGGATTGGCAGCAGATATTACATTCATATCATTTTAATGGTGCTAAATTCTCTTTTCACCTCCATAATATGCCATTGGGGATCACCCTTAGAACCAGCACAGGGAACTATATTAAACATGAGACCGCTGTGGCACCAACACGATAACTTCCTGCATTTCAGCGAGGAGAGAAAGCAACAAAAAGAAACAAAATCACTTCCTCTGGGAGCGTTTGCAGCAGTATCGACTGTCAAATGAACTCCAGTGCCGCTCATATTGGGACTTAAACAGAATACAGGTATGTTTTGTTAAATTTTATTACATGTGGCCCTTGCGTGAAACCTAAGCCCAGTGGGTAAATACAGAGTTATGCCATTTTCAACAATGCCCTCCCGTTACTGGCTGAATAACTGCCCAAAGTCCATGTACACAATTATGTCACTTCCTGCATAAAATGTGACTGCGTGCCCCCGAGCCTCACAGTTCAACTCAGTCAACGAAATATTGATGAACGTCTTCGACTTCACCGCTTCGTACAGTGGCAGCGGATCTTTTTCTGGTGCTACAATGGCTTTAAAAAACTAAAGGCTAAAAGTTCAACACGAGCAGGCTGTAAAGGAAACAACTGAGAGCAACTGAAGGTCTGCAGTGGCTACATCAGCGTCCAGACAGGCTCCATCTGTAACTGTGACTGTATGTACCACGTGCATTTATGTGTAAAGCAGAACCAATTGAGCTACAATAACTCAGATTTGAGTGAATGATGGTTAAACTGAATGAACTCTGGCTTAAGGAAACACCAGGAAAGATGGTGGATTGTGGGAAAAGCTTTTTAAAACCCAAGAAAAAAAAAAACCCTTTTCCTGATAGTTATAAATGACTTTGTGCGAGTATAAATCCACCGACTTGTCTCAAGTGAACCAAGACAAACTTGTCTGTTATTTACAGCGAGATTATGTGATTTATGGCCTCAAATGTTTTGAAAAACATAGAGAGGAAAGGGGAGAAATTACATGAGTAAACACAACAACATTCACTGTTTGTTATAGTTGGCCTTCACACACTGGCGCACGCACACAAACACACACACACACACACACACACAAAAAAAAATTATGTGTATATAGGAATGTATGTGCATGCTGTATACATTCAAACAAACTCATACACACTTTTGAAGTCAGTCACAGCTTTGACAAAAAGATCCCTTGCAGATGTAAAAGAGTTTGTGTGTGTGTGTGTGTGTGTGTGTTTCATACCCAGACTCAGGATGATTATCATTAAAGGTTTTTTTCTAAACTTACCAGGAATAGCAGTCGTTTCACTTATTTTCCACCGGGCCCTTTCCATTTAATACTGATGCTATAAAACACACATTGTTTGCTAAAGTTGATAATGAATTTGGATGCACGTTCGCTTTCTAAAACAAGTTTGTGTGCATTTGTGCTGCCTTTAAATGTAGCTGTGTGTTCTCTCTGTTTTTAAGTCTCTCACTTCCCTCCATCTCCTGTTTTATTGTAATCCTGCGTACTTCTTCTTATTATTATTCTTCTTCTGTGTAACTAGTCCGAGTAGTTTTGAGGAACCTACACAAAAACTCCATGAAACTGATGGCCACTATGGGGTGAGTGTGCTATGACTTTTAGTGACAATCCGAAACGCTGTACAGTCTTTGATTAAAACATGAATAAAAGTGGTTTTATTCAACAGAAATGTGGACACCGAAGCCTTTCTCATGTAATGTTTCAAAAACAATAAACGCTAAAGACATTAAATGTGGTACGCTGGGTCCTGATAATATTTCCCTCAGTTTAATGAAAAATGGGACCAATAGCGCCACCTAGTGGTAAACTAGGACGCCTTCAACTCATGAACCATAAAGTACCGTAGGTGACACCATAGGTGTAGAAGAAAAAACATTTATCTGTAGATTCCTGAATCAAGACCAAGAGATTTGTAAAGACCAGGCCCATTTCTTTCTCACTAAATTTTCTGTCATTTTGATTTTTTAAAGCACAATTTTTGCTTCTTATTTGACAAATTCTTCACCAGACTTGGTAAATACCATATTTTGATGACCCCAAACACAACTCATGCATTTTCTTTTGGATATCGCCGGCTGTTTTTTAATCACTGATTACCAAATTCCAAATTATTGACATTAACTGCATTGCATTGCATTGAAAAATGCATTGAAAAATGCAATGCAACATTCAACTGCATCCAAATTTGGTTGACATGTGCAGAAAACAAACAAAAAAAGATCACTATAATGATACGGCCTGCAAAGGCTTCATACTTGGTGCAGAGGTGCTCCCTGGGCATCTGACTGACATATTCACACAAGTTACCAACAGCGCCACCATGTGGCCAGTGCTAAAGCACAGTGAAGATGCACCAGCTGCTGCTTCGTGAGCACGAGGGGTGCACGTCAAATTGAAATTTTACATGTGCTTGCATCCTGACTCCCGCGCCCTGGAAATTCTTAAGAAAATTGATTCTAATTTTTTTGTTCTTCTTTTTAATTAATAACTCTTAAATCTCTTTCTGTCTCTCACACACACAGACGAAGGCACACTCCACACAGAGTCGTGCATACGTTTCCTGCCAAGAAGCCTTCAGCCATTTACTGGCTGCATTTGGACCTCTGGAGAACCTGCGATGAACCCTTAACTTTTCAGGGTGCGCTGCAGCGACCCTGCAGCTCCAACAGTAAAGTTCGGTAAAGAAATGGCTGTTATTGTGAAGGGAAGACTCCGGCACAGTGGCCCTCAGCCCACCCATCAGAGGGTAACTGTTAAAGTGCAGGCTAAGTGTGTTTTTATCTGTTCATCTGAACTTTGGCTGCAGCCGCTGTTCCTCAGAGCTTTGCCCCAACAAAGCCCGCATTATCCCTTCCTGTCGACCACCTTTCCCTTTTGTCAGCCCCATTTCTGTAACATAATGTTGTATTGTTGAATTCAGACCTCCAACATCAGTCAGCTTTTCAGGAATTTAAAGAAAAGTTCAAACAGTTCCAAATTAAATATGTGAGGTGAATTCCACCTTCTCTCACTCACTGTTTTTACAACCTGGACTTTTGATATTTAGAGATACTGAATAGTGAACTGATTATAATATTTAAATTTTTTCCAACAGTTGTTCCATGTTAGTCCCGAGTGTCTTCCAGTGCTCAGAGCCCAACAAAGCCCACTTTGTCCTTCACCATCAACAACCTTTCCTTCTTCTGTGCTATATTACACTGTATTGTTGTCAGACTAAAATGCAACAATCAAAATACGCTACAGTCGCCTGCAGGAATAATACACAAGCCTGCAAACTCAAGTGGCATGAAAGAGCTGACAGTTTTCCAAAACTGTCCGTGTGTGACTCAAACTTTGCTTTGAGTAGGTCACTGCTGTTGCTCGGCCAGACAAACTAAAATCAGCTCACTTTGGACAAGGTAATACTGTAGCTCAGTTAAACAGCAACATTTCAAGTAACGGCAACTGAAAACAGTTTGCATTACAAACACGAGGTCAAGCAGGATCCTGCATCAGCGCAGGTGTGACTGATTTGCTCAGGCGTAGCGCGGCCACCTCTACCTCATCTTAGGATCTAACCTAATCACACAGATGCCATAATTTTCATTCAAAATGCTGAAAGGCAACAAGCTATGAACACAAAGCAGCCCAAGCTGAGTAATCACAGTTTGTACTGTCTTGCAGCTATGGTGGGACCACCACGTGTATCGGTATCGGAACAAGAGTGCCAAGAGAGTCAAATCCTACAAGCAACAGAGCTCCCAGCATCAGGGGCATAAAAACCTCCACCACAACAAGGTGAATGGGCTAGGGGGTAATAACACCTAGCTGAAGATGGGAGACTTTCAAGCCAAGAGCCACGTTATAGATCTGGATTAGCTTGGTGACCTCGCAGAGTTTCTAAGGAGGAGCTGGAAGACATATTTTGATGGAAACAGAAATTTGGGCGTCTCTGCTTGGTCAGCTCCCACATGCAACTTAAATTAAGAATTGAATGGATGGATTCATCTCTCTTCATCTCATCTTTCATCGCCTCTTATCTCTCATTTGCAAGCTCCTCTCTCCCTCTGTTTCCTCATTTTCTATTCTCTCTCTTTCTTCTTTCTGAATCCTGCGAACAATCTCCTGAAATCAGTTCTGGTTTTTATTTTTCACTTTCCTCCCCTCTTGTTCCTCCTCTGGCTTTTCAGTCTCTCTCCTCTCCTTCTTTTCTCCATTGTTTTCTGTCTCAACCCAGTCTCAAATAAATTAAAAATCTCTCTCTTTCTCCTCCCCTCACTTTCTCTTTCTTTTTCTACTACTACCTCTGGAGGGAGTGGAGGGGCCTCCTGGCGATGCCGATCCCGCTGACATTTTCACCCGTTGCTCGTCATTAAGAAAACAGTGTTCCTCTCTCTGCAAGGTGCTGGGCAAACACAGCCGCCGCCAAATAAGAAAATATCAGTTCTCTCCAAGGCAATTTCCTTCAGCAGAGTTTTCCTCGAATGTTCGGCTCTGAAGTCCTGGCCTCACTCGCCTCTCCCCCATGTTCTGCAAACGGTGAGAAAGAAAGAGAGAGAAAGCAGCTTTTCTAAAATGATTTACAGTGAGGTAGAGGTTGATTGACGGTTGTTATTTGTCAGTGCAGAGAGAAATCATATGAGAGTGAAAATGGCTCGTTACTTTGACAACCTGTTTGTTTGCACCTAACAGACTGCATTTGATTTGTATTTGTGTCGGCTGTGTACACAACAGGAAAAGGACTTGATCAGACACCATGTGGCAGTAAACATCAGAGCCTTTATTTATCAAGTATCTCAGAGTCATTCTGAGGAAGAGCTTTCATCATGAATTAAACTAGGATTAAAAACACAAAGCTTCCTACACTGGCTGTCAGAAAGGAAATGACATCACCAAAAGCACTGAATGAGTTACCTGTCAGTCCACATGACGTTATGTTTACAGCTCCTGGCTTATTTGTAAAAAGTCAGTGTGAATCAGAACAAATGTATGTAAATCTACAAATGTACCATTTCTTAGCTCCAGGGATGGCAATGTCTGTCGGTCCACCACTTAGCTCCAGACTGAAATATGTCAACAACTATTTGATTCGAATTAATTTGATATTCATGGTCCCCTGAGGATGAATCCTAGTGACTCGCTGATCCTATTGCTTTTCCTGTAGCATCATCATGAAGACATTTTTGTTTTTTAGTGAAATGTCTCAACAACTTTTAGATGGATTGCCTTGAAATTTGGTTCAGATATTCGTTGTGCTCAGAGGATGAATCTCGACTTACGATGGTGATTCCTGGACCACCAGAAAACCAAAGCTTTCGCTTATCCTGTGAAATATCTGAAATTGAATCCTACTGACTTTTTATCCACTACAGCTTTGAGTGAATGAAACGACTATTGGATGGATTGTCATGAAATGTGGTTCAGACATTCATGTTCCCCTCAGGATGAATTATCATAACTTCGGTGATCCTCTGACTTCTAGCACCACCATCAGCTAAAAAATGTCACTTTGTCTAATAGTTTAGTTTATGACCAAATACCTACAAACTAATGACATTCCCATCAGCCTCAGCTGTAGTTTGTGCTTATTGCTAATTAGCAATTGGTCCAGACTGAAGTACGGGTGTGAAAGCGACCTAAGAGAGAGAGAATGGTATGATTTGTCTGGGTACAAAATACAGCCATGCTGACTTGACTCTGTGGTTGTGGCTGCTTTTTAAAGAACCATGAATGTTCTCAAAGTGACATCAAGTGCAATAGTTGATGAACTCCAGCTTTCGGCAGTTCCCCAACCGCATGTCGTCTCTCACTATATTCTTGTATTGTGGTACTGCAGGGCAATACTGAATTCTTGGTGTTGCCAGTTGGCCATGGGCTGGGGAAACGCACAGTCCAGGGTCTCAGCTCTTTCCAGGATCTTGTTTTCCCACAGTAAGGCACAACGGCTCAATGGTTAGCACAGTTGCACCAATTTGAGATTGTTTATGTGATTTTCAGGTGGGCTGGAGACTCTGCAGTACAGATTTTCAATCTGCGTTATCCTTTGATAGACCTGCAACCTGTCCAGCATGGCTCATCTTCTGTCTAATCCATGCTCTGATAGGTTCCAGCCCACATGACCCTAAAAGCAATTAAGCACGTAAAGGCAATTTTATCCTCTGAACTAAAGCTTTTAGGATAACTCACTGCATTAGCTGTACACCACAATGTGCTTTGCGTTAATGCCAGCAATTTGTTTTCCACAGTGGATGTATCAATTTGGAATCACACTACAGACTTTCCAATAACAATGGGTCTTAAATGGTTGTTGAGTCTTATGCTAAATTTATCCATGCTGGACCACAGTGTAATAATGTCTGTGACTGGATAAACAACTTCTAAGATCTAAGAACTAAGGAATGCTCATAATGGGGCATTTTACCTGATTGTTGCTAAGCCACCCTGCCAAACACACACCATCATCACGGGCCGCCCTGCCAAGCACATGCACACATACCCACACACAATCATACACATGCACACATACCATTCTTGCAGACAGATGTTCAGGTTTGGGTTTGCTGTACCATTCCCAGGGGACGTCCATGATGCCTTGCACCTGCTTGTGAATACAGTCAGGTCTACTTCCTGGTCATCAATCATCGCCAGCCACCCTTTGCCCTCGCTATGGCAACAGAGGAGCCAAGACCACCTGAGTTACTCACAGAAGAGCATACAGGAATAGCAAGACACAAATAAAAAACAACAATGACAATAACCAGCCAGTCAAACGAACTATGAGGATTCAACGACCACTGTAAAATAATTCAGAAGTATCAGTGCAGTGCAGTCACTTGACGATCTGGTACCCAACACCAGTGGTTAGCTGCAAGTCCATTTTATTTCCATCCAACCATTCAGAGACTGTCCCAAGAAAAACAACAGCATCACTTCTTGCAGCAAATCACACAAAGCAGCATTTGTTTACCTTTAAGTGACCCCAGCCCCCAGTGGCTGTAGGAATTACAGATGTCAGATGACATTATTGAGCCACGAAGGTTGGACGGGTCAACAAAACGTCGTACTTTAACACCAGAGACTGCTGTTCGTTTCCTGTTTCCAGCCAACACTCAACGTTGCTTTCTTTTAACCGTGACCAGGATCATTACCCAACCTTAACCAAGGGCTTATTATTGTTACCATAACAACGAAGGTCCCATAACCTTAACAAAGTAGAAATTTTAATACAAACCATGATGTTTGATGCACCCAACACGCAAGGAAAAGTTCATTCATTTTTCATTCAGCCTTTATTTAAATCTCATGGAATCATTGAGGGCATGCCCTCATCTTCAATGTTGAGAGTACAATTTGAAACAGAATAAATATACACAAAAAAATAACTTATAAGAAAACAAACAGACAACAACGGAACAGCAGAATAGTTTGTAATCATGTTTTTAAATTGACCGATAGGTACAATTGTGTTAAGTTTTAATGTGCGTAAAGTGTTCCAACTGTGTGCAGCACAAAAACTAAAAGCAGTTTTCCCAAATTCAGTGTTTGCACGCGAGATTTCTAGTATTAGTAAATCACTCAAGCGGGTCGAATTATGACGATAGGACCAATTTAATAAAGAAGTGATATATGATGGCAAGTTGCCATTAAGGGCTTACTGTCAGCGATGCCCACCCAACCTCTTCATACAGGATGCAATGATGAGTAGAATGACTGTCACCAGTGGCAAATCTTAGGGCGGAGTGATAAACTGAATCTAGGGGTTTAAGAGTGGAGGCAGAGGCGTGTCTATAGACGACATCACCATAATCCAGGACAGACAGGAAGACGGCCTCAATTATCCGCTTCCTACTGAGCATAGGAAAATGAGCTCTTACAACCAAGTTACGACCAAGCAGCTCATTTGGTTCATAAAGAACAGTATCAATGACATTAAATTACACCAATTGGGTCACACACTGGCCTCACTTAAACAGTGGGTGAAATGCTGTTGTTCCACTGCTGAATTTTCAATGAATCAGGCTGCCAACCAAGTCCAATCCAGTGGTTGTTTCCTTTTCCTTTATATTACAGCTGCATGGCATACTGAGGCTACAGTAACATTTGATTAAAATAGAGTCAAATTAGTAAATCAGTTTGACAGCAGGACAGCTCTGCTTTAAGAAAATATAACTTTTTTTTCGATGATTTCTGTTAATATTTTGTGTTTTTGTGCTGTAGTATTTGGCGTAATGTCTCTGCAGAGGAGAGTCAGTGTGGATCTGCTGTGGCAGGAAGCTTTGGACAGGAGTCAGACAGTCTCTCTTTATATCCAACTAAACAGCACCAACAGCAGCACCTGAGAGTTCTGCTTCACCTGCAGAGTGTCACGGAAAGAGATGCAAAACAACTGCAAAGAGAAGCAAAATAATTACAAACCACTTTTGCAATAGTAAAGTAAAATATCCCAATAGATTGTGCTGCAGTGCCTGGTGGAGGTTACCTGTCTTTTCAGCCACTTGCAGTCTTGTTTGTTTTAGGTAATAACAATAACGTGTCAAAGCGAAGGTGGTAATGAGTAATTAAAACACTACATAGAGCACCTTTAACAGAAGTTGTGGTATACAGTGGTACAGTCAGCGAGCATGTCGACATTCTCACGTAAACACACTCGCTGCTGCAAGGATTGAACCTGTGATGTTTTGGTTATGGGGCAGACTCTCTAACCTGCTGCCAGGTTACATAAAAGCCAGGCCAACACATAACCGCTGTCTTTGTTTGGAGGTGCTGGAGCCACAAGAGCCCCTAGCACCCTGAGGTGTTTACTGGAGGCGGCAGCTGCACGAGAGATGCCCGAAGAAAGGAGCTCTTTCACCTAGGCTGAGGGGTGCAGGAGGATGAGGGTACTGTATGACGGAAAGAAAGGTGAGATAGAAAGATAAGACAGAAGAGAAAGGCACGATGAGAAAGAGAGAGACAAGGAAAGCAAAGGGAGCAAGAAAGAAAAGATATGAAGGGGGGGTGTTTCATGGAGCACAGCGTCTGTAGTCAGCTGTATTTTGGCATCGCAGTGCTTTGAGCTAAATACTAACGCTAAAATGCTCACAGTGACGATGCTAACATGCTGATGTTTAGAAGTTAAAACGATCACCATCTTAGTTTAGCGTGTTAGCATGATAATATTTTCTATTTGGCTCTAAACACAAAGGACTGCTGAGGCTATTCCGACCTCATGATGGCGCTACAGTAAAAGTCAGAGGTTCACCAGAGTCATTAGGATTTATCATCGGGGAACCACAACTGTGTGTACCAAATTTTGTTCCAATCCATCCAGTAAATGTTGAGATATTTCACAGAGTAAGTGAAAACTTTTATCTGCTGGTGGCGCTGTAGGAGAAGTCAGGGATCACTGAAGTCATGAAAAAGTCTTGAATGTCTTCAATTTCATGACAATCCATCCAATAGTTGTCAAGATATTTCACTAAAAACCAAAAAGGTCGACCTCATGGTGGTGCTACAAGAAAAGCCTGGGGATCACCAAAGTCATCATCCTCTTCTTCCTCTGGAGAACACGAATGTCTGTACAGGATGTCAATTCATTTTAATTAAAGGATTTTCAGTGTTAATTTAATTCAGTACATTGCCACAGTCAAACTTTTAGATTTAATATTTAGCAGTCACATCAACAGATTTATTGAATCAGCTTCAGTGCAACACGAGCAGATGCTGCTGTTACATGTCGATTATCACAAACACTCATCTTTAGAGGTCCAGAGCCGAGCAGAAACACCTTAAAGTGTTGATCACTCCTCGTTCTCTCAGTAATATTGGATCGCCCGTCCTTGGTTTCAAAACATTCTCTGTTGTTGATTCCTACTGAATATGACCCCTTGACTTTTACCCAAACAAAACACAGACATTTGTTTCCAATGAAAACACAAGCGGAACAATTCAAAACAGAGGCTCGCACCAGCATTCTTTGGTTTTAAGAGTGAGATGAAATGAGTTTGTGCTCCATCGGTTGCCACAGAAATGCCCCTCTGTTTCTCCTCTTTCTCAGCAGCACAGAGAACAAATAGACGAGAAGTATCTGTGCACCAAATCCAAGCTTCAGTACGCATATCCTGTTTTCCACTGTCCCAACAGATATTTCTGTTTGTTTATTTTTACCTCTAGTAGCGCTATTGAGCTGTTTTAAATAATGTCGTTAGATTATTACTTATATTATTTACAGTTATGAGCAGGTTTTGTTTGTGACATAATACACAGCCCAGCCAATGGTTTCACACCATTCCACTGATCTACATGCGGCGATAATGCGACATCAAAGGCAGAGAAGAAGAAGACAAAATTGGCTTTGAGGATTTTTATGAGGAAGTGAGGAAATTCATGTGTGCTTTAGAGCTCAAGGATTCACGCAGTGAGTTTTGTTGAGTAACTCTGAATGCAAAGAGAACTTTTGTTTGTTTACAAAAAACTCCACAGGTCACCTTTAACTGAACTTTGAATCTGAATACGTAATTACAGCATGAAAAACAACATCAAAACCTTGGCTGCTTGGAGGAATGTGAGTGACATTTGTGCTATTTCTTAAATCTGGAAAATGTCAGCTATTTTAACTATAGTTTGGAAATAATCTGTGATGCAATTGCATGTGCTGTGATGAAGATGATGAAGACGTTTCAACTGGAAGAGAACACATGACCACTGGATTTTCCATTTAGTAATGAACTCTTCCTGAAGGGTTTAAGGATAATTCCTGTGTTTTCTTTGCATCTGAGTCTCTGATGGTTCTTTGGCATGAATAACCATGTGAAACAGGAATGAGTAATTTGGCTTTCTGTGGCAAAACCCCATTCAAATTTCATCATATTTTAACCATAACTAATTCTAAATGAATGGGACTCATTGGGTCAACTATGACATGTTTTAATACTTGGAGCAAGGATTTCAAAACATGTCTCTGTCTCTCCTCCGACTCTGAAGTTGAGTCATAACTAGTTTGAACTTATTAAGACCTCTTCCTCCACAATAACATTTTTTTGCCTCATTGTGTCCCCTCATGGCTGAAATCAAACCTTGGCCCTCAGGCAGAGGAATGTCATTTTCACATTATTCGTGTCCACAACATGTGATTTGTGTTTCAGAGTTTCATCTTGTGGATTACCGGAGCGTCGTATTGCAACCACAGTTTTCTACTGTTGACCACTGATGGAAGTCCCATCTCTCTGACTCATCATGTTCAGCATTTTGTGGCAGATTGCTAATTACTTTTCACCTCAGGCGAAGCGTCGTCAAAATTCAGTACGACGCAGGTCAAGAACCGTCTGATTTCAAATCATCAGTTGCAGTTGATCGAGTCACACGCTGGGAATGAATAAAATGTTCAGAGTAAATGTCCTGACCTTCAGGCTCAGCCTCTGTGCATGCATGTTGTATTTGTCTACATGTGTGTCTATCTGTTCGAGTGTTTTGACAAAAGTGTCATAATATTATTATGGGATGGAGATTCCAAGAAAGACAATAGCGGTGTAATCCAGCCCTCCTGTCAAACACACTTAAAACCTGGACAATGAGAGGTAAACTGTGTGTGTGTGTGTGTGTGTGAAAGAGTACCAGTGTTTCCTCTGGTGATGACAAGGTGTGGCGGACCACCATGTTGTTGACGAGCTGTCTCTTCTGGACTGTTGTTATAGATTTCAGTGTTGTTGTGCCAAATGTTCAGTACGCTGACTCAGAGCCACTTCCACTCTTCCCAGAAACAGTTTTGGAAGAAACAAAGGTGCATCTGTACGTTCGTGTGCAACTTGTTTGTGTCAAACTCAATTTAGAGTCGAATAGAGAGATGAGAGAAATCAAACTTGTGCTGTAAACGGTTCAAGACAGTCCACTTCTGTCTTTTCACATGTACGGTAAACAAACTGCAAATAAAAACCAGCACCTCAAGTGAGAACTCTTGTTTCTGTGTTTCTGCAATCGATTGGCTTTTTTCTTGGGTTTATATATTTTTGAGGACATTATAAAAGTATTTCACCGGTTGAAAATACCTTAATGAAATTGCACTTTTAACAACATGTTCTATGATTGGTTCATTCCATTTTCTGTTAATGCTGCTTTAAGCCGCAGGAGAAGCCTCTGTGGACTTGTGTTTTTTGTTATGACGCTTGGTCAGTGTGTGTCTCCATCTTTTATAGGCGCTGTCCTCTGTAATGGAGCAACCTTTTGATGCTAAAGGGGTGAGTATTTAAAACTCCAAAGATCCATTTTGTGTGGAGTATTCCTTGTAGTATTTTACATAGTAGCAAGCCTGTAGAATAGCTTTGTTGTAGTATTGTACTAAATTGCTTTGGGGAAAACGAGAATCACTGAAAAGCTTGTTGTTAGGAGAGTTTTCTTTTTAAAATTTACTTTACTAGTGCAGTGTCCGTTCAACACGTGCCCGTGTCGGAACAGACCGATTGCGTGGCCTCCGGTATTGCTGCTTGCAGCTTTCTCGAGTACCGCTCATCCAAACACTGCACTTCCAGGGTCCTCTGCAATACACCCGCTAAGTGTGAAGTCGATCGGATGAATGGTTGTCAAAATAATCGAAGAACAGACAGACAGACAGACAGAGACTCCTTCCATTTATAGTTAGATTAATCCTCTTTTCTCTTGTAAGGAAATCACTAAGAAGCTTTTAAAGAAACAACTTTCACCACTTAGACTGGTCACTGTGGGGATGCAGCTACCATCACTGGTGATTTTGTGGGTCCTTTGTGTGCGAGGGCTTTTGTGACTAATATATATAAATGGATGTATTCATTTTTACAGCAAAAGCTTGTTTTGTGCAGCATGAAGAAGGCATTAACTTCAGCTGGAAGCTTTATTGTTGTTCTGGATTCTCTGGTGCCATCAACACTGTTCTTCTGTGCTGATGCTTGTAAAGGATGACTTTTTGGTTAAATGTATACTTTTGCCTCAGTTGGTCACGGTGACATTTTGCTGCCATGACCTGTGCTCCTGTCTCTCCCCACTGTCAAATAAAATCCATAAAATACCAAAAAAAATCTTTCTTTAAATTTTGAAAATGCAGTCAGGGTGACGCCTCTCGTGCCGCCTTGTCAGTGCGGCTGTAATGTCAACACTTTCCTAGGAGTGGACTAATGGTCATGAAGTGGCCTTTATATCCCGCAATAAGCCAAACTCACTAACCTGCAGCGCAATTTCCCAAATGCACAGCTTCAGTATTCACTTACCCCCTCTGACCTGCCGCACAATAGCACTACGTTAATGTAAGAAGCCTTTGGGAAGCCGGGCAGAGAGGTGAGTGTGTTAATATGAGCCGAGTGTTGACAGCTTGAAGGGGTCATATAGGCTCGTTACGTGAAGACAAACTGTGGGGGTTTGTATCCAGCTTCAATAAAACGATATGAGCTCTTTCTGTCTGTCTCACTTCCACTTCTCTGTCATTCAGCTTGTATTTCTTCTTTAATAAATCACACAAAGTAAGACAGGCTCTCTCTCTGTCTGCTGCCTTGTCATGTTTCTTTCTTTTCTTTCTGTGACATAGCTTCAAGTTTCCCTGTTAAAATGCCACTTGTAGCATTTCAGCATTAATAAACTGACAGAACATTTGAGACATTACTGCAATCAGGCAAAACTACTGTCAAGACGACGTGCCACATCTACCAGCCGCTACGTTACATTTAGAGCTGAAAATCTGCCAGATTGCTTCACAGCACAAACAGGTGCCGGTCGGTGGATTTTGTTACTGTTTCCCCCTGTTTCCAGTCTTTATGCTAAGCTAAGCTAAGCTGCTGCTGGCTGTAGCTTCATGTTTAATGTACAGACATGAGAGGGTGACACAGGAGTGGATTTTCACTCCTGTCCCATCCCAATCCCATGACAGAGTAAAAGACGGCGTAGTCTTTAGGCAATGCAATGATTTTGATTCGATGTTCTCGCCGTCCTTTTCTTAGATTACTTTGTGTTCTTTGTGTTTTTTATTCACACCATTTGGCCAGTACATTGGCAGTACCAAGAACACTGGTTCAGCTGTGGTAATATGGCATTACTACTCCAAACAGAGTTCGAAGTTTTAACTCTCGACTCTTAGGAACTTGATTAAAACCTCAGACTTGCCTGAAAGCTCTGTCAGTGTGATACACGGTTCATTGTCCTTTATTCTGCTTTGCAACGCTGTCTTCCCCAAATCTGACTCTGACTCCATTGTTGGCATTTGAATTTTGGACAGGATTCCCCCAAAAATATCAGCCTCAAACAGACACAAGAGTGAATGTGAATAAGTTCCCAAAATGTCAAACTATTCCTTTAATGGCACAAACGCAAAGAAGGAAGAGGGCCACAGTTCTTCCTGTGAAGAACAGAGCAAATATCTTTTTCATCAGTAGCAAAGCGTAGAGAGGTTCATGGGAAATGTGGTCTAACAAGACGTGTCCAGCTCTCCATAAATGGCTTTTCCCTCCTTCTTCCCTTTCTCCTGACAGCCTGTGAATAGCCTTCTGTTCCCTTTCTATCTTTCTCTTCTTCCTTCTGATCACCCTATCTTGCCTCTTTTTGCCCTTTCTTACCTTCTTCTCCTCCTCCTCCTCCTTAATTGTGGAGAAGGTAAACTTTCTCCCGGCAAAGGAAAACATGGAAAAGGCAGCGGTGCCCTGTAGCTGTCATGATGTCATTGAGTCCCTCTACTCAGCTTAAGTTATCTGGAGACGCTTTATGACTCGACTGTGTGTGTGCTTCGGCAGAGAGTGTGCATGTGTGTCGTAGAGCGAGAAGGGAGAGAGATTATGTTTTTGTGTGTGTGTGTGTGTGTGTGTGTGTGTGTGTTTTACGACAGGCCAGGGGCTCAGTGTGCTTACCTAGCCTAATAAATCCTGACAAGCTCTCTACAATAACCTGGATGAGGTTTCTCTTTTCTCTCACTCACACACTCCTTCCCTCGGCGGCCGGCCTAACCTCTGTGCTCCGCTACATATTATACCTGCCACCTACTGTTTCCTCAACTTCTGGACAGGGGGAACACACACACACACACACACACACACACACACACACACATCAACACATTGACTTTATGTCGACATGCTGGAGCATTCATACTTGCACTTGCCTGCTCTCACCCACAAAAACCCACACTCTTGTACAGAGCCCACGCACATTTACAACAAACACACACACATGAAAATGAAGTTGCTCTGAGCTGGAGGACAAATGGAGGAACGTGTAATATTTATTGACTGAATGGGATTTGAACCCTGGTCTCCTCTATTCACAGCCAAAGTTGACTATAATCACCAGACTAGGAGGGATACTACTGTGCGTAGCTGGTGAGTGATCCCCAATATGGGTTTTTAATGTGTCTTCAGATTACCTGAATCATCCAGTCAGACTGAGCCATGACGCTCGAGCTGTTTGCAAAGTGACACAACATTTGGCTCTGAGATTACCCATCAGTCACTCTGAGGAGACTTTTTCGCTGCAGCTGCAACTGTGGCAGTTAAAGTGTGTTTGTCTGACATATTTTAACACTTCAGATGCATTGATCTTCTATTAGAAAGCAAAAGAAGGGGATCATTTTAAGGCTTGGCTCTGTGGATGGCAACGTCGGTCTTTCTGTCGGCCAGTCCACCACTTTGGTCCAGACTGAAATATCTCAACAATTATTGGATGGATTGTGATGATATTTTGCACAGACATTCGTGGTCCCCAGAGGATATATCCTAATGACTTTGATGATCCTCTGACTTTTCCTCTAGTGTCACAACCAGGTTGACATTTGTGGTTTTGAGTGAAATGTCTCAACTATTATTGGATGGATTCCCATAATATTTCACAAACAAACACCACGCCATTCGTACGGTATAAAAGTAGTTTTATTTGGAATGGCTAGAGGATTCGGGAAAGATTGGAAGGGGTTCGTGTTCGGTGGGATGATTGGGGGTCGAGTAGAGGGATGAAAGGGGGTTGGTTGCGTGGGGAGGAACTGGGGGCCGAACGGAGTCGTGGCGTGGCTGCAGCGTCTGGGAACCCAGGGGTCGAGACTCTGGGTGGAGGCACGTCTCGATGATCTTTTGGTTTCGTCATCCCCCTGTGGTTCCTATAACAGAAGAAGAAGAAGAAGAATTAACCCCAACACGTGTGTCTTTGATGGTGGGAGGAAACCGGAGCACCCGGCAGAACCCACGTGCGAACATGAGGAGAACGTGCGAACTCCGCATGGAAGGGACCTGGGACGCCTGAGATTCGAACCTTGGACCTTCTTGTTGAGAAGCAACGGTGCGAACGGAGAGAAAGGGGTTAGACACACCTACGTAGGTCTGCGTGTGTGATTGAATTAGAGAGAGGCTCAGTCTTTTTCTTGAACATTAGTTATAATAACTTCATTTGGTACAGACATCCATAGAACTATTCCTTTACGCATGAATATAAATGTAAATGATCATTTTTACAATTTTTATTATCTTGGGCTGCTGACATTGTTTTTGTAAAGGCTGGCATGATGCTGTCATGAACATTTTTCTCTGTCAGAAGTTAGTTTAGAGGTGAACTCGTACATATCTGTTTGGGTGTTATTTAAGACCAGCGGCATAAAACTCTGCGTAGATTCACAACTAAAACTGTGCGAAGACACAAACACAGAAATATGCAAACGCTTTCATTTTGTCAGATTTAATAAGCCGTGCTGTTCCTGTTTTATGATTCTTAGTTATCGTGGGCCTGAGTGCACTGGCATGAACCTCATTTTCACTCCCACGGTCAGCCATTAATGGAGGTGGAGACGCCTTTAATCACTCGTTTTCATATCGTGTCGCATTTTACAGATCTCTTGGTAAAAGCACACAACCTGTAAAACTGGTTTTCACCCATATAAGCAAAATGATTTTGATTCTGCCTCTCACCTTTATATCTCCACCTCATCATATCACCTTCAGATCACTTTATAAAAACATGTACTCTGGTCTGAAGTATGCGTGATGCTGTTCTATAACTAACCACTTCATTTCCTGTGGAAAGAGGGATATAAGAGAGATGTTTTTAACTATTTTCATCATGAATGAATAAATAACGAACTTCCCTCACTCCATCTTGTTCTCATCCTTCTCTCTCTTTGCATCTTATTTCCTCTCCTTCTCACCCTCTTTCTGTTTCTCCCTCGCACCTCAGTATTTTTCTCTCACACTAACAAACTCTCTTGCTCCCCCTCTTGTCCTCTCTCTCCACACTCACACATGCACAGAAAAGCAGTGAGGGATGAAGTCATTATCAGCTCTAATAGGTGACGTGCCAGCTATTTCCACAGCACTGCAGGGAAATAACATGACAGCAAAACAAACGACGCCATTAGTCATACTTAACAGCACCTGTAAATCAACTCTGTGCGTATGCGTGTGTGTTTTGGGAGGGGGGGGTCATGAGATGTGTGTGTGTACTTGTGTGTTTTAACAGGTTATTTGCTCCACAACTGCAACCAGTGGAAAATATGAACCATACAGATGACTGACAATGTATGATGAGTGCACACACACTCACAAATAAACACACATATACACACAGTTCGGGAGTTTTACACTCTGCTCGTGTTTTGCTGAACATAGATTATTCACACGCTATGACCAGTCCCTGTTAATATTTTCCACTACAGAGCGAAACAAGGCTCAGTCAGTTGCTAATTTGTCATAACTAGGGCCCAACTGGGCCAGTGAACATTCATCATGAGCTTACTGTACAGGGCCAAACACAGCTAGTTATCATCTGCTTGTCATCTTACTGTCTACTACAGGGCCTAACAGGGCTACAGAGGGTCTTCTGCTTGCTTACTTCTCAACACAGTATCAGCTTATTGGCTTCACTCGTGGGTGAAGTTATTACTGCAGGGTTATGTTAATGTGTGGGTCTAAAGAAGGTGCTTTGCCAAAACGCGTTGGATGCATAAAGTGCCGACTGCTGCTGAGATATTTGGTTCTGCTACGCCACCAATCAGAGCCTGGGAAGACCTCTACGTAGGCCTCTATTTGTACTTTAAGGCTTTAGGGCTCCAACTATTTGTTATTTTCATTAGTGATTCATCTGACAATCCTTTAACATGTTAGAAAATATTGAACAAGACTGAAAGTCTACAGCCATGCTCGCAGCTCTGTGAGGCTGTATGTAGGCACAGTGGTGCTGTGAGCTGAGTGCTAACGTCAGCGGAAATGGTAACATGCTGATGTTTAACCATGATCTCCATCTTGGTTTAGCGTGGTAGCATTTGCTGAACATCAGCTGAAATCACCTGATAATGGCGCTAGATGAAAAGTTAAGGGATCGCCAAAGTTATATTACACAGGTCATCCTGAGGGCGACATGTAAGTCCTGTTGTAAAAAGTGATTAGTGATAGAAGTGCCACTTTGTGTCATATTCAGTATCAGGACATGTTGTGAATTATTATCATTAAACTGTAGGTGTAAAAACCTTCGGTGGTGAAAATCTTGTTGCTGATAAAGCAGGCATAGAAAACCAATTTGATGGAAAAAGACACAAGGTATACACAGTACATTACGGTACTACGGCAGCAGTATCTGAAGAAGAACTGGGTTGTTAACATGAGCCATAGACCTTTTTCACAGCAGGTGTTTAGGCGTGTCACAGCAGGACACAGGTGACACACACACAGGTGTAATTGATAAAAATTAAAGAGTGGTATTGTACGTGCTGGTTCACTGGAAGCCTTACTGAGCCATCGTTAAAGATATTTGTTTCACCTGTGCTATGACAAGTCAAAATGTCTGTGAAGTGAAGTGACCATCACGGCTGAAACTACAAGAATGAAAGTTGTTAGATGCTTCAACTTACCCAAGTTCTCCCACGCCACACCCTCGTTTCTAAATGTAGCACTTGGAGCATTATGAAGAAGTTCAGCTTATTTGATGAAGTTGATGTATTTGCATGATTCTTGCATGATAATTGTCCTTGGAGTTAATTGTTCTTGGAATTTGTCAAAGAATTGATTTCAAAATACTTCTGTTGGTTTATAAAGCACTGAATGGTTTAGGACCAAAATACATTTCTGATCTTCTGCTACATTATGAACCATCCAGACCTCTCAGGTCATCTGGGACAGGTCTGCTTTCTGTCCCCAGAGTCAAAACTAAACATGGCGAAGCAGCGTTCAGTTTTCATGCACCATATATCTGGAACAAACTCCCAGAAAACTGCAGGTCCGCTGCAACTCTCAGCTCTTTTAAATCAAGGCTGAAGACTTTTCCGTTTGCCACTGCCTTTTATTAAATCAAATTATTCATTACTTACACTGCACTGTAACTTTTATTCTTGTATTTTACACATTTTCTTATTCTATTTTAGCTTGTTTTTATTTTCTAATCTAATGACTGTTTTTAATTGTATTTTCTTGTGGTGTGTCTCTTTTGCACTTTGTCTCGATGCTTTTGGTGTCTTGTGTGAAGCACTTTGAATTGCCTCGTTGCTGAAATGTGCTATATAAATAAATTTGCCTTGCCTTGATCTTCATCAGCACACCTACTGAAACATTCTCCCTCACCAGATAAAACAGCTTGTATGACAAATCCAACCATGGCGTGACTAATCTAACCTGTGCTGTGGAGGGACAGGTGTTCCTGTGAATCTGTGCAGTTATTGATCAGATCATTGATGATCCTTCTGTGAACCAAACGTTACAGGTCCTGACTGGCATCGTAAAGCTAACTACGTGCTGATCATCAGCTTTCTTACCGTTTTCATGTCCAAACAGGTAGACCTGTTTTGCATGAAAATGACATGAGTAATATCTATAAATAGAAATCCTTATTTTTAATTAAATAATTTATTTATACCCACACACACACACGACGTGCCTC
>NTHP01000460.1:563254-576181 GCA_003416845.1 Oplegnathus fasciatus
ATGCTTTTGGTGTCTTGTGTGAAGCACTTTGAATTGCCTCGTTGCTGAAATGTGCTATATAAATAAATTTGCCTTGCCTTGCAATTTTTGGGTTGTACTTACCTAATGCATTATTTGGTCAAGTACAACACTAGTTGTGGGTACTGTACTGCTACTGCCTGTAATTTGAGTTTAATTGCTCTTGTATAGTTTCTATTTTATTCTATTCTTATTTTTATTTTATATACTTTTATATATTTATTTTTTTAAGTTTAAATATTTATCTGTACTTATTTCTGTCCTTGTGCTGCTGTAACACCCAAATTTCCCATCTGAGGATCAATAAAGGATTACTGTGTCTAATCTCTCTCTTGCTTGTCCAGGTACATGTATGTACTAAGCAGCCAAACAGGGATGTGTTAGAATGAAACAAGTCTGATCTTACATCGACTACACTGCAATACAAGAACAGTGCTGTTTCTTTATTTTCATGTCTTCTACATGGATCAGCCAGACTTACATCTTTGGACCTGTTTTTGGATTTGCCACCATTATTATTATAAACTGCATGTGTGTTGTACGAGAGAGCGTAGCAACAGTAACTAAGGCGAACAGTCAAATTGTGAACATTTACAGTGACGGACTACAACTCCTCCAGTCGTGAACACTGAGCGGTTCGTCCCTCCTCCTGAGAAAAGTGATGTTGTGGAGAGGCTCCCGGTGGCTGCACAGCTTTAGTTAGAGCCGGTGTTCCTGCGAGTGTTAATCCTCTCTAAACTCTCAGCAGCTGGACCTGCATGTGTACGAACATAAAACTGAGAGCTGCTAAGTGTAAAGAGTCTGATGGGACTGTCAATGAAAACCAGGCTGTAGCAATTAAATACCAACCAAACAACGAGCCACTCAGCACAGCCATGACCCCCTACATGCACACACACACACACACACACACACACACTCAAGTAGGGCCCATTCTGGCAATACTACTCCCAACTAAACAATAAAAACTAAAACAACACCATTGTCTTGTGTTAGTCAAGGTGGCAGCAATAACAACAGAAAGGCTCGTTGTCTTAGAGCGACAAACTTTGACAAGCGAAAGATAAAGACAGATTCAATGAGACAGAGAGAGCGAGTGTTGGAGCCTGACAGCTGAAAAACAAGCGAAGAAGAAGAAGGATGTGTCCGAGCCAATCGGGAAGGAAATGAGGAAACAGCTCCCCTTGCTGTTCCCAGCCAAACACAGCAAAACATGTGACATGACCGGACTGATACGAGACGCATCTTTGAACATTGATCCAAATGATCTGAACCACCTGATGGTCAAACAGGAACATTTAACTGTCAACATGATAAATGTCTGAACATGATATCAGAACATAAACAGTTTTTGCTCTTTGTGTCATTGTTCATCTGTGTTTTCACAGAATCCAGTTCCCATAGAGTATTAGGGCCATTATATGGAAATTTATATAATATTATAATATTATATAATGATATTAGGAGCAAAGGCTGTAATATTTTGAGAGTAATATATATTTATTTATATATATTTTGAGAAAAAAGTCGAGGTCGTAAAGTAATAATATTACGAGAAAAAAGTTGTAATATTTAGAGAAAAAAAAGCCACAATATTTCGAGAGTAAAACTGTAGTTTTCATGAGATGAAGTCGTAACATTTCAAGAAAAAAAGTCACAATTTAATGCAAAAAAAAAGTCGTAATATTTCGAGAATAAAAACATTGTGTTGTAAGATGTTTCGAGAACAAGGCAGCCTCGTTTGGGACTCTCTGCTTCCTGCTGTCGACTGGTTTCCAGAGATTAGGTTTGGGAAGTTGACTCACTAGTTGGTTTGGCAAATGTACGTCTTGTTACCGTCTTCCCCACCTCCAGTCCGGTGATTCTTAGCTACGTCATGTAACTGGTTTCATTTTATTTTAATATACTGTGATAAGAAAGGTGCTTATCGGTCAAACCTGTAACTTCAGGTCATTCACATCACTCATTCAGCATGTAAAAGCTTACCACAACATTATGACTTTTTCTCGGAATAAGATGAAACTTTATTCTCAGATTGTCTTTAAAACAGTGGCCCTACTCTGTCGTCATTTAGTGAAGCCTAAATATTCAAATAAATGCTCTTTTCTCTAAAGTGGTCGTCTTGAAAAAAAGATTAGTGCCACTGAATGTAGTCATCGCCACAGAAACATTTCAGGTTTTTAATTCTTCTTCTGTGGTTGTGTCTGAGGTTAATACTGCGGTTTGGCTTGTTTTGTGGTTTGAAGCTTTAAGTGGGCAGTTACAGCGAGCTGCGAGTGAGAGTACGCCTCTGGGGTGTGAGTGTGTGCACGTACGGTTCATACGTGTTCGTGCCTGTGGTTTGAGAGTGTGTGCTTGTGTACATGCATATTTATATGTGTGTGTGTGTGTGTGTGTGTGTGTGTGTTCAATTCCTGAGCTCTGGGAGTCTATAAAGCGAGCTCTGGCCATTCAGTGGGTGATTATATGTTAGCACAAACTTTACAGAAGTGAGGTCACCTCTACTGGATTTCTGTGTGTGTGTGTGTGACAGTGTACCAAAATGTGTTGCCAACACCAACACTGGGCTAGCTGGACTGGTCAACCTGTTGGCTTATCACTGGCTCCCTCCCTCCCTCCCTCCCTCCATCCATCCCTTCTCTCTCCTTCATCTGATTATTTCTTCCCTCTCTTACTCCCTTCCTTCCTTCCTGCGCTCCCTTCTTCAGTCTCACCTTTTGTTCGTCGCTGTGTCTGAAATCACATTACTCCCAATGTAACAGACACTCAGTAGTTTACTCAGTACTACAGTCACTGAGTAAACTCTCATTCATATTAAACTCTTAGTAATCTTTATTTTTTGGTACAGATATTCACGGCCTTAAATATAATGTATTATATATAGAGAGAAAAATATTGTATTTTAACTCTGTAGTTACTTTAGAAAGATTTTTCACACAAAACATATGATGAGTATTGTTATAACTAACCAGCAGTATACTAAGTAGTTTAAATCAGCAGTAACTCTTTAATGCATCAGCAGTATCAGTCTGATAGTGTATAACAGTGGAACACTCGTAGGGTAATTTGTCTGTAATGATAAGTTTTACTTTTGATACTTAAAGTATATTTTGTTGATAATACTTTAGTGCTTTTATTTAAAGTTGTGATCTCGAAGATTTTCATTTCGTTGTCTTTCGCAGCACCTTTGGCAATAATCAGTAATTACAGGTGTGTTTTTGGGCCTCACTTAAGTTTCAGTTTCAAGTTTCCTCGTCTGTAGTCATCGATCTCTTCTTTGCTTGTTCGGCCATAATAACCGTTTACTCACAACACAGCAAAGACCGTAAAAATAACAGCACGCCGCTTCACACACAGGTGAGTTGAAGAGCGAGTCTGTTGTGTTAAAAGTCTTGTNNGCGACAGATAGTGACTTAACAGACATTTATTTAGATGAAAATCTTCGAGATTATATCTTTAAGTAACATTTTCAATGCAGGTATTTTAATTGTAATACAGTATTTCTACAGTAATGGAGTGTTTTAAAGTAGTAATACCACAGTGTCTGTTGCATTTTTGCCTTGCTGTTGCTGGGCAACCAAAGCTGCCAGCTGTCATTCAATCAGCTGTTTGTTATTGAGTCAACTAAACTTAAGTAGGCTAAAAATGTGCGATTGTACAACTCTAAAAAACATAACAGAAAAACATAATATGGAAAGCAGTGGTGTACATTTACTCAAGTACAAATTTGAGGTACTTTATGGCTTACTTTTTTAATAAGAGTGAAATGTTCTTTTTACTGCATTACATTTATTTGACAGCTGTAGTTACTTTACAAATTAAGATTTAACAAAGAAAACATCAGTTTATAAAACGTGTTTCATTGTTACAGATGAAACTGCTCAACACTTTATAAAACTGCTCAAATGAGCTCCACCTCAACCAACTAAAACTGTAAAATGCTGCTTCGACATTCATGCATCAGCAATAATAATAATAATAATAATAGGACTCACTATCAGGAGTAATTTTTAGTATTTAGTACTTTTACTTTTGATATTTTAAGTACATTTTGCTGATACATCTTTGCTTTTACTCAGCTAACGTTTTCAATGCAGGAGGTTTACTTGTAATAGAGTATTTTTAGACTTTAAGTAAATGATCTGAATACTTCCTCCAGCACTGATTACCAGACATTTATAGAGCAGTACTGATTTACCTCCAGACCTGCTGTTTCTGTTTAGTTTGCAGTAATTTGAGTTTGGGAAGTTGTAAAGCTCCGGGTGATCCTTCATATTTATTGAACAATAAAAAAAGTAGAATGAGCTTCTGCTCTGCGTTGCTCAAGAAGCATCCAAAGCCACGAGGAGCGAGAGCCCACGTCTGCCACTGTTCTGGCTGTACGTGTGCGTGCTGTGAAGAAATAAACCTCAGTAAATTTAAATGATCTTTAGTCAGATTATTTGGATGATGTAGTAGCTGATTGCATGGCTGTTTGGTAAGCTGTTTTACATGCTGTTTTACTGTTCTCTGTGTTTTGTTGGATGGTTTTCTTTCAAGCTGATGAATTCTTTTTTCCAAGAGGATTTTTTTTTCTTTCCTCAATAAGGAGCACGTTTGACCACGAGGCTGCCAACTGGACCTGCCAACAACAAACCGACCCTGGAATAAAACTGGTAAAGCAGCAGGGTTGGCGGTTCGGTCCACATGTTGAAGTGTCCATGAGCAAGTCACTGAACCCCAGTTGCTCCCCATGGTCAGACCACTGCTGCATGGTAGCAGCCATTGGTGTGTGAGTGTGTGTGTGAATGGGTGTGAAGCGCTATATGAATGCAGTTCAGTTAAGTCCTGATGAAACTGGAGTACTTTCTCACCCCATTTTTCATCCATATGATTAGATTAAAAAGTATCATTTCATTAGTGTAATCTAAACCAAATTAGTGACATGTTTAATATGATTTGCTTACAGATGTAAGTCTGCAATTCTAATCCAATACACTTTTTGTCAAATTCAGCGAATATCCCCTCGCTAGCTGTCCGTTCTGCATGTTTAATATCAGTTGTTGTCTTTTGTATCACTCAGCGGGTGCACAGTATTGGATGGAGCAGTGACACCCTAGAAAAGTCTTAATGGTCCCATTTGACCCCCTCCCAGACAATCCTGGCTCAAACATCGGGTTTGGTTTGACATATTATTCAATATAATTCAATATTTTCCAAATATGAAGGGTTTTTTTGGACGTACCTTCATCATGTGGAACACAAAAGCTACGCTTGAACAAGTAAAAACAAAGCGATGTTTTGTGGAAAACCCCGGCTGCACTCAAACAAGTACAAGCAGAAATGTTACAGGTTTTGTTTTCCAACTGTTGAAAGACTCATCACCTGCAATTCATCAGTGAACACTTCAAAACCACAGATGATGTCTTCAAAACAGAATTATTTTGTAAATCAGAGGTCTTGGGGTGACTCATAACTTTATTACTACTCCTTTTGCTTGCATATCAAGAAGCGCTTTTTAAACCTGGTTGTCTTTTTTTTTCAACTGGTCGCTGAATAGTTTCCTTTTCATATTAAATCTATCTTCAGTTGTTCGGTCGGAACACCCAATAAAATGTCATTACATCAGCTGAAGATTTCTAAACACTTTCTGGGGTCATGAATCATCACTGGAGAGATGCATCATCATGCCATTAAAATCTAATTCTCATTGTAAGTCTAGAGTCATGTCAGCAGCTCTGTGAGGCTGTACTTAAACATGCTGATGTTTAGCTGGTATAATGTTTACCATGTTCACCGTCTTAGTTTCATGTGTTGCAGCACAAAACACAAAGTAAAGCTGAGGCTGTCATTGCCAATTGGTGCTAGAGGTCAAGGGATCACCAAAGTTCATCCTCTGGGCACCATGAATATCTGTCCCAAATTTTGACAGAAATGTGGTTCACCAACAGACTGTCATTGCCATCCATCATCCATAGAGCCGGTAGCATGGCTAATAAAGTATTTCTGTTGTTGCGAGAGAGCACATGGATTATTTTCGAAGGGTGACAGTTGTAAAGTTGCTATTTGCCTCACAATAGAAAAAGTCAACATTTTAGGGCTCTTCTCTAACCTTTGGTTCACAGCTCAACGTGTTTTCATTTTGCAAAATACAGCATACACATTCATTGCTGCAACCTTCATTAGTATCTGGGTTGTCAGGGTGACCATGACAAAACACACGTTCACTTGTTCATCAAGTGTAACTGAAGTTTTCCATTTGTTTAGTTTACAACTAAGGTCATCGCAGATTTTCTTTTCCTTCTTCATTGGAAGTGTGTTGGCCAGATTTGACACACTGGCGCCCTCCGATCCCTTTGTTGCTGAGCCCCAAACTACAGATGCTTTTAGTTCCCATGAGGCTTTACCACTGACACACACACACACACACACACCAGAGGCCGAGTGGTGGTACATACTGTATGTGTGCGTGTGTTAGTTTTGGCTGTGGTCCCGTAGTGGCCTATAATCAGGGGCGTCTTTGACATGTCACAGTTTCCCCACCTAGGCATGACCTGCCCTCAGCCAGGAAACACTGAACAAACCAACTGTGCCCGAGCTCATGTGTGTGTGTGACGGAGAGCGACAGAGAAAAGGAAAGAAATTGTGTTATTTGTGGAAGGTGTGTAAAAATATTATGTGTGCATATGGGGACCGTACATGTACATACATGCATTGGAGCTGTAAGAATGGCTCCCACTGAATGAGTCATATTTTCAGCAGCATTGAATGCACAAATGTAACGTCTACCAGGATATGATAGCTCACTAGATGAGTGGTTCCTAAAGTGGATGCCCCCTGGGGTGCCCTGAGCAGACAAAGCTTCACTGGCTCCATTGCATTCTGGGCTATGGAGGCTACTCTTAGTTAGTTAGATTGTTTTACGGTGTAGAAAGATGCCTTCGATATTAACTGTTTGTGACTTACATTTAAGTTTGTAGATGCTGGAAATATCTGCGTGTGCTGTCAGCAGTAAAAAAATAAACAATAACATGGGCCATGAGTTTCATGGTGTGGGTTGTACTGAGTTACTGAAACATCACGGAGTGAGAAATCATGCCTTAAATACATCAATTTTTTTGTACAAGACCAACGGCAGTCTCAAGTGACGACAAGTTGAGTTCTGTACATGACTTTCAACTCAGCCCAGCAGGAAGTCCAGGCTCCCTTCTCTGCTTTTACCATTTCTGTTATTTCACTGTAATCAACAGCTGGCATTGTCTCTCATACATATAACATATTATAACAAACCTAAGGCCAAGACAAACTGCTGAAAATGAATTCGAATGTAAAAAATGTCCACTGGAGGCTTGTCAGCAGCGAACAAGTGGACGATAAAATCTGATTCTGGTTCTCTCCATTCCTGCACGATTGACCTTTGTGAGACGTGAGAAGCGTTGAGTTGGCGTCGTGTTATGAAGTTGTGAATATCAAATCCAGGTTGACATTCCAAACTTAATTTCTGAAGAAAATGAAAGTGTATGTTGGATTAAACTCAGGTATGTCTGAGCCAGAGGCATTTGAAGCCACATGGTACATATACACGCATACACATTTATACTTCTATATATGTGTACGTATTCGTGCGAGTCGTGCCCTTCTCCTTGTGGTAGCTGCCATTGCTCTCTGACACTGTTGTGGGCGCTGTGGACGAGCTACAGCGAGCACACGGGAAAGCCACTGTAGAAGAAGAAAGCAAGAAAAGTTTGATTGTTAAAACTCTGACAGTGGCTGCATGTCGCCATTGTACAGCATGTGTGTTGTTTGCTACTTGCTTGCTTGTTCTTGTCGTTATAAATTAGTTGGTTATCTGATTGCCGGTGTGTTTTGGAAGGAGATGGAGGTGACTGGGTTTAGGGTACCACAGACCAGTGAGCCAATCATCAACGAGGAGCGAAGCGCAATCGGTGCAAACCGCAATGTTTCAAATTTCAAGAGGCACACAGCGGGTCCGTGTGCCGGCTGCAAAGATGTAATTGCAGAGGTCTGCGGGTGCATGCATGTTTGTAGAAGAAGCATGCAAAGGGTCTTAACCATCACAACTACATGCCAAACCTTAACCTTTAACCTAATCTTAACATAAAGTCTTTAAGGTAACCAGCACTTTGAACATGTGAGAACCAGAAAACCTTCCAAATATGTCCTCACTCTCGATGGCTAAAACTCAAACACTGTACAGATTGTAAAGCCCCTTGAGGCGAATTTTGGTTTTGTGATATTGGGCTGTATAAATAAAACTGACTTGACTTGACTTGACATACACACACAAATATTAGGAAGACATGCAGACTTGCAAACAGACCACATTCGTACACGTGTAAGCTGAAACATGCACACTCAGAGGAGTACAGTAGAAATACTGTAGTCTTTATGTTTTAGGGAGGTTTGAGGGGCACACACACACACAAACACACACACACAAACACACACACACACACACTGCATTGCCAGGAAACACTTAAGTGAAACTTAGAACTTAACTTCATTGCCTTCTCACTCCTCTGGGTCATTCCTTCACCTCAAGGCCACATCTCTCTCTCTCTCTCTCTCTCTCTCTCTCTCTCTCTCCCTCTCTCTCTGTCTGTCTCTCTCTCTCATACAGATGGAAGTGTTTCGTCTGCATATTACCGTCTCTACCTGTCTGCTGCTCCAAACCTTCTAGTGTTTCCTCTGGCCGGTGTTTTCCTAAGTAAGTGCTCATAAAGGATCAAATATCTGAGCAGCTGCAGCCGAGGTTGGCGTTGTGGGGGTTTATGAAATACATGATATAAAGACCTGATTATAACCCTGATTTGGCCACGATGGCTGACTGCCACGATTGTGTCATCTGCAAAAACAGGGCAGACATAAAGATGCTATTGGTTGCATTATGGGAAACGTAGGATCCAGCATTTTTGAGCCAGTCAAGATATCTCGGACTAGAATAGAATGATTTTTTTTACAAGATGGTAACCCAAACATTGTTCTTATTAGTGGATTATTGCTGATGCATGAAGCATTTAAATATGAGGTACTACTTTCTGATGAGGCGCCCTTTATAAAGGGTTTATAAGCTGTAGATAATGGCTCTGTTGGTAGCTTAGTACTAACCAGTCCTGCGGCCCTTTTCAAAAACATAAGAGGTCAGCAGTCCACTGTGGGCGCTTTCCTGATGTTTTAAAGATTTAGCTAAAAACAAATTGTCACGGTGGAGGAGGGTTTATGCAAAATGCATTCCTACTAATGGCTTATATAATTTATCTATAAAGCATCAGTAAATGACTTATCAACCATACAGCTTATAAATCCTCAGAAAGGGACAGACAGAAAAAGACATTAAAGTACCACTCACACTGTTTCACTGACAAAGCAAAGCACAAACATCACAGAAAGGATCACTGTGGATCTGACTCGTCTCTGTGTTCTGTATGTCACTGCCTCGCTGAATAGCAGAAGGCATATTATATTTCATGAATACACACACCCTCACATACAACACACACACACACACAGAACATAGACATGCTCGCTCTCTTTCTCACACTTTGGACTCAAACACACACACGGAGCAGCTGTGTCGGTTAGATCATCAGTTTGTACAGCAGGCTGGTACCTTGTCCTGCGTCAGTAGGTGTTAGTGGTAACATTAGCCAGGGGGGGGCGAAGGAAGGAAGAGCCAGGCACTGAAAAAGGAGGAGGATGGAGAGAGTAAAAGAGAAACAGAAAGAGAGTGAGGTGGAGTGTTAGTGTAACCTAAGGCTTAAACGTGTCATTTCTGTTGTTGTTTTAGCCCCACCATTTAAACACTCAGGAAATCAGGCTGTCTTAGCAGGAGACCCGCTCTGTCATCACACACTCAGACACCCTTTCCTCTCCTCTTACATGTCCACATTTCTTTCTTTTCAGCACTGATCCATCCTTTTATCTTCTCATCCACTCTGTCTGTGTTTTCTGTTTTCTTCGCCTTATCGCTGCTGTTTCCTCTTCCTTCTCCCGTCTTTCTCTCTTTCTTTCATTTCGTCTCAGACCAAAACTGAAACAAGTGTGACAACATGTCGGCGGGTTCGATGACACCAGTTGACACAACAGGATGCAGACAGGGTTGACCGCGGCAGACATTGTCATTAGTGGTTTTATTTGGAATCCGTCTTGACTTGGTTTGAAGGTGAGTAATGTACATTTCTGGAAGGTGCTTCACTGTGGAGTTTTTTATTCTGACATGCAGCGTTTTAATCCTGTTACACCAGGTTTGGCAGCCATGATCAGCACTGGGAATGTCTGTGCTGGTGTCATTGGTCAGAGTTATTATTACTCACAGCTCTTATGTAGATGTAGTTTGGGGGGTGTAACTTTGAAGGTGCCTGAGTAGAGTTTGGTGTAAAACTGATGTATTTTGCTTGAATGTTTTTTCTGTACAAGCTAAACCCAAGCAGCGACCTTAATCAAGCAAAGTGGCGTCCATTTTGCTGCATTCACGTCCTTCCACTGACGTTGCACGTCTGCTCCTTCATTTTCTTACTTCTATGTTTTCCATCTTCTCCCACACTCATTCCTGTCTCCTCCTCCACCTTTTCGTCTGTACACCATTTCCTCTCTGTGCCCTTGTTGCCATCCTGCAACCCTATAAATTACGTTTATACGACTCATTTTCAACAGGAACATAATTCCACCTGGATCAAGTTTTTTATCAACATAATTAGGAAATACTGCTCATTAATGTATCTGGCGTGAACCCCAGATGACCCCAGATATGAATTAATTATAAAGAGTAAAGCTGTCCAGATTATAAGTGATCCTTTCCACCCTTTGCACTCGCACTTTTACACTCAGAGAGGCACTATACACGAGTAAGAGCCACTTTCTTGTCAAATGCAACAGGATACTGAATGCATAGCCTGCTTTGTATTTCATAAAAAAAATGTAGCTCTTCTCCCATTTTCTTTTGTTCCCTATTTTTATTGTATGTATGTATTTTAAATCATGTTTCTTGTTGATACTGTGTCCCTGTTTGTTCTCATCATTGTCCTGTATTGTTTTTACATTGTGTTGTGAAGACAGTTTTCCACAATGCTGACAATAAAGTTATAACTAACTGACGACTGTAACTGAAATGTACCAGTTAAATGTTGACAACATATTTAATTTGTTTTCCTCCAATGCAATATCCACTCATAGCACATAAAGCATTATAAAACATTTTTATGGTTATGTGTAGGCACTTACATCACACAGTTAAAGTCAGGGAAAGATTGTGGTCTGGTTCAACACAGATGAGCATGAGACACAATGTGTTTATTATATTTAACATTTACTGTAACTAGAACCACTATCTTTCCCTAATTTTAACCAAGAGCTGTAAGTGCCTACACATGACCATAACCATGCTTTTATTGCTTAAACCAACCACCTCCGGCCCAATAACTGTAATGCGTGGAGAGAAGAGATAAAAGAGGAAGAAAGACGAAGAAAAGTGAGTTCACCCTACCTGAGAAGGGACGACGGGTTCATGCCTACAACAGTTTCAGAACACGGCCCACTGACCCACAAGGGCGACCCCCATCTGTCTCCATTTATGAACTTTTGAATCTAATCTGAGTGCACTTTTATTTGTATTCAAGATCCCATTAGCATACAAGCAGCATGCGGCAAGTAAAGTAAATTGCCTCTGAATCTAATCTAAAACTGCAATCATGTGTTACAGGTCGATTAAATGGCTCCTGTACTTTAGTGCTAATAACGTTGCGTCTTAATGGCTCCGTCCCTCAAGAAACAACTCTTTCAAACCAGGGGCCATGTGGAAACAAGGTGCTTACACACTTTGGTGAGACGTTCACTGACTTTTTGCCCTGTAGTGGGAGCAGATGATGGAACAGACACACACCACATAAACCCATACACACTTTACTACGTGCCTTTGAGGAGAGGCAGGGCCATCACTCACTTGCTTTTTGCATGTGTGTGTGTATGTGTGTGTGTGCTCCCATGAGTGTGTGCATGGGTGAGTATAAATACATCCTTGACCTTTGTTTTCTTTGCACTTTTTCTCCTATGGGATACTGTTAAAAGTGGACTAACACACACACACATATCTTCACACACAGTGTAGTATTGCGGGCAGGATGGCGGGGTGGCAGCCATTATTTATGTCTGCTTTCTTTAGCGAGGTTTCTCACAGGAACAGGAGCCGAGCAGGAATCCAACGCTTCCTCTGAGTCCGCCATTTATCACTCTTTATTAATACAAAAACACACACGCAGACACATGTAAATGCACAAGCCATAGACACAGTTGCAGACCAGACAATCACACATTAACAAATATGCATGCACGCGAAAAAACAGACACTCTAATGCATGTCGGGTACAGACAGTATCGCACAAACTGACACACTGACGCAAACTTGCAGACATGGAGCCTCAGGTTGAGTCTCATCTCATAACATCAATATCATATCCTGATGATCAGTGTAGCTAAGAATATTTACTCAAGTAAAGTACTCACACGAAATGTAAGTACAGTTTTTACTGTACGAGCTTGTATTTTACTTGAGTATTTATATTTTACAGTTACTTCACTGCAGGCTGAACATTGCTTGAAGAATGCTTTAGGTACGGTTAAGGTTAGCAAACTACTTTGTTAAGTTCAGGCATTGATTAAAGGCATAACGAGTAGGATTCGTAGGTTTTGTTGCTGTTTGTAAACGCAACATTCAAGGCTCCCCGTCTCAAAGCGCATGTGCTTCTGGTGGTCCCACGCGTTTACGATCTGGCAATTGGTTGCTGCGTTCCCGCCCCTCACACCCTGCGCGCTGTTATTGGCTGAGGGCCACACGCCGCTGCCCAAAGGTTGACGCCCAAAAACGTCCCGAACACAGCAAAATAAGAAAATCCAGGCCGAGGGCAGGGTCTCTGC
>NTHP01000460.1:578538-616471 GCA_003416845.1 Oplegnathus fasciatus
CCTGAGGTTCTGACTGTTTGGACTCGTAGTGTTTCCACCTGGGGAACTGTGTGTTAATTGGGTTCCAGTTGTGGTGACTTGAGTTAATGATATTGAATGTCAGTGCTTTCTAAATGAGCACATCATGCATGAGTTTTTCACAAAAAGTTCAACAAATCTGAATCATGTGTGAAAACAGGAGAATAGTGTTTATAGTTTTGGGAAATGTGTCTGTCTTTTGGTAGAAGGCGTCATGGTTTGGGATGTTGAGGTAATAGGCCCAGCTACAGTGTGTAAGCAATCGAGAAAAACTGTAATGAGTTCCAAAGTGTGTGTGTGTGTCTACATCTTGTTTTGATTATCAAAATGATTATCTAATTCCAGAAATGCTTTAACGTATCAGTTTAGAAAAACAAAACAAGTTCTCGTATCATCAGTGTAGCCACGTATTATTTAACCCGACTGAGAGTCCAGCTGCTCTGTGAGGCTTTACTTAGACACACTGGAGCTCTGAGCTAAATGCAAACATCAGTATGCTAACATGTTCATGAAGTTGTGTTCAGCAGGTATAATGTTTACCATGTTCACCATCTTAGTTTAGTGTGTTAGCGTGCTTACAATTGCTAATGAGCACTAAATACAAGCTGAGGCTGATGGGAATGTCATTAGTTTTGCAGGTTATTTGGTCATAAACTATAAAGTATTGGACACATTAAAATTTGACTGAGGGGAACATGAATGTCTGAACCAAATTTCATGGCAATCCATCCAATAGTTGTTGAGATATTTGACTCAGAACCACAAATGTGAACCTGCTGGTGGCGCTAGAGGAACATGTCAGGGGATCACTAAAGTCATCAGAACACTTTATGACTGTCTGCACAAAATCTGGGGCCAATCCATCATCTTGATGTTGAGATATTTCACAGAATGAGTGAAAACTTTGACCTGCTGGTGGCGCTAGAGAAAATAATAGGGGATCACCAAAGTCATTAGAAATCATCCTCTGAACGCCACGAATATCTGAATCAAATTTCACAGCAGCCCATCTAGTTCTTGTTGAGAGATTTCAGTCTGAAAAAACAAGCCGCACTAGCAGCAGATAAATTTGCCTCCACTTTGTCTTGTGACAGATGTCTCGGCAGGATTATGTGTCAGTTTGCACTTGGATTTAAAGTCTTCAAACATTTCCACACCTACAGAACGAGTTATCTGTGAGGTCTGTTTTAGGAAAAGGCCCTTTATAACAAACACTTTGTGCTCAAGAATGAAAATATTCCACATGTGTTTGGGTGTCAAACTACATTTTTGCTTGCATATATGCCAGTTTTTGAACATGATGGGACCAACACATTATCTTCTCTAGTCTTTCATGCAGAAATACATTACATACTGTGACTGTCGGCCTGGGGGCTTTAGCAGGAAGCAGTTGAATAGCTGGATGGCTTTGAACAATCTGTGCAGGCAGCCGTGCGTGGCTCTGCTTACTCTGTGGCCCTGGAGTAGCTGCATAACTGGGAGCCATAACTGACACTTTGTACTGTTGATCTTCGGGATGACTGTTCCTTTGATAGAAGAGAAGAGAGATTGTATTATAATTAAAAATGAGACTACAGCACCATTGAATCACATGACTGTGTAATCTCGTGAAAGGGCTCATTTGTAGTGATGGATGCACAGAGAATTATCAGCCAGCTCTGCAGGTCTGTGGCGCTTTTAACTCACTATTTTGGTTTAATGGCCCGAACATTAAACATTATAACATAACATAACATAACATAATAACATATTTAACATTATACTAAAGTTGAAACATCAGTGACTTGTTTTCTTAAACTTCAACAAACAAATTATGATTTTACAGTTAATTATGGGGAAAAATATAGAATAGTTTACGGATAAATTAATCTAAATTTAAATTTAAATGAGTGCCGAGTATATGTAAAATAGTCCCTATAGGAAATACTGACACTGTGCTAACTTTTAATGAGTGGTGGAAGAAGTACTCAGATCACTTATTCAAGTAAAAGTAGTAATACCACAGTGTAGAAATACTCTGTTACAAGTAAAAGTCCTGCATTCAAAATGTTACTTAAGTAAAAGCACACAAGTATTAGAATCAAAATATACCCAAAGTGACAAAAGTAAAAGTACTCATTATGCAGAATGGCCCATTTCAGAATAATATATATTATATTGTTGGATTATAATCACTGATATATTAATGTACATATCACTTTAATGTTGCAGCTGGTAAAGGTGGAGCTAATTTTAATGACTTTATATACTACTGTGCACCTTAATCCATAATAATATTTCATATTCTATTTGTTGATAATATTTTGCATTAATTATCTGAATCTGTAAAGAGACCAATATCTAAATTTATCAAATAAATGCAGTGGAGTAAAAAGTACAATATTTCTCTCTGAAATGTTGTCGAATAGAAGTATATAGTAACAAAGAGTACATGTACTAATTTTAAAACACATTTGGTCTACACAAAGATCATTTACTTTAAGTAAAAGTACAAATAACACACTGTCAAAATACTCTACAAGTAAAAGTCCTGCACTGAAAATGCAACTTCAGCGTGCATTTAAGTATGAAAAATGACTGTGACTGTTTTATTATATATTCATGCATTCATGCAAAAGCAGGATTTCACTATTTTCATTCTGGATTCATCTGCTGATCATTTTCTCCATTAATTGATTGATTGTTTTTTTCTGAAAATAGTGAGAAATGCCGTCACAATGACCCAGAGTCCAAAGTGACACCTGCACAATGCTTGCTGTGTCCAGCCGACAGTCCAAACCTCAACATTATGAAAAATAAATGAAAACTATTAAAAATAATTAAAAAGGAAAAGCTGCAAATCCTCACATTTGTGAAGCTGGAACAACGAAATGTTTGGTATCCAGTTAACTTTCTTTTGATTAACTGATTCATCGACTAATCGTTTCAACTGAACTTGTGTATATTTTTGGGTTGTTTCATTTAGGCTACAACAAAACATCATATCAAAGCTGTCAGATAAATGTAGTGAAGTGAAAAGTGCAGCCTTTCCTCTGAGATGTAGCCCAGTGGAGTAGAAGTAGACTCAAATAAAGTTCAAGTAAATGTAAATGTACTTTCCACCACTGCTGAACTTAATATACCCACTCTGTACCCACCTCCCCCACTATACGTTACATTAACGTATTAACTTTTGGACTTTATCTTTGCACAAATATTCTTTATTCTTCAGCTGACTTTCATGACTGTGAACTCTTGCACATAATTGGCAAACATTTTCCACATTCCCACACAAATCTGTACAGTTCACAGTCATATTGTACATATTGTGCATATCTTTATTTTATTTTATATCTTGTCATATTTTTATTGTCTATTTTATATATTTAAGCTGCTTCTGACTACTTGCTGTCACCTTTTTTATATTTTTCTACTTACTGTGTTTATATGTCCTGCACCAATATATCAAATTAAACTCCTTGTATGTGCAGACCTCACTCTGATTTGATTCTGATTTAAATAATATATAATACATCACCGCTCTTGTGCTCAAGCGGACCTTTTCTTTGCGGAACCTCCTTTCTGCCCGGACAGGTTTCGGTGCCGGACAGATTCCGTTGACATTGCTGAGGAGGAGGAGGAGGAGGAGGGACCGGACTGGTGTTACCAAACCTGAAGGTTTTACTGAAGGGGAGCCGCGCTTTGGTGGCAGCCCGCTTCTGAGCCGTGATCCCAGGACCCGGTGGAGTCATGTACCGGCGGCCGCTGCAGTCCGCCGTCAGAAACGTGATTAACATGACGGCGTCCAGAGCCGCGTACCGACAGGTAATAACGTTAGCTAGCCTTAGCTTAGCTTAGCTTAGCTTAGCTTAGCTGCTAATGGGATTTAAGCTAAGTGAAGTTCACACGCCGCAGTAATGAGAGCTAACGGCTCATACACGATACTGGAGGTGATCACAAACCAATAATCAATGATTGAACTGCTGTTGTGAGGAACAGGTGTGTTTATGATGACACCACAGCATCACCAGCTCACTCAGGTGTCAGTTTAAATGGATTATCTACCTGTGTGATGTCAGCTGGGCTGTGCAGGTGAACTAACAGGTGAGCTAACAGGTGAGCTAACCGTCACTGCTGGTCAGAGGCTCACCTGTCCGCTGACCTGGTCTAACCTGACACACATCTGGAAACATGATGGGAAGGTGTTACAGAGATACCTGCTGCGTAAGGACACTTTCACTGGCAGGACAGGAAGTCAAAGCGATGAAGGGTCATTCCACACCGACTCACCTGGCACCTCCCAGGTCATGTCGTGGATTTTCAGGTATACAGGTGCAAAGAGTTTCCAAAGAAGAACAGGATCAATAATCACACAGAGACAGAAAACCTGCAGGTCGGCGTGGTGCAGATATCTGCCTGTGAAATGAAACCACTGACTGTCAAGTTACAGCCAGCAGAGTACGAACAGTGAGCTGTTTTCAAAAATATTATTAAATGATGAAGAAATACGACGTCTTTCATGTTTTACATGTCTGCAGTGAATATTTACACTTTACAGGTACAAGTTTCAAGTCAGAATGTCTGAAAGAGTTTTTCAGCTCTGAAACTTTATTTCACAAAATCTGTGAGACTCAGTTTTTAATGCAGGACTAAATACTACACAGAACTACATTAATACTACACAGAACTACATTAATACTACACAGAACTACATTTGTACTTCACAGAACTACATTTGGACTACACAGAACTACATTTGGACTACACAGAACTACATTTGTACTACACAGAACTGTATTAATACTACATAGAACTACATTAATACTACACAGAACTACATTAATACTACATAGAACTACATTAATACTACACAGAACTACATTAATACTACACAGAACTACATTAATACTACACAGAACTGTATTAATACTACACAGAACTATATTAATACTACACAGAACTGTATTAATACTACACAGAACTACATTATACTACACAGAACTGTATTAATACTACACAGAACTATATTAATACTACACAGAACTACATTAATACTACACAGAACTACATTTGGACTACACAGAACTACATTTATACTACACAGAACTGCATTAATACTACACAGAACTATATTAATACTACACAGAACTATATTAATACTACACAGAACTACATTAATACTACACAGAACTACATTTGTACTACACAGAACTACATTAATACTACACAGAACTGTATTAATACTACACAGAATTATAATACTACACAGAATTATATTAATACTACACAGAATTGTATTAATACTACACAGAACTGTATTAATACTGCACAGAACTATATTAATACTACACAGAATTATAATACTACACAGAACTGTATTAATACTACACAGAACTGTATTAATACTACACAGAATTATATTAATACTACACAGAACTGTATTAATACTACACAGAGCTGTATTAATACTACACAGAACTGTATTAATACTACACAGAATTATAATACTACACAGAACTGTATTAATACTACACAGAACTGTATTAATACTACACAGAGCTATATTAATACTACACAGAACTGTATTAATACTACACAGAGCTGTATTAATACTACACAGAACTGTATTAATACTAAACGTTTGGTTCCCTGATACTTCCCTCTAATACTTCCCTTTTCTCTCTCTGTCTCCATCCAGGTGTTAGATCAAGAAGCCTGTATTGCCAGAGCTTTAGTGGCTTGCCAACTGGCCAGAGTCTCCTCTCCGTGTTTAACACCATGTCGGACACTGCACTTGACCACACAGGTAACATGATGCACACACACTTATAGATTCAGATTTTAAAGCAGATGTAGGGTTTTCTGTAGTGACTGAAGAGGCAGTTTAATTTCATATGTAATACATACACACTTTCCATACATGCAAATGTGCCTTGACAAGTGTACAAGTGTGAATGTGGCTCAAAATTTATCAGTCAACAAGTTCACTTTTTCAGACTTATTTCTTCAGTCTTTTGGCTGGAAGGTACAGCAGAAGGATGGTATTTTTCTTTTTATTGGCTCTAAAATGAGTTTAAAATGCAGACTTTCAGGTTTGAATGTGTTGGTGGATGTTCACTTCCATATTGGGTGAAATGGAGCCCTTCTTATACAACAGAGCCTGTTGACTGGAGCTCTTCGTCTGACAGTGGTTGTCTCAGATTTTACTATTCCTCCTGCAGTATCTTTATTTTTCACAATAAAAGCCTCTTGCTGGTTTGCCACTGGACGAACGTTCAACAGCAGGAAATGTTTGGTTTTCATTAGGGGTAAATAAAATATGGTAATAATAAAACAAGGCTGTTACAAGTTACAAAAGCACTACAGTATGTTGAGCTATCAGTTTAGAAGAAGACACAGCTTTGGTTTGAAGGGGGAGACGGTCTCAGGTTCGCTCCCTGCTACCAAGCAGGACCACAACAGCGTGGCTCGGCATGGTTGTCCTCTGCTGTGAGGATACAGTGGAAACACATATTCTAACTTGTGTATAAGTAAGTTGATGCCTGGTGACTTCAGACAGCCATGGACTACAAAGGGATAGTGCGGCGTGAGAGAATTTCTTGGCAGCTACTGTAATGTAGAAGTTTCTGTGCTGAAATATGCCAATTATTGTTAGCATTTTAGTTTTCTTTTTCTTTTTAAACGTAATTTCCAAACAGAATCAATTATATTTTTAAATTTCTGTATCATATTCAAACTAAATTCATTCACATAAAAGGCATAATAATAAAAGTGTTTTTCCCCATGTGGGGAATTATCTGTTCATGACTCGTACGACGGGGCCTCATTTATAAAAATGTTCTTAGATTTATACTTGAACTTAGTCTTAAGATCATTTCTGACGGTGTGCTTACGTTCGATTCATAAAAGATACTGAGCATAAAAAACCTTGCTTACGCAGGTCCTAAGAAGGCCATTTGTAACTTACGCACCTGTGATCTATAAATCTCAAATTAACTTAAAATTGACGGCACCTGCCTGACAATCTCTGCTTTGACACGCGCCTGTAAAAAGCACGGCCGCTGTAAATGGGAAACTAATGTGTCTCGCAGACAAAACATGTAGAATAATGCAAAGTTCACCACAGGCTTGGGCGCATATGCATCCCAAACTGCAATTCCCTGCAGAACCAGCAGGAAAATCACTTGCGTCAAGTCAAGAGTTTGCTTAGAGATAAGATCATTTCAATGTCAGAGTAAGGTTTTATAAATAACTATGTAACTATATACGTAGTTTTCTGCTGAAGTCATACTTAAGATCAAAATTGATCGTAAGTCTGTTTTATAAATGAGGCCCCAGGTCTGGACCACTCGTGAATTCTGTTCGTACCAAAGAGAAAATTCTAAATTTGAGAAAATTGGTGAATATCACAAATTTTCTTAAATCGCTAAGGCCAGGCGCACATTACATGACCAAATGTTGTCGTACATCTCACATTATCCGAGCTACCGAGTTCCATCTTACATCGTAACAGTGCACACATTTTAGGATGAGGCAGCAACGGGAGTTTGCACATTTTACAAGACGCAACGAGAGACGGCAGAGTCTCGAGTGTGCCCGACTTCAGACGGAAGTTAACGACACGTTGAAGTCCCGTAGGTCGGGTCTCGTGGAACTATAGCCTGCCATACGGAAAGCCAGAGTGACAAATCGACTCGCTATGCTCTCTCACACTATAAGAGCAACGACAGAAATTTACAACATGTCGAAAAATGATCTGCACATCCCAGATGGTCCCAGACTGCATCGGGAGATCGGGACGTGCTGACCTTCTCACGCTATGCGAGCGAAGACGTGCGGTTTTTACTCCGATCTTGAAAAGTTGTCTGGGACCGTCTGGGATGCCTGAATCGGCTGTGATGTCGTATGGTGTGCGCCTGGCTTAATACGTGCCACTAACGAACAAATCTGTGCGTACGAGTTGATCTGGCATGAGGCCCATTGTGTCATTCTGCTAAGATTTAAATTGTCATTTCAAGTCTAAAATGCTGAAGTAAAAAACGTGTTACTGTCCTGTTCAGTCATTTTAAAGCAAGACCTCTGAGAACTAATGAAGGGTAACTGGGGTCATGGTGGCAGTAATAAAACTGTCAAAGCATGAAGACAACATGCAGCTTAGAATAGGTCAGTATATTAATTTACTGAACAGCTGCACTCGCCCAGCAAAGGCCACGTTCCCCAGGTGTGTGTCGTCATACTGAAACTGCTGTTGTATATACACAGGGAATATTAAGCCTGTTTAAGGAGCAGTTTCATCTTAAACTGTGTCATCTCTGTCTTGGCTGTTTTGACTCCCCCCTCGTCTTTCTTCGACTTTTCCTTTTCTTTCACTCTCCTCCCTCAAAACACCTTTTATCTAATCCGTCCATCCTTGTCCCTCATCCCTCCCTCTCTCTGTCTTCCTTTGTCTTTCACCCCGTTTTCCATCCTCCCATCACTGTTCTTCTATTTGTCGTCCGTCAGCTCTGCAATGTGAAGGAGACGCCCCAGCACACCGAGGAAGAAGTCGGGGCTTTCACAAAGCTCATTGAGGCCATGGGCTTCACTGGACCTCTCAAATACAACAAATGGGTGAGTAATGGTGGGATGGGGGGAGTTAACATGGAGGAAAAGTATGAAGGTGATTGTGGGATAAAAGGAATGAGAAAGCAGAGGACAAACTGGCCTCGCAGAACTAATAAACATTGTATAACAGGTGGGAACATGAGGGGGATGGATGAAAGAAGGTCCTTGATGTAGTCTAAGAACAAAAGTGGACATTAGGACAGGCAGTCGACATGCATGTGGTTTAATTACTACGTCTGCGTACACATGCAGAAAGTAAGAGTTGAGCTTGAAGAGTCACAGAAGAGAAGATAGTGTCAGAGTTGTGAATAAGCAATGACCAACAGCTGCTACTGGTGAATTTTTATCTATTTTTTATCAATCTATGTTTGTAGAGCCACCAAAACAACTTCAAATTAGTCAAGTAAAGTGACATTTCATACACAGGACAACACAGTGTGCTTTACATAAAGCAACAGTACAATCATACAAGTGCAGAATATAAATATACATATCAATAGGTGCTATTATACAAAGAATATACAGAATATACAAATCTCACAATATACAAAACACACATCCACACACACCAAGACGTTAGTCATACACTGTAGTGAAAAGAAGGTTTTTAAGCTGCTTTTAAAGGTGTTCAGTGTAGGGGCCTCTCTCAAGTCCTCAGCAGGGCGTTCCATCTACTTGGTGCATAGATACAGAAGGCAGCCTGTGGACCTGAGAGTTCTTGCTGCTTCGTATCTAATGAGTATTTCTTTTATATACTGAGGATTTGTCAGTTTTCCCTCCTCTGGCAGCTCTACCATGATCTGGAGGTGAGAAAATATAATTTATAATAATTAAGTCTTAAAAAATGTGATTTCAATCATGTTTTAGTATCCTGCATTTTGTAGAAAAAAATCCATTAAAACCAATCAAGCTTGAAAAAAATAGAGATTTGATTTTGTGGCCATTTCGGCCCTGTGGCCCTGGATTGAGGGCAAAGTTTGGGTGTAGCAGCCATTGGCCCTCATTTATGAAACGAACGTACGACAGAAAACTGGGCGTACGGTCATTTCCACGCAAAGCTCGGCATTTATCAATATGGATCTGAGCGGAGGCAACGATCAAATCTCACGTTAAGTCTCAACTTGTGTACACATGTTTTCGAGTGAGTGTGGACTTNNCGGCAACGCTGTTGACCGCAGCAGTGATTTCATTCCATAGGCTACAGCATTCTTCCGACTTCCTTTGATGCCACTTTTCAGGCTGCCAAGTAAAACTGGTTGTTTAATTGAACTTGTGACGTCAGCGTTTCTATCTCCAGGTCGGAGAAGTTCCTCTTTTTGGCCGGATTACGTTTCTCTCTGTCGTAAACTCTCGGGGCGAGGCGTCTAAACAGAGAGTATATAGGGGCGTGATATTTAAATGACGATCGTTTTCAGCCGCCACATTTATCAACGTCCGATCATTCTTATGCTGGGTTTGGCGAGATACAAACGTTTCATGAATCACACGTGAACCCCGTCTTAAGATGATTTCTGCACTCGGATCTGCGCTGGTTTCTACGCTAGATTGATAAATGAGGGCCAACGTGTCTGGGTATGAAGAAGTTAATTTCCCTCTCTGATGGGAGTTCATCAGTCTCATCACAACAGGATATTAGACAGACAAATAAAACAGGTGGCAAAATACAGTTACTCCATGGAGGAACAGAGAGGAATTTCTGATTTCTTATCTGTTTTCTTTACATTTTCATACGTGGTTTGCTAAATGTGACACTGCTCCTTATCGGACANAGTTTATGGTGTAGTAAATGGAGACTTGCTATTAATAGCGAAAAAACACAGATCATACATTTTAGAAAGCAATGTGAGCAGCAGAGCGACCATATATTTCAGTTTGGATCAGAGCCTTTAAAGTACACCACTTCTTACAAATATCTTGGTTTTCTCTTTAATGAAAACATGAGCTTCTCAGAGGGTAGAAAGGTATTGGCAGAGTCAGCAGGAAGAGCGTTAGGGTCTGTGATAAATAAAATGAAATTGTTGTCCTGACCTTACTTTTTCAACATTTTCAAAACTCTATGATTCAATGCTTGGCCCAATTTTATTTTATGCTGCAGGAGTATGGGGTTGTAAGGATGCATATGATAGTAATGCTATCCATCGCCGTGCCATGAGGTGCTTTCTCTGGGTGCATAAATATACTGCTAAGTGGGCTATTGAAGGGGACATGGGTTGGGAGTCATGTCTTGTAAAGCAGAGATGTGAAGTAGTTCGGCTGTGGAACCGTCTGGTCCAGTTGCCGGAGGAAAGGCTGACCAAAAAGATCTTTAGCTGGGATAGAGCGCACAGCTATCCTTGGTCAAGAGAGGTTTCTGCAATATTTTCTCTTTCTGATTTACATTTTATTTTCAGGAATAATTTGCAGTGTAATATAAATACAGTCAAACAAAACCTTTTTAAGATCCATAAGGAACAATGGAAGGAGGAGATTTGGAATAAGCCGAAGCTCAGAAAGTACGTTCAAATCAAAGAAGATTACCACACAGAACTTTATATAAAATTTAATTTACGGAGAGGGCAGAGCTCGCTGTGTGCTCAGCTAAGAACTGGTACCTTACCACTGGCAATTGAGGTAGGCAGGTATACAGGTATCCCTGAAGAGCAGCGTTTTTGTGTTTTTTACGATCTTGGTGTTGTTGAGGATGAATTTCATTTTGTTTTCTATTGCCCCTTGTACAGTGACTTAAGGAATCGTTTGTTTGAAAAAATTCAGTTGAAGAACCCTGACTTGTTCTGGTTGTCTGAAGGTAATATGTTGGGTCGGTTCTTTAAGGAGCAGATTTTTGTCTTTTTGTGTTTTGAGATTTATAGAAAATGCATGGCAACTAAGACAAAGAACAATGTATCCAATGTAATAAGACCTTTCTTTTGCAATGAAAATGGAGTGTTTTGAAATCAGCGGATTTGTATATTATGATGTATCATGTGGCCATCCTGTTGGTTGTTGTGTTCAGTGTCTTGTAAGCCCTTTTGGGCTGGGCACCATATGGTGCAGGACACTTAGTAAACATATCTATCTATCTATCTATCTATCTATCTATCTATCTATCTATCTATCTAGTAGTAATGAGCTCAAAGTCTGCCTCATGTTCTGTGTCAGCAGACAGCTGCAGACGGGCACNCCAAGGAGCACTGAAGCTGTTCTGGAGGCTCGTGGTGGCCCAAAACCTTACTGAGACACTTTATGTTGGTTTTTCCTTTCATTTGTCACCCGTCTGTACATTACACACCCAATCCCTACAAAGGAAACACACACACAAACGTGGCACTGGTAAATGTTTGCCAGAGAAGCATAACTCCAGCTTTACACCAGAGATTATTTAAACAGTTGTTGTCACAATTATTATTATCCGCACATCAGCACTACAATGTCCCAGCCAGTCCTGCTCATGAATAGTGATAGAAACCACCACGTAGGGATAGTTTAGATTTTTAAAGCTTTGTATCTTATCATAAAGCTCAGTCAGTACTGTGCTGAGTGCAGTGTGAACATGTTTAAATACAATAACAGCTGCACCTTTACCCTCATTTAACCTGTTGGTGGAGCAAAAACATGTCAACACCCCGGGGGAAGCATCACAGGGAGGGAGCCATTAATACAAAGAGAAAGAGTGACGAGGGAACAGAGATAAAGAAGGTGTAATAATCACTGTTATTTATAGAAAAATAACACATTTAATACATTCTTAATTCCCAACAACAAATGGCTGGTGTTAGTTTGCCACCCACGTTAATTATGCAGATATGCTAATTGAGTGTTCGAGCACTGTTGTCACTCAGGTTTGTGTGTGTGTGTGTGTGTTTAGAGGACAGTTATATGACTGTAGTGTGTGTGTGTGGTGGTCAGAGGAGGACAGAAGAGCTCCGACCTCCCAGCAGGAGCTCAAATTATGGGCTGTCGGCCAGGAATATTCTTCACAGCGTGTAAACACATAACAGACTCGAACACACCCCAGCAAGTCTTCACTGTTGCACACACTGCTTTTAGATACATACACAGTACGGCTGTCACTTTTTCAAAGTCAGCCTCCCCCCTCCTCTTAGTTTACTGGATTAATGGGTCATGCTGACTGTGAATTTAAAGAATTTTGAATTTGAACATTACGTTTTTCCCCACGTTCAAACTTCAAACAGCTCTGATATACAGAGATAGAAACGTGGTTGCTGTCTTAGCAGAAACCCACAGTATGTGTACTGCCTGCCATATAAACTAGACCTTGCTCGACAGAATACAGCGCATTGAAAAGGGAGTATGTTTTTAATCATTGGCTTGATTTTTAATGGTTAAAATGGTGTAGGACACTCTGAAGAGAAAAATGTGTTTAGACTACCAAGTGCTGTTTAATCGTTACGTCCTCCAGTGAAGCCTGGAAGGTTTGCAGCATTATTTTCTATATTTAATATCTTGAACTTATCTGGCTATTTATTGAATAGTGTCAAAATGGAATCAGAGTACCACAGTTTTAAGTGAATTTGTTGCTGAAATACCTAATTTACTTGGATTTTGTGGAGATTGTGAGCCACAGCAGTAGTAGTTTAAAAATACTGTTTTTATGGAAAAACTTGCACTTTATGTTACAATTTGTTGAAATTTGCAGGCCTGTTGGCGAGATGGGTACTATGTAAGGCCAGTAGTTGAAGTGAATCATGAAGGTGCTGTTAATATTGTTCAGAGATGTGTCTGTTGTTTTGGTTATATCCATTGCATCTCACCCTTGTAGTGAATATGTTTTCTAAGAATTCACACATCAGGAAAGAGTGAACATTTACAGCCACAGCGAGGGTTGGTTATGTAGGAGGTTTTGGCCAAACGGTGAAAGAGGTGGCGTGTGTGCAGAGGAATGTGTGTTGTTGTGTCATCTGGCAAAGTGTTGGGCTACACGCCGGCTTGGCAGCGTTTGGCATGAGCAGTTACACATCTCTGACCTCATGTCCTGTTTTCTCAGAGGTTTGTGTTGCTTTCTGTGTTCTTGTTTTCTCCATATAGTTGTTCCACGTTCATTTGTGTAGTGTGTCTTTGACAGCCCACTAAGACACCACAGTTATCAGCATTATGGATGTAATCAAAGAAAAGAAAACATCAGTTGGTTTAAAACAAGTGGCTGAACGTGTAAACATGTTTTCCAGTTCTTTGTCTTCTGTAGAGCAAAGGTCTTGTATAAATACAGTTTCCTTGCCTTCATTTTACACGGACAGACTTCTTCTTTTGAATACGGTGGCATTGTATGATAATATTTTTAGCTACAATAGTAAAGTTAAGATAAGTCAGTACTTTATTCACCCCGAGGGAAATTGTGCAGCAGTTGCTGTACAAAGTATGAACAAAATATAAGAGTAGAGATTATCAGGAAGATACAAATCCAGATATACACAATTTGAAGATATAACAGGTTAACGATGAGGACAGCAGCAACACTGTACTGGAGGAGTGTAGAAACACAATATGATATTTTTTTTATCTCAAGCAGGCCCACCCACTGTATGTATCCAGTTACTTATTCATTGTGGAATCTAAAATTTCAGTGTATCAATAATATTACTATCTGCAGTATATCTATTAAATATGTTTTGGTTTTTGTCTTCACAGAAAATCAAGATTGCTGCCTTGCGCATGTACACATGCTGTGTAGAGAGAATCAATTACGACGAGTTCTTTGAACGTGAGTAGATGTGATGTGGAGCAGCTCTGACGCTGCGAGAGCAAATCAGGAAACGGAGAAAATGATTCGCTTTGAGAACCAACAATAAACAACTACAAACACTGCCAGTATTAACAACTATAGGAACAGACAGTAATGGTTTATTAGCCTTCACACTATGATATCTAATGTTCGTCTTTGTTAGAGTGTTAATTTGATTGGTTGAAGTTGTTGAGTCTGGTTCCAAGAATCAGATGAGTCCAAATAGTTCTGTTTCTTGATGTTTAGACCTTTTAAGAACAGAGTGTTGTTAAAAACATGTGCAGTTCAAGCCCCGGCAACAATAAACAAGTGTCCACTTTACTCCAGCAAGTTAGGAGGCTCAAGACACACATCTAATAAACGATAGTCAGATATTCTGACTTTTAGTTCCTTGTATGGGTTGAGCTCCATTAACTGATTCCTACATTTCCCACAATGCACACATGAGTAGATGAGATGTGTAGATGGATAGATAGACAGAACATTACAGTACAGTGTTACAGCAGCCAAGTCACATAAATCTCAGTAACATACGAGGTATACGAGCATCTAAAGAAAGAAAGAAAGAATATTAACGGTTAACAGCCACGTTTTCTTGAAGTTTGAAAACATTAAACAAGTCCCTTAATTATCTGGAGAAAGCCCAGCTATAAAGAACTTCAGGCATCCATCATGAATACTGATGTAAGTGAGGCTGAGCACCGTTCACTGTCAGCAGAGCAGATTTACATCTGGTGTCTGATAACATCTTATATCATGAATGTTGTTAGCAATCTTCTGGTGACACTGTATATACACTTAATTTTCTGTCGATTGAATTGTCAATAAATGGGCCGATAGTTGCAGCTCGGAAAATACTATAAATGTCTGATGTGCCAGAGAAGATGAGAATACACGTCATGTACATGTGAGTGTTTGCGTTTGTTTCAGAGTGCTCCCTCCCTGACACACTCAACTCCTGGTTCTTGGTAGCGCAGCTGCATGTGTGGTGAGTTATACACACACACACACACACACACAGTGGCTGTTTTACCAAATAATGTATTGATTATCGTACTGTCCCTGTTGTTGTCTTCTACATCAATCCTCACTCTCTTTCACTGTTTTCTTCTTCTCTTATTTCCTCTGTTAGGATGTGTTTGGTGCGGATGCGTCAGGAGGGCAGAGCAGGAAAGTACATGTGCCGTTACATTGTCCACTCCATGTGGGAGGATGTAGAGCAGAGGAGCAAAATCTTGGGGGTAAGTTTTATGTGTGTGTGTGTTTACATGTCCCTGCGGAGCTTCTTATACAGCTACATGGTAACCATCAGGTCTTTCAGCAGGATTAAGCCCGCAAGATCATATAACAGCATGTCCGCCATAAACACATATTGTACATGCATCACATTACACTACATGTATAGCCTGATGCACAGCATGCCGAGGATAACACACAGTATTACAGTACACGCAGTATTTCCTAAATATAGCACCCTTAACCTGATGTCTGTATACCAGTGATATCATGTGATAATTCCACTATATGTAGCATCATGGAAACACAATTAAAACCACCATGTCTGCAGATAAATAGGTCGGTGGATAGATACTGTATTTATCCCCGGGGGGAAATCGCATGTACAGCAGTACACGAACAAACCACATGGTACAAAGAATAGTGCAGAAGCAAATGTCAAACACAAGTACTAACATAAAAGTAAAATGTCCTTTTAAGGGCCTTTTTAAAATACGTGGTGACAAAAGGTGAAGGGGTTTGTTGTTCAGTTCATGTTAGAGTCTTGAACAAAACATTTCATTCCCATTTTGGGTTTTTCTGAGCTGTTAAGATTCCCTCCAATCTTCAAATTGCCACATCTAACATTTATTTTCATTGTCTATAAAACATCAGGGAAAATGAAATCTTCACGTCCAAAACTGAAATATTCATTTTACAACGATAGAAAACAGAGAAAAGCTGAAAGTCCTCACAATTTAGAAGAGAATGTTTTATATTTGCGATTGAAAATAGTTGCAGATTCTTCTTCTGTTGATCAGCTCCAGAATGAACCATGAAGAATCCAACCAGCTGAAAATAACCAGTCACACAGTCATGTTTAACAGATGTTTTTGTTTTATTGTATCAATGCAGACGTCTTGTTTGTCAGAATAAGTTATTTGTAATGCGTGACTGTGGCAGTGTAGCTGTCCATATTTGTGATTTTCTCCTGTGTTAGCAGCCACGGCAGCTCCGTTTTCTGGCAAGTAGCCCCTAAATAGGTGCTCCGCCTGACAACAACTAAATGTCATTCCGTTAAATAAATATTCATTATTTTAGAAACATTTCCGCTTTGTGCTGATGCAACAGTGCATTAAGTTTTATTCGTGCCATTGCATGCTACATAGGATGCAGGTTTTGTTTATTTAAAGTTTTACATCAGCATAATTGTGCCAACAGTTCTCAACCAGAAAGTGTAGCCAAATCCCCGGAGAGTGAGCCTGGCTGCGGTCACCGTGTCCACAAAGTTGTTCCTCTATTCTTTGTCAGTGGAGCAGCTCCAGGAAGTGTCGCTCATTGACATCACAGACTTAAATCTTGGCTTTGCTCACATGTAGCTTTCAGAAAGACTTTCTCATACTCAAATTATACTGGAATTAACTCTCAAAGTTCATAGAGGAAAACATACTGTAGTTACTTATAGTGGATGCACTTTCCTATCAGAGGTGAGCGTAAAAATAAACTGCATACAAGTGAAGTCAAAACATTTATGTTCTGAAATTTCTTTATGAACACTGACACCGATATATCTGTGGTCGTTTTCATTGACCTGCTTCTCAGAGGAAACCCCAGCAGATACTCTTAAGCTTTCTTATTCCACCAGCTNTTCAAGTCCTGCCATTTAAATTTTTTAAACAGAGCAACAGTGAGTAAAGTAAATTTACAGAAATAATAAATGCATTTTAAAAATGTGTACTTTAACTTTAAATTGAATTCTATAACATTTAAAAACAAAGCGATCAGGTGTCTGTCAGGGTTGAGGTTTCAAATCTGAAGTTTTAAATCTCTTATTGAATCCATTTTTCTTAAACTTTGAACATTAACAACTCTTTGAATAAAACTAAAAGATCGAATATTTTTTGTTGTCTGAGAAGGCAGAAGCACTAACGAGATGAGTTAATGAGATGAGCAGCAGAAGATGGGAAATGAAATATGTGTCTGACGCATTGAAATAGCAGCTGTAGAATAGTTACTTGGCACACTTTGTTTTTCAGGAGTTACTTACTCAAAATACTAGAGGTCCTGATTCAGAACGATTGAGTTGATGAACTTAAAACATTAATATGGGAACGTTTAACTGGAAGAATCCAACAGCTGAAAATGACGTGATCTTTTCAAGAGTCCCCACTCTGTTGGCCTTGTTGAACTACAAAGACATGTCGTCGACACGCGATATTAAAGTGATGCAGTGATTACATTAACCAGGAAACAGCCAGATGTTTAATTCTGACATTTTGAAGTAATTAACATTACGTAGTTACAGCTGATATAATGTGCCGTGGGAGACGTTTGTCATTTAAACGCTGAAAGATAAGAATAAGTCTGCTTACCTGAATGTTTTAACGTCTTAATGTGCCGGTGTGCACAAACGCACCTTTCCCTCCTGCTTGCTCAATATGAAGAGATGATTCGCTGCACTAAAAATGGCATACATACGTTTTAATCGTTGGCTTGGTGAGGATAACAAGTCATTCTCACTCCAAAGGTTAAAGTTCAAGTGGGGTCATTGCTTTTATTTCTTAGATTTTGTCTAGTTAAGGTTGAAGTCATCACATTCATGACTTGTGTCAGACTCGAGGCCGGGCCATGTGACTCGTCTTCACACCTCTGGTAATAGGGAGTGATTTCGGACACAGGAACAGCGTTTCTTTTAAATTAACTGTGTAGTTTGGGGTAAATCAGTAGCTTTGGTTTTGGGGTGAAAAGGTCAAGTTATCTGTGCGTGAAGAAAAACACGTAATCCAAGTCAGTTACATTTACTTATAAAATAAGCTTGTCGGCAGCTGAACAGTAGAAAAATCAATTATTATTCATGATGTTAAACAAGTAGGATGGTTGAACTGGAGCCAAGGTTCAGCAGGCTTTACATAGGTGAGGTCTTTATTTTTTCTCATTTTGCTTTGTGTGACAGAAAGAGGTCAGAGATGAGAAATTACAGTGTGGTTTGTGAGGTCACTCTTGGTGTGTGTGCATGCATGCATTGGGCGGAGCAAGGAGGGGAAAACGTGTGTGGAGGGGGGGTGGGGTGGGGGTAGGTGTTTTCACAGCTGCGTATGTGAACTTTTGTCGGCATGTGTATGTTCATGTATCCCTGTGTGCTTGCACACGCCTTCACACGTGACTGCGAATTAAAATATCTTCATCAATTTGACCCCAACTCAGACCTTAACTTTAATTTTCTCTCTGAAATTTAATCTAAACACGTGGCGACAGCCCGAGGCAGCCGCATGTCCATCTTCAGAAAACTATCAAATAATGATCGCTCACGTGTGTCAACAGTTGGAATGCAAAATAAGATGATAAACAGAGAAAAGAAAAGAAATATCAAAAATAACAGCAAAAAAATAGAGTAAAACAAATTTACTTGAAAAAAGAGAAACCAAAGTAAAATTAAAAAATGGAAAAGAGAGGAAAAATAAAATAAAAGTAATGACAATAAAAAAAGAGCCTGTGAAGAGCGTCTGACCTTCTTTGGAGGACGAGTGACTCGTACTCAGCAAACTTTTTAACACTGACTTTGTAATGCAGCTGTGGTTTGGATTGTCTGTGTCAGAGTGGACGGATGTTGACGGCTCCACACTCTTAATGTTATTCAGAAAGTCTGAACCATGAAGATCATGTAGGAACTTTTTCTATGTTGGGAAAACATGTTTTTCAAGTCACAGTCTAAATCACAGTCTTTCTTTGTGTGTGTGTAGGCTGTGCTTGGTTCTTCAGTTTGACACACACAATGATCCTAATCTAGCTCTACATCAGCAGCACATGTATTTTTACAACACACACAACCCGGGCCAGTGATTGGAGTTGCTCTTAGGTTTCATGCTAATTGTGGTAAGAAGCAGTAAAAACATTGGTCATTTTCTCCACGTTCATAATTACTGCTGCAACCAGTTGAAACCAACCAAACTCTACATGGACTGAACTACTGCTGCGTCTCGGCTCCCCCCTCCAGACAGACGGATGATTCACTAGATTCTGCTTTAGTTGTCTGCAGCATTATTGTGGAGAAAATCATTTCAAATGACTTTTACATTAACTGTTAGAAACCCGGCTTTGTTTAGCGGCATGTAGGGACTGATGGCAGAGTTATAAATTACATAAGTAGACTGAGGTTTATTTACATCAGAGACATTTTTAGGCTTGACTCTATAGATGGCAGCGTCTGTATGTCCACCACTTTTATCCAGACTGAAGTATCTCGATGAATTGTACAGACGTTCATGATGATTCCTCCTGACCTTGGTGAAGTTTTTGTTTATTAAAATATCTCAACATAAAGTTTGCCCCTCACTCACCCATTCACACTCTCACACTGATGGCAGCGAGCTACCACGCAAGGTGACCTGACCATCAGGAGCAATTTGGGGTTCGGTGTCCTGCCCAAGGATTTCTACATGTATCGGCACAAAATCTAACGCAGACGATGGATCCTGACCTTAATCTCCTGTAACATCTCAGTGTTCAACATGTTTCTGCTGTGCTTCACTCTGATGTCTCCGTCTCTTTCTGTGATGTAGATCGATGCCATCCATAGAAAGGAAGCAACGAAAGTGATGACGGAGACGTTCTATGCAGCAATATTTGGATATGATGAGGTGAGAGACACACACATACAGAAGCATCATTGAGGGGTACTGACATGCTTGAATTTTGGGTTTGAAATATTATGGACTTGGATCCAGATAAAACTGTATAAAACCTCTGGGTCACACAAGAAATGCAATACAAGCCTGTTTTAGTTTGTATTGTTAAACAGACTCACTTTATAGAACCAACAGCTCACATAACAAGTGTCTGTGCGTATGTTAAGTTTTCTTTACCATATTTTCATCGACTTTAACAGCAAGACTTCTCCTCAAACAAACATAAATTTAAATAAATTTATATAAAATCAGATGCAACAAGCAGCTGTTGTTGGGATTTCCAGTCTTCTAAATGTAAACAATGGTATATTTGAGTTCATTACTTCAGGAACTTTGGCTCTTGTCCACCAGATCTGCTGCACGGGCTTGCGTCGCTGAAATTAACTTGTGAATGTATATAAATGCCTGTATTTAAATTCAGTTGACTTAAAATTAATATTTAATGATGTATGTCATTTGATGTTGTCTCAACAAGCAAAACTAGTTCTGCTTGTAACAAGTAGCGAGAGAGAACGAGGGAGAGAGGAAGGAGTTTTCCTCCTGCTACGTCTCTTTCTCTTCATCCTGTATTTTTCTGTTTCTGTTGTCAGACAACTGAACGAGTATAAAATAGTGATTTAATCGCGGCTCATAGACACGACCTGTTAACCAGCAGTCATTCCCATTATTTTATGATCCGCTTTAAAATGAGTGATCACAGGAGGCAGTAAAAGGTCGTCCCTCACTGGGCAGGTCATCATTGTCTACCTATCTTTCATCGTTTTGCAAACGAGCAGATGCTTAATATTACAAACATATCAAAAAACTGAATCTCTTTGGTTGTACAGGATGAATGGTGTGATGTGTATGTGTGTGTGTGCGCTGTAACAGTGCAGGATCAATAATACAATGAATGTGTGTTTGTGTCTGTAGGGAATCCTGTCTGATGACTGTGTGCTGGCAGCAGCTCTGTGGAGGAACCTGTTCAATCGTGAGTGCGAAGACCCCAGACAGCTAGAGCTCATGGTGGAGTACGTACGCAAACAGGTGGGTGTGTTTGTTGACATGTTCAGCTTCTGTGTACCCGCCTGTTACTGTGTTTGTGTTCTCCACGTGTGTGAAGTACAAATACATCTGCCTGTCTTCAGAAACTTCATTTAAACCAAACCAAAAGTTAAATTCCTGTTGTTTCACTTTGCTTTTGTCCAATCACAGCTCCTTTTCTTCTTCTGTCTCTCTGAGGAAGATGAGCAGATCAGGTTTGGGTGTGCTTTATTGGCACATTCCAGTGTAACATCTGTACAAGACAAGAGATGATAGAATACGTCGACTGTAGATAAAAACACAACTAAAAACAGACTTTAAGACAGTGATTTAAAAGTGAAAAGAACAAGAGAAGACTTAATAACCGTTGCAGTTCCAAAGAGATCAAATTATCCAATATTTCCCCAAAATTTGAGAAAAGTGCAAAAAGCCGAATATAAATTTGTGTATCAGAACTTGTTTTTTTCTTTCCTCTCCTATTAATTATCTGACGACCCCTCAGATTCATCTGGTGACCCTTTGGAGGGGCCCGACCCCTAGGTTGGGAACCACTGGACTAAACTGGCTAACTGTATATAAAGTAGATCAAACCAGCTCCAACAGTAACATGCTGCTCTAACATCGATGCTTCAGTATTCACAATCTAATAATGTCAAAAAATAAACAGAACGAGTATTTTTACTTTTGATACTTGAAGTACATTTCACTGATAATACTTCTGTACTTTTACTTAAGTAGGATTGTGAATGCAGGACTTTTACTTTTACGTATTGGTAGTTTTACTTTTGTAAAGAATCTTCCAGCCCTCCTCCTGTTTCGATGAATTAAATCCAGTCCTGGTCAACGTTAGACCAAATGTTGTCTGTCAGTCGGTGCTACAACCCGACACTCTCTGTTCTACACATTTCCGCCTCCCCCACCCTCGCTGAGCACTTTTCCTTACCCGCTAACCTCCTCACCTCCTCCTTTCTCTCCTCTCTGTATATTTTCTTTCCCTCTGTGAGATTGAAAACACTCTCCTGCTTTCAGAAACACCTGCAGGCCTCCATCTGCTGCCGGGGCCATGTGGTCCAGGACCCCCTCTCTCCTCTTAACTCCGCTTCCTTTCATCCCCTCTCTACAGCTTCTTTTACTCATTCTGATATTCTGTTTACATCAGCCTCTCTCTTTTTGCTTCACTGCTCCCTTACTTTGAACGTTTACGTCACTCGTCACGCGAACACGTCCACCAACTGTTGCTTCTTTTGTTTTCATACTTCTCTTACTCTCATGAGCTCAGAAACAACACACACACACAAAGATGCAGGTGTGTCAAAGGTCATGGAAGCAGTGTCCAACTCAATCAGCCAACAGTGTTCCCCGCTGCCTGTGTGTGTGTGTGTCTTACGTCAGAAAACAAACAAATGACACACTCCACTGGATGTGTAAGTGTGTATGTGTGCCTGTTGGTTATAAATGCCAGTATCGAATCTGAATGCTTTCGAATCCCTTATCGAGTCTTACTTGGTTTAACGTTCAACATGTAAGTAAGTAAGTAAAGCTTTACCAGCTTTAGTTGACTGAGAAGACAGAAACAGATTTTAGTTGCAGCCTAATTAATGTTCACAAGCTGAAAGTGAGATGACACTTTCAGCTGGAGCCTCCTGAACTTCACCAGCGACTGACTCCAAATACTGAAGCTCCTGATTCAGAACTATGGAGCTCATCACATTAAAATGTTGATCTGATGTGAATCCAACAGAGTCACCGCTCTGTTGGTCCCTGTTGAACTACAAAAACACTCATACGTGCCGTACACAGACACCAGCTGCAGACAGCACGTTAACCAGAGAGCACACAAACTTTTCATTTTAGCTGTTATTGAATTAATTAGTGTTAATTAGCAGCCGTTGATGTTTGCTGATAAAAAAGAGTGAGAAGAGATGAAAGGTGTGATAAGAGACATATAGTAAATAAACAGCATCAGAGATGAATGAATCCAGGTATATTTGCAGACCGGGAACCAGATCCAAAATGAAACCGGCTCTCGAAACCAGTCCCCACGTGCTGGTCACTACATTTGGAAGCGTTGTGAGCCTGTTCAGGTTCTTATCAACCATGTTTGTTTGTGTTTTGTATTCAGGTTAAAAAAAGAATATTTTAGAAGTGTTGTACCCACTTTACCTCCTGTACTTGTAGTAGTTATTCCTACGTTTCCCAGAATGCCCTTTGACAGCCTCTAGAGAGAGTGCATGAACTTGTTTAATTCAGTTGTGGATGTTGCAGGTATGACTGAGTGTCGGTTGAACTCTGGGCTCTAGAAAATAAAGAGCTTTAATTCTGAGGCTCGACATCAAAACCAGATGTGAACTCCTGATGTTGTTTAAAGCTGATAATACAGTACGTCTATCCCAAAATACTGTTTATAAATCAGCGTGAGTCAAGAAATACAAGACGCTACAACACAAGTATGGTAACTGATCGGCTGCTTCCTTTAAATTCAGTTTTCCTTACTTTTTCTAAAAACTCCAAATTGTCAGAATTCTGATTTAAATCAGAAACTGTCTGATCAATGAAACAGTGAAGAAGAGTGTGAAGAGGAGGAAGTATTGGATGCCAGCTTTTACTACTTGGATACTAAAGTACATTTCAGTCATTACCAAAAAAGTATTGAGTATTATTCCATGCATGAAGTATCAGAAGAGTCGCTCTGACCTTTGACCTCCCCTGTGTCAGGTTCTTGTCATGTTGATGATGTTGGGCCTGAAGTTGAAGGTGTGGCTGTGGTGTTGTGTGCAGATGCAGTACATCGACGCTCTGGACGGGGAGGACCTGCTGCTGACAGGCGAGGTGAAGTGGCGCCCTCTGCTGGAGGAGAACGCACAGAGCATCCTGAAGGTGGTCACGCCCACGTACAACGACACCGGACTGTGAGACGAAGAGACAGACTCCTGTTTCCTCTTATCCAAAGTCCTCTTCTTCTGACCTCTTCTTCACCCGCTGTCACTCCTTGATTTCCTTTTCCCGTCTTTGTGTCTTTTTTTCCTTCGTCCTACCTGTAATCACGCAACATGTTCCCCTCCTGTCTCTCGTTACTCTTCTCTACAATATAAAGAGGGATTTTAAATTTGACGAAAGGTCTGTTGCTGTAGCTTTCTCATCCACTCCTTTATCTCTTTTTTCCTCCTCTCGTATACCCAAAACACAACTTCCTCCCTCTCCTCCTTTCCTTCCTCCTTTCCCAAACTATTTGTCCTCCAGAAGTCTTCTTCTGGAGGTACAGTAGAAGCAGGATAGACGGTCAGGGATTATTTTTCACACACATCCCTTCTCGCACACCCATCAATCAGTGAACCAGCCAGTCCAAAAACAGGAAACGCCATGCATCATCATCCTCCACCGTTGTCCTGTCGGTTTTGAGAGCCTCTGCCGCTTCCTCTGCAAACTGTTGAACTCACTGCTGAGTGAAAAACACACACAAGAAGAGAACAAGACACTGTATTTATATTTTTCTTGTTTTTTCCATGAATGCCACGCTGTATTTATAAAGTATTTTATATACCTCAATGTTTACACTCTTCTCCTGCAGAGGTGTTAGCTAAGACTTCTGTCACTGCTCCTTCACTGTGCGTTCAATAAAGTTTAGGTGACATGAAAATAATGCTTGTAGGAAACCAATGCAAGATTTCAGCGGGCTAATGGACCTTCTCTCTCTGTCAGAGGTCTGTAGTTAAACATCTCTGCTCCTGGATGTTTCTCTGTCAGGTTACAACTGTTTGTCTCTCTCTTGACCCACGATGCTCTCAGACCCGAACAGGAAGCTGAACTCTCAAACACTTGGACGTCATCACTGCTTTAAAAACAATATGATTTTTTGTTTTTGTTTTTAAAAGGTGAATTAATAAAATGTTCTCTGGATGTATAAACCTACCGAGCCTTGTTTTGTTCATGTGTCACTTTCTGTGACCAAAGGGGGCAAAAAGTGTCTTTTACTTTCTGAGTGTAACCTGTGAAATATAAACTTAATGTTTAACGATATAAAGGGACTAAAGCGGTACATAACCAACGCTGTGTGGGCTGGCTTGAAAAAAACGTCCTGTATCAACATTCATAGGCTTCAGGGCTACGACGTGTTCCCATCAGTAGACACCACAAACAGCTCGTCTCCTAGCAACACTGGCCCTCAAATGGCAGTTAAGCGTTGTCAAGGGAGATGCCCACCCCAGAGGCCTGAAGCTTGTTTCCATCCAAATTTAGTGCAAATTTTAAACAAATTTCCAGAAAATGGGCAAAAGAAAATGTGAATGAATGTTTGTTTTCATCCTGTCGTGTGAATCTGAGTCCGCTGGTTGATGGAGACAAACAGCAGGTGGAGCTGATTCTCCGGTCGCTGCCATTAAACCACCACAGAAGAAGAGGACCCGACGAGATGACGTCGTTAAAAGAGCTCCAGTCAAAGCTCAAACGATGGAAAACCACGTGGAGAACATGATGGAGATATGACATTTCATGTATTAATGTGAGGAAGGTTACAGCCTCCTCATCCTCCACACAGATCTGATGTTTTCAGCTCTTCATGCACGTCATCATTTATTCACTCAGTCTGTTTCCACTGCACTTGATCACATTTTGTTTTTACCGATAAACCAACCTCAACCAAGAGTAACAACTTTCCACTTTTTAATGCACACATTGAAAATGTGCATAAATACAGGTGGATGGAAACGCACTTAGTGTTTCCACAAATATTTCCAAAAATGGTTTTATCTTTGAAAAAGAAAAATGATTTATACTGTAATTATATTGTATATAATATATAAAATATACTATCTTACAAAATGTAGAGATTGCACATTTCTGTTTCTCCTGCAACACAAATTCTCTCGACTATGACAAACTACCAATCTTCTTGGTTTGTAGGTAAATTGTAACTGGTTATACAATGAGCTTTAGGATGTGATATGTGCAATAAGGAACTGATTCCTGCTCAGCACTTCCTCTTAGCACTCAGGCTCTGCGCCAGGCCTGCAGAGGGCGCCACACTCCACTTTGTAATTTGGTACACGAGCCAGCTGATCCTGATGCAGCATCTGGAAGACTTTAATATGTGCACAGATACATTAGTGGAGACGTCAGTGGAAAGTCACAACAGGATGGTCAGTAGTCCTTCCCTTCTGGACGTTTTCATGTTTTATTGTTTTACAATGAATAAAGTGCTGTTTGGCACTGAACGACAGAAAAAGACCCTTTAATGTCAGAAGGTCTCTCCGTCAGTTGAAGCACAAGTGTTCTCCATTTAACTCGTTATGCGTGACTGATCTGTTGGTCATTAAACCCCCTTTGATTCAGCGCTGTGAAACAATAAAACATGAACACATCCAAGGGGGTGAATACTTGTTATATCCACTGGATGGTGAGTTTCTGTGTGGAAGTCAAACCTGGTGCAGATATCAGCAGGTGTTTGCATCTGACCTGACTCTACCTTTATTCATGTATTCAATCATGTACTGCTGTATTTACTGTAACCAGGGCAGACTTGTTAGACCTTCCTTCTCCTCTCAGCGGTGTCTCTGTAACTTTCAGTCTTGTGCTAACTAAAAGTAACAATCTGTGCTTTGTAGCTCATGGAAACATTTCCCAAAGTCTGGAGCTGAACATGTGAAAGTGACGCAGAGAAACAAGTAAAACATGTTGTGTTTTGCTCCTCTCATTTGGCTTTGCGCTCTGCCTCAGTGAGTTTCACAGTCAGTGGAAAAAGCCTCTGACCTTCATCTGTGTCTCGGGACGTTAAAAGCGTTCTGTCGACTGTTTCTAACAGCAGTGTCCAAACAGCCCGGCGGGTGAAAGAGGAAGTGGTCAGACTTAGTCATCTCTTCAAAAGACGAGATGCCACAGAGGAGCTTCTTTGTTTTGCACAAGTTGACGTCTTCTTCTTCTTTTCCTCTCCAGCGCTCTGTTCTTTTTCCACTCTTTTGTCTTTACGTCTCCCAGCTTCTCTTGTCCTTTACTTTCCTCTCACCTCCTTTTTTTGTCTCCTGTCTTCATGCCTCAAACATCTTAAAGTCGTACTCAGCTCATTTTTTTTTTTTAAACTGAAATGACCACCACAGAGAGGAAATTACAGCAAAGGGCACAGATAAGTCTGTCATGCTCAGATAGAGTTACTAGAACTACCAAAATCCTACATGTCTACAGACGACAGGTGACCAAAATGTTACAGCTACATTTAAACTGTGTGAACATCAATGGACCAAAAAAGACAAACATGCAAATGGCAGAAGTGCTCACTCTCTTCTTCTCCCTTCGTTACCTCCTTAACTCGATAAGCTGCAGCCTGTGAGAGAGTTCACGATGATAAATCAAACATCAGGACCCTCCTGTAGTGTAGTTTAGCAGTAATGGGTTATTTCTTTACTGGATTTTTGTCCAACTGGACAAAAAAGTTTCCACCTCACCTCCCCTCAAACGATGTGTGAGCATTATTAATGTTCCTCATAAAACACAAAGGATCACTGGGAGTCGAGCACGGTTAACAGAACATTAACTAAGAGTCTACAGCCATGCCAGCCGCTCTAAAGCTAAACACAAAGTGCAGCTGAGGCTGATGGGAATGTCTGTAGTTCTGCAGGTATTTGGTCATAAACCAAAGTGTTGGACACATGAACATGCTGACCTGATGATGGCGCTACAGGAAAAGTCAGAGGATCACCAAAGTTATTACAGTTCCTCCTGAGGGGAACATGAACGTCTCAACCACACTTCATCACAATCCATCCAACAGTTGTTGAGATATTTCAGTCTGGACCAAAGTGGAGCACCGACCAACCACATTATTTAGACTAGAGACAGGAGAGACACTGAGGACACACTTGGCTTTATTCATCTGCCTTGTTTAATTAGATCTCCTCACTACAGAGCAGCTCCACTCCAAATACTTTTATATTCATCCCCACAGAGAGAATTCTTCGAAGCATTTTGTACACTGTATGGACTCTGAAGACACATTTTCAGCTGGACTGAAGTCTGCTGAAGTCTCTCAGTGACAGGAGACAAAGACAAAGCAGCAGTATAACATATTAAACCTCACTGAACTTGGTCTGCTGCTGTTGTGATTCAACATGTGTGCTGTTTTGAGTTCTTCTTCCCTGTTTTTTCTTAAATAGTTTGAGACTCTAGTGAGGCTAAAGTTCCCACATCACACCAGTTTCTAAACCCATCGTCTCATTAGTGTTGGTTTCAGATTTAGAGTCAGGATAGTGTAATATATAGTCAGATGCTATATTCAAGGCCTTTCTCCTCTGCTAAAAGGATTTTATGTCCATTTCATTTTGTCTCTTCTATTCATTCTATTCTAAAGTGTTGTGAACAGAAGATATTCAGTGGGTTAACCTGCTAACCATTGTATCCATTCATAAAGAAACCAGTTTTTCCAAAGTGACAGTGTTTATTCCCTCGTGTGTGTGTGTGTGTGTGTGTGTGTACATGTGTGTCTCCAGATTCTGGTCTGTGACATTAAATGTGGATCATGATTTTTGATCCGATAACCCTCCCAGTCTTCCTGCTTCTGACCTGCCTCAGGTACAGATCGGGTTTAATCCCGTCAGAATACAAATACAAATGCTCCTGTAAATGCATGTGTGCACACAAACATGCGAGCACAAGCCCCGGTATTAAATCAACACACACACACACACACACACACACACACTAGTTAAACATCTGTTTATTTTTACACAACCAGAGTCTTTGCAGCAGACTGCAGGATAAACCTTTGTTGCTAATAAGAGTAAAAATAACTGTTGAATTGAAGTGATACTAAAGTCACCTCAGTCCCACTGAGCCACAGTGACAATCTACAGCAGTGAAACAGAGTTTGCAGCATGAGAATGTGAATAATCACAGACATCGCCCTTTGGTATTTAAGCTTGTATTACAGTCGCACACACCCTGCATCAGTATGCATGAAATTAACATCGTACCACGCGTACACGTGCTGTATAGAAAAACCATGCAGGTGTTGCTAAACAGCTCCGCTGTCCTCGCACACGTACAGCCTGTGATCTTTGTTCAGGTTCCTCACATGAAAAACTGCAGTTTCAATGAAACCACAGATAAAGTTAAAAGACATGTTTGCTTTGTTTCGTTCGGTAGAAAAACAATAAAGTCACTCAGTTGTCATACAGAACTAAAAGTGTCCCAGTAGGAGATTTTTGCTCCTTTTATGCGTCGGGACCTAAAGTGGGTCACCAACCAGGTTTCATTATGGAGGATCCCAGGGTGACAGAGTCGGTTCCTGACATCTGGGTCAGAAGTTGTAACCTCTTGCTCTGCTGCAGGTCAGTGAGCAGGATGTTCGGGCAGCAGATGAAACTTTGTTTTAGTCTTTGAGTGTCATTTCTGCCTCTGTATGGTTTAAGTAAGTCAGTCAGTAACACCATCCTGTCTTCACACTGATCTTAACTAGATTGAGACTAAATGACAGCTAGAGCAATGTGACTTCATCTTTAATCAGCTGGAAGTCAGCATGTAGCATGAGTGCTGCAACTGTTCGGACTTTTGACTCCCCGTTTTATTGTCACTTTTTATTGTTACTGTTGTGCCCGATGTGTTTGGCTGTCGAGTAAAAAAATTCAATAAAAAATTCATCACAAACAAGAACGCGCTTAAATGAAACTATCATCAGCTACAGTTTGATGAAGATAGAAATGTTTGTAGACAGAAATCATTTCTAAGATTTAATCTGTTTATTATCAAATTTAACTGCAGTTTAAAATGTGTTGCACACTTTGCATTTAGTGTCTAAATTTGCCTCATTTTTTATTTTATTTATTCAATGAATGTAATATTTGAACTCAGTGGAGTATTATGAGAGTATTTCATTCTAATGTGTGCTGCTAGAACATGTTTGAACAGCCTGAATTATCACATGCTCCAGTCGTTCATAAATCAGAAGATTTTGCTGCTCCAGGTGACACATTGAGACAGATGCTTCACACCCAAAACACACACACACACACACATACCACATGCAGAAAGGAATCGCTCTCTGGGAAAGTGGAAAACCGTTGGTCCTCTTCAGTGCATAATGTGGGAAGACTTTGAGTTGCAGTGAACCTGCTGGAACAAGAATCCTGCAGGTGACATAACGTGTTTCTCTCTTTGTGCTCAAGCTTTTCCTGTATTTCTATTTTATCCTGTTTGGTTTTTCGTCACATCTTCCTCCTCTCTCCACTTAGCTGAGGTGAAAGTTTACAATTGAGTGTCACTTTTGTGATCTCTTAGCTACGGACTTTTGTTAGACATCCAAAAAAGTTTAAAGGGGTTTAGCCACGCTAGCGGCATGGCTCTATGGATGGTTATGTTGGCCGCTTGGTCGGTCCACCACTTTGGTCCAGACTGAAATATCTCAACAACTATGGGATGGATGGCCATGAAATTTGGTTCAGATATTCATGATCCTCAGGGGATGTATCCTGCTGACTTTGTTGATCTTTGGTTTATGACCAAATACCAAAGCTAATGACCCGTCAGCCTCAGCTGTACTTCATGTTTAGTGGTAAACATTATACCTGCTAATCATCAGCATAACTTCCATTCACCTTCAAACCCTGGACAAATAAAACAAAGACCATCTACACGGCAACACGTCACAAGAAGTAAGTGAGAAAATATGTTTTTGTGATTTGGGTGAACGTACCTGTTAAAATAAGTTTCCCACACAGCTGTGGTCACTCTGCAGGCAGACCAGTGTCAGCTGTGATATCTGCATGTAAGAAACAATAATGAGAAGTAAGCTGCACTGAATCAGCCATCTGCCAAACGACATTATATTATATGACTATGTCTAAACTGCAGGTCTGTATCTGACATGACAGCTGTCGGGCTAGCAGTGTTTGCTTACAGTGTAATAACTGGTTTAATATTCTAATCATATTCACACCGCTGGGACATTTTTTAGCACACAGTGTCTCATAAAGCAGCTCATGACTCAGTCAAGGCATCATCATTTTTTCCACAGAGCTCAGGTCTCATGTTTTCTGCTCAGCCTGCCTCTGCCTCACTTATTTTGTCCACAGTGAAACTGGACTTTGGTCTTCAGTTCAGTTTCCTTTCATTCATTTGTTTTGTTTCATCATCTGTGTGTACTTCACAAATGGCATCTGTCACAGCCCCCCATCAGTCCTACTGTTTGTGATCTAGTTCAAGGTTCACCAGCACAAACTCTGTGAGTCTGTGATCACCTTTAGAGAAGTCACCTGAGGACAGGACTTACAGTCAAAGCTGATCAGGGGGTCATTCTCTATCTTTCTGCTCATGTGTTGACTGCCGTCCCTCCCTCAGACCTCCACTCTCTTCTCTCCATCTCTGTCCTCTCTTTTCTTGTTTTGTCATGGCCTGGTTTGACAAGTATGTTTTTGTCTTTGCTTTCTCACCCTTTACACACACACCACAGATATCTGTCCCGCATCCCAAGAACTGACGTTCATGTCGGACGACTCTGCAGCACACGGTTTACGTCCAAAGCCAACGTTCAGAGCCAGTGTGGGAATCAGTGCTCCTTTTATGTAGCGAGGCGGAAAGTAAGGGTGTGGATGGGAGTGTATTGTGTCTGAACGCCACGCTGGAGACTGAAACTTAGACCAACAATTGATGTTAGCTTTTTTTTGGTCATTGGTCGGTTGGTCCACTTTGGTCCAGACTAAAATATCTCAACAACTATTGGACGGATTGCCGTGTAATGTGGTGCAGATATTCATGATGATGTATCCTAATAACTGTGCTGATCCTCTGACTTCTCTAGCGCCACCAGCAGGCTGACATTTAGGTACTGAAATATCTTGACAACTATTGTTTTGTTTTGGCATAAAAACATCTAGCACCATATTGTGCGTAATTGTGTACAGCCTCACAGAGCTTGTAGCATGGCTGTAGACTCTAAGGCCACGTTCAGACCATAAAAAATGGAAGTGAAAAAATGCAGCCCTCTCATTCATTTGAATGGAGCCGGTCCAGCAGCGAAGCAGGGGTGCCAAAGCAGGGGGGCAGTAAGTGGGACAAAGGGGGCTTTAAATAAATAATAAAATACAGTGTGTGGGTTTGAATCATTCATTAGGTTGATGTCAAGTTTACAGTTTCTGTCCTCTACATCGTTGGTTTTAAATCTCTCATTCTGCCTGACGCCTTTTTGTTTTCAGTGTTTCTGCATGTGTGTGAGCATTGAGTTTATTTCTGCCCACTAAATCAGGAATATAAACTACACTCACTGAAATAATAATGACATTTTTTGCCGTGTCAGTCTCTTGAGTCACTCTCTTGTGTTACAGAGAGACACACTGTAGGTTTTATTCAAAAATCTGAACTCCTCTTCTGAGTCTGGGTGTCCCAACAAGAGATCTTTTGTGAGGTTTATTTTAATTTCAACCTTTTCTTCTGTCAGAGAGAACAATAGTCGAGTCTCACACTCTGTGGCATGAGCTGTAACCTTTAGCTGCTAACCAGAGCCACTTCATCATTGCCGTTCTGTCAGAGTGTCGGAGCTGTGGGTGGAGAGCGACTGTGAAAGTCTGTTTGTGCTCGAGCAGAAGATATTAACTCCCAACTAAACAAGTTACAGTAGACTCTACATCGTGTACTGTTACTCTACCAAGATCTAGTCACACACTTAGACATTTTGGGAAATAGTTTTATTCCCTTTCTTGCAGAGTTGGATGAGAATATTGATACCACTCTCATGTCTGTAGCCTGCAGTTCATCTGAAGCTACAGCTGGCAGCTGCTTAGCTTAGCTTAGCTTAGCATAAAAGATGGAGACAGAGGGAAACAGCTAGCCTGGCTCTGTCCAAAATCAACAAAATCCACCTCTCAGCACCTCTGAAGCTCTCTAATTAACATGTTATATCTTATTTGTTTGATCTGCACAAAATTGAAGTGTAAAAACAACAATTTGTGATTTTATGGGGGTGTAACGTGCCGGACTGTTTGTGGCTGGGTGCTGTGACTTCCAGGGCCCAGTTGTTCAGAAGTAATCTGATCGGATTTCGGCTCTCTGATTGGATCAAACCTTGAAAATGGGGTGTTCAAAAGAAAAAAAAGGATTCTGAAATCGGATTAGATCACGTAATCCAGTCTTGGTTTTGATCTGGATCAAACCCTCAGTATGTGTTGTTCAAAACTTGTAAGTAGGTTTGGGATACCTTTGATTATCCTGATCCCAGCAGAAGGAAGGATTCAGGGTGGATTTCAGGAACGAAATGTAATAAAACTTTTAAATTGGTCAAATAATACAACATTTTTATCATGTAGTATTATACATTTATTTATATTTTGCACTTGATTTGTTTAAAGCTAGGAAAGGCAGTTTATTATAGAAGCCTTTTTTGTTATATTTGTTGAAATTCTCTTTACATCCCGACAGCAATAAATCAAATGCTCTGACAAAAAACAAGAAAGAAAATCTGGTATCTGTGGCTGTCGCAGGACTGTAATAAGCCCGTCCAATCATCTCTTTGGTCCGAATGACATGATTGGATGGCGTACCTGCCTGTCTACCTACCTGCCTGCATTGTGATATGTAGTCCCATTTAGAGCACTGCTAATCCGGATTTGGTAACCTTGAAAAGTAAGATGGATCAGCTGATCCTGGATAGCAAAACATGGAATTTTCCAAATCTGGACCATTTTGATCCAGATTAAATTCTTTTAACAGCTGGGCCCTGGAGTCTCCGCTGGGTGCCTGGCAACCTCGAAGTGACGAAAAGATGAAAGGAAAGAGGAAGTCCTTTTGAGGTGTTGGTAGGTGCATTTTGTTACCTTTGGCAGAGCCAGGCTAGCTGTTTCCCCTGTTTCCAGTCTTTGTGCTAAGCTAAGCTAACAAGCTTCTATTTAGCTTGTCTGGTGAAATATCTCAACATCTGTTTGATGGTTTGGCACAAAATTTGGTTTCCAGATGATGAATCCTAAAAACTTTGGTGATCCTTTCACTTTTCCTCCGGCGCCATCATCCAGAACTTTGATTTGAGACCAAAACCTGCAAAACTAACGACATCTCATCAGCCTCAGCTGGACTTAATCAGCCCCAATTAGCAAATGTTAGCATGCTAACACACTGAACTACAGTGGTGAACATGGTAACCATTATACCTGCTGAACATCAACATGTTAACACTGTGAGCATGTTAGCGTTCATACATTGGCATTATCCCAAAGCACCACAGCCTCTCAGAGCCGCCATGGCTGTTCACTCACAGTCTTGTTTTAATGCGGTTTATGCAGAAGTAAAGCTAACATGCCTCTTGTAACAATCATGAAAATGTAATGTTATGCACACAGTCCCAAAGCAGCACAAACTGCATAATTTCCCTGTTTTGTGTGTGTAGATGGAGCGACACATGAAGCTCGCTGTGTGGATGAACACTCTGGGTGTTAATAGCTGTTCCCAAGTGTGAGTGTGTTTGTGAAACCCTCCCTCCCCCTGCTGCAACACCGCCATGCAATTACTGTCAATAAGAATATTTCCTCATATAACTTCCCTGAATAAATACGGGATGAACAGTGTTCGTTCCTGCCTACTGAAAACACCTGGTGGCCAAGAACAGGACGTTAGACCTGTGGCGTTTGTTATTTATATGTGAGAGATCTGATGTTCCCCCGACCTTCAGTCTGTGAACCAGAGGACTTAATCCCACACAGATAATTACGCTTCTCTTTTTGCTTTTATTATGTCTGTTGTTTGAACAAATGAGGCTGACCCTGCAGATTTACGTTTGTTTCCTGTCACCTCTGATGGTGTTATTACCTGCTCAATCTACCACATGTTTCTCATTGAGCAGTTTCTTTTTAATGACGAGGTTGTTATAAAATCTGTAATCCTCAGTCAGAAGTGCTGTTTGTGTCCGACAAAGAGATTTTAGAAATCTCTCTGCTGCCTTCACAGTCCACAATTGTTTCCTGTTTCCAGCCGACAAAGAACGAGATCAGTGTTTCCTTTATGAAATGCAGCCAATCACAGCGCAGCCGGCGGTCTCATGTTCACACCGAGTCGAGTCCAATACGACTGCCTTGGTGTTCGTTATGTAACCGACTCCACTGACTTCATGGTGACGTCTTTGTGTTGGTTTTAGTGCTAAGGTGTGCGCAGATCTACATACCTCCACTCCGACAACACACACACACACACACACACGCACACACACACAATCACAAACTTATCCAAAATGTTTCCTTCTCAAGACACAATGTACCCGTCGAGCAGCAGAATAGAGTTACACTGAGAGGCTGAACAGGAGGCAGAGCGAGTGTGAGAAGAGAGGCATTGTGTGTGTGTGTGTGTGTGTGTGTGTGTGTGTGTGTGTGTGAAAGACAGAGGGGGGGGGTCAGTGGTAGCAGGTTTAACCTGATCTGTCAGGTACCAAAGGAGGATGCTACACATACATGTTACACAAACACACACACACACACACACATTTGCATCGCTGTGCTTGTGAGGAACTTTCTTGACTTCACAAATTCTCATTAACCCCATAAAATCCTTCCATTTTTTGAGCTGTGTTCTTTCCTATTTCCAGTTATGTGCTTCTCTTATCAGCTTCAAATATGGATGTATTGCACATTTTCTTTTTCAGAATAACCAGGACGATTTGAAAATGAGGATTTATTTGAAGTGAGATTTATAAGGGATGATATAAACATGTGGACTTTAGGTTTGCCAAGAAAAAATGCTGCAAAATGAAGATGTCAGGTATGAGAGCTGATTGCAGAACAGTAACGCAACTGACCAGTGACGTCTGTGAGCTCTTTGGTGAAACCGACAGAAACTGTGAGCTCACAACAGCCTCATAACTAAAAAAATAACAGCAATAACAAAGATTTACTCAAAGTAACTTTTAAGTTTTACTTGTTTTACTCGAGTCAAACATGTCACTAAGTGTTCTGACTTCATGGGGTCAGGGGTCATTCAGTGAACTCTGTACAGACTCATTTCCCACACACACAACTAGAAGTGATGCTCAAGTGTTGCTTGGATCGCTGTGACAACATGCAGTGAGGAGTTACAACCAGGCGTGCTAGTTAATTTTGTTCATAAGGACCCGGGCTGTTGATCTGTTGACAGACAGCGAGACAGACCAACCGGTTAGTGTGCAAGCCTCACTTAAACAGTGGGCTGCTGGGACAGATCGTACTGTGTTCTACACCCTGTTTATCACATCTGTATCATCCAGTGGTGGAGGAAGATTTCAGATCCTTTACAGGTAAAAGTAGCAATACCACAGTGTAAAAATACTCCACTATATGTGTATGTATATGCAATAAAATGTGAATGTAAAGAAGAATTATCAGCAAAATGTACCTAAAGTATCAAAAGTAAAAGTACTAAATGCTGAAAATGGCTCATGTGAGTGAGTCTCTTTTTGATTATTGCTGCTGATGCAATAAAGTGCAGCACATGTGCAGCATTTTACTGTTTTAGTTGGTTTACTTTGGACATTGTTGTGCATCAGTAAAGAACAAGAACAACCAGACACTCACAGTGACACCGACACTTTTCTCTCTCACTTTTACATCCATTCTCTCCTCATTCTGTCACTTATTTACATATTCTTTGTTTATGTTAGAAACATACAGTACATATTCTTCCCTTCCATAACCTCTCACGCACACACACACACACACACAGATTAACACCTCTGACTGGTTCGCCTGCAGCTGCTTGAACTGTACAGACAGAGAAAACGTGCTGATGCAGCAGCTTCTGAGCTGAGTTTAATACAAAGTGACATGAGCGCCCAGCGAAAGAGAAACTTGAGCTGCACAGCAAATAGTTGAGAACCTCCATAACATCCACACTCACGCTCACGAAACATGGAAAAGCTGTTATATGGAGTTTAGGTTATAATAAAAAGAGAAATGTACAATTTCAAATATATGATGGTGCTCGTCTGAATGGATAAAGTCTTCTATGTAAATATAATATAGCCTCAGTTTTTACATCAAAGCAACCACAATCCCTTTCTCATGCTGAAGAGGAACATATAAATAACCTCTAATGCAGTCAGATTTTTAATGACACATGAGTGAGGCAGGGACGAGAGACAGAGACCTTTGTGATGACAGCACATGGACTGTTTTTATAGCTTGGCGTGGAGATGGACGCTTGGCGTTTGAAATATTTGACTCATTTCCAAAAGTGGGTGTTGCCATGCTTGCTACCATGGCCAGGTTTCCTTAACTTAATGAGAAGTGGCTGACGGCAGAAGCATGGTTTCTGATCAGGATCAAAGTACACAACACAGTAAACATGTAACTGGGTGGTGCATGTATGCAGTATGGTTGAAATCCTTCATAACGCAGCTTGATGTCTACCCTGCCAGGTAGTTGACTGCCTACACCTGGTGAAACACGTCCATCTGATTTGTTATTAAGAGCAGGTGTGACAGCTGCTGGCACAGAGAGCAGATGAACCATCAACATCTGACAAAGACATCCATCACCAAGCTTATCAGACCGATCTGCACTTGCATAATACTGCACGGTAAAAGGCTGGAATGAGGTTTCTGTAACTGGAAATCCTTCAGTGGTTTAGAGAACAAAGCAGTTATGCTGCTCCACTGCCAAACGCCTCGGTAATGAAGTTACTCAAACACTTGACTCAGCCTCTGATCATTTACTTGATTTACAGCTGTAACTATTACAAAGCTGCTCCTGTGTTCATTTAA
>NTHP01000460.1:619238-648610 GCA_003416845.1 Oplegnathus fasciatus
TATCAAGTAGGAGACATGAATTGTTTCAGCTTTCAGTCCAGCTCCTTTTTAATCAGATTTTTTTTATCTCCTGCCTCAGTAATACTTCCAGCACAGTCGCTGACTTAATAAAAAATAAAATAAAATAAAATACAGTGATGTACTGCAGCTTTTTGTTACTTGGCAGAGAAATAAGCTCACAGATGGAAACGCTGCATGATTTCAAAAATAGACACGCTACCTGAAAGCTGCTCGAATATAAAGATGAACTAGATAAAAGTAACTAAGTACATTTACTCAAGTACTGTACTTAAGTTAAGCTTAAACCCTAACTACATGGAGCTGATAATATGTGTGTACTCTTACTATTAATATGTTAACTACAGTACATGAAGCTGAGAATACTTCTGTACTTTTACTACTGATACTTTTAACTACATGAAGCTCAGAATACTTCAGTACTTTTACTACTGATACTATAACTACACGAAACTGAGAATACTTCTGTACTTTTACTACTGATACTTTAATTACATGAACCTGAAAATACTTCAGTACTTTTACTTGAGAAGGATCTGAATACTTCTTCCACCACTGTACTATACAGTCATGACTCACTGGTTTCTGCCAACCACTTATTTATGCATATTAGCCTGGAAGTTGTTTCCATTATGACAGGCGCTCACTGTGACTCAAACAAGGTGACTTCCCTGCAGCTGACTCATCTCAAACATGTGACCATGAATGTGTAATTTTTACACCTGCAAACAGGAAGTCATGCCTAATAAGGTCACTCACTTGTTTTGTTTTTTCTTTTAACTTTGGAATAATGAAGTTTATATTTTGCTTCTGTATGAGCAGCTGATATTAATCAAATACAGTTCAACCAAAGTCCTTACAAGTTTTTTTTTTTTTTTCTGCTCTAAAACTGGAAAAACTGAAAATAAAATGAGTGACTGGTCGGTGTCCTGTTGATCTCACAACACTCGAGTAGTTCAAAGAACTTCAGTGACAGAAACACTAAAGAACAACACACAGTAGCACGCCGTCTCTGATTGACGTGTGATCTTTAGTTTAGCATGTAGTGCAGAAACATGACAACAACCTTTTGTTTGCACTGACGATGTCAAGAAACCACCAGTTTGACTCTCTTACAAAGTTGACACTGAAACAAATGTGAAAAAGCATGAAATTTTACTTTTCTATTACATGGAAGTTTGGAACGATGGAACATTTGAACTTTCTATGGAAATCCAGTCAGACTGTTTAACAAAAACGTACATCTTTTGTTCATATGGCCTCATTTTGTGTCCCTTTAATCTAGCTGTGGCCCACATTTGCAGGCAGAATGCCAATGAAAGGTTTGGCTACAGCTTAATAGAGTTTCCTTATCATACTGTGGATAATGCTTTATTTAGCACAGCTTAACCTGACAGTCCAGCGTGGCTACTTGTTTCCCCACCCACCTCATGACCAGACTGTATGTAAACTAAATCCCTTTACAATAAGTGTCAGCTTTCGTTCTGCGCAAAGCAGCATATTTACTTATTCAAACACTGCAGAGTGATGAAGTCAAACAGGAGTTCCTGCATGGCAGAAGTGTTTAGTCTCAGCACCTACACCTCACCCTGTTGGGTAAACATTAAGTCACATGAACTCTTCACGGATGTTTACGACCAGTTACGGACATAAAGAAAACTCATGCCTGCAGAGAACCTGCTCTTCTCTTCTGTCTTTCCTTATCCAGATTTTTTCTAAACATTGTGTAAAGTATAGTATATTGTGACTGTTTGACCCTGGCACTCCCCATTAACACAGAAAACCATTTAGGACAGACAAGATCAGAAACATTCTCCGTTCATCTATTAATTTTGTCCCGTTGCCCAGGGGAGCAGCGGCAGAGATGATGAATCCTTCTCTGTCTCCTTCAAATGCTCTCTGTTTCTCTGTGACATCGATACAGGAAATTCACTGTGCACATCATACGCTGACACTTTATTTTATCCCACACTTTACTAGGAATTTTGTAGAAATGAAACTGATATGTAACTGTAAATTCTTAGGAAGATTCCTGGGAAGGACAACACACCTGGAGCTGGAGACAATTGTTCCGACCCCTTAGTTGCTGTCGCTACGCCTGTCAAGATTTTCATTTTTGCAGCTACAGTACAGTTTATGTCTGTGGCAAAAGTAAAACTATCTTGGGTATCGTTGGCTGTCGTTGCTGGAGTGGAAACTTCCTAAATTCCTAACCTAAATTGCAGCTTCCATTAGAGCAGATAAACACACAGTTTAATCCATTCCTTTCTTCTTCACACTTTTGCTCTTGTATTTTCTTTTGTTTTGGAGGCTTTTCTTGTCGTGAAGATCGCAGTTCTTTAAAGGAAATTTCTCTGGAAATCAACAACTGCTCAGATAACTGTCTGAGAACGTTGTCTCTAATTCCCCTATAATTAGTATCAAATGACACAGTTAATGCCAGAAAACTTCATAAGAAATCAGCAGGAAATTACTGGACCTGTAAGAAGAAACTTTTTAACATCACACATACAGGATTGTTTCAGAAGAGATTTATTTTAGCAAAAAAACACACTTTTCATTTGTGGATCATATGTTACTGTTAATATCTTACTCTTACTGTTTCTTATGTGTACAGTGAAGAGTTGATTGATTGTTTGTGAAGTGTAAAAACAAGACGTAAGAACATTTCTGGACTAACAGCTCTGGGAAGCTTTCAGGTGCATAAAACTGATCATTCCCTGATTAATTAAATCAGTAACGAAACAGACTGCTCCTTCTGCTTCTTGTTGACCAGTGGTAATTTTAATTGATAAAATACTTAATAAACACACATGTGACTGATTACAAGTAATTTGTACTGAACATCATGATTCACATTTTGTTTATCAACCACATAACGCACAAGAACCAGATTGTTTGGGACAATAATGATACGTGATTATTGGTTGTAAGTTAAATGTATTAAGTCATATTGTCACCACTGTTTTTCAAAGCTCCTCATCTCTCCTAAAAGCAGTTGTATCTGTCAGTTACTGTGCGGCTTGTTGCTTGAAAGAAACTGACAAAACAGCCCCGACCAATTCAGTTCAATATGCTTTATTGGCAAAGCGTCAAGTAACAAATAATGAGATTAAAAAGGAAAAAAAAGCTATAAAATCAAGAAAATAGTAGAAAACAACAAACACTTGCTCTGCGTGCGTGTTTGTGAACACCTCCCTTCAGGTTGCTTTGACTTTGATGTTTTCTGCATAAGAACAAACCCGTGACCCGCGCTTGACATCAGTGTTATGTACTTAAAGACAATATCCTGTGTGGGTTTTTGTTTGTTTGTTTTCAGTTCTTCTGAGAATATATTTAACTCTTATCTTCACTAAGGTTGCCTTTTTTGAATATGCAAATAATGCATCAGATTACAATAGCTGTGGGTTCTTTCTCGATCCTGCAATGATACCTTCAGTCATATTCAGTAACGAGTGCAAGTCACAGCAAAACTAGAGAAGAGCTGCTGAATTCTTACATCGCCACAAAGATCAAACATTGATGATTCAAGAGACAAAGAAGAGTAAACCAAAGCAAAAGTGAATGTGCACTGCAGGTAGTCTCCACCTGTGGGTTCAAATCTGTTGGTGACCTCAGTTGCATAATCCCTCCCTCTGCTCTGACTTCCCTGACCCTCTTGTAATAGTGCATTGTGCAGAAAAGCTCACCGGGGAATTAATCCGTCCAGAAGTGGAGTCAGGATGTCAAACAAAAGCTCTGGAAGTCTTTGATGCTCTCCTGCTGAATGGATCGGCTCACCTCAGACAGGCGAGTCAGCTCCATGTGGTTGGCTGTTAGCCACGCCAGCGTCATGGCTCTACAGACAGCAATGTCCGTCTGTCAGTCCACCGCTTTGGTTCAGACTGAAATATCTCCACAACTGTTTGATGGATTGCCGTTAAAATTTTGAACAGACATTCATGGTTCCCAGAGGATGAATCCCACTCAATTTGGTGATCCTCTGACTTTTCTCGTAACGCCACCATCAGGTCAGATTTTTGTCTTGTCTTGACAACTATTAAATGGATTGTCATGAAATGTGGTTCAGACATTCATGTTCCCCTCAGGATGAATTGTAATACCTTCGGTGATCCTCTGATTTTTCAGGTAGCGCCATCATCAGGTCAACATTTTGCATTTGTCCAATACTTTGATTTATGATCAGATACCTGCAGAACTACACATGTTGTACTTTGTGTTTCCTGCTAAACAGCAAACGTAAGCATGCTAACATGCTAAACTAAGATGGCGAACGTGGTAAACATTATACTGAAAGATCAGCATGTTGGCATTGTCACTGTTAGCATGCTGATGTTAGCATTTATCCGTAGCATGGCTGCAGACTCTTAAGGTGCTTTCACACCTGAGCAGTTTGGTCCATTTTAATCGAACCCTGGAGCGTTTCGTCAGATAGTCCGGTTCGTTTGGGGTGGTGTGAAAGCTCATTCGAACTCTGGTGCGGACCAAACAACCGAACTCTGGTCCGCCTGAAAACGTGGATCTCGGTTCACCTCCAAGTGCACCAGAGTTCGGTTCACTATAGGTGAGAACGCGATCCGACCCAAATATAGGAAGTGGACCTAACCTCCTAACTTATTATGACCATACCTCACTCGTCATCTGTGTAACAAGGACACAGCCTTCTCCTTTGGTACTGTCTCACTTGTCTCATTTGCAGAATGAAATGTTCAACAACTCGCTGTCTTGTCAGCTGCTCATATTGTTCGCCTTCTTNGGTTCGCTTCCAAGTGCACCAGAGTTCGGTTCGCTACAGGTGAGAACGCGATCCGAACCAAATACAGGAAGTGAACCAAAAAACAGTGCATTGCGGATGATTACTTTCAAATCCATAACTTATTATGACCTCGTCCGTCGTCTGTCTAACAAGGACAACACATCATAATCCCTCTCTGTCATCAGGGCCTTCTTCTTCTCACTCGCTGTCCTGTCAGCTGCTCATATTGTTCGCCTTCTCATAAAGCATTTAACTGATGGAAACACCAAAAAGAAAAACCAGAAAACTCAAGACCACATAAATCTGGTGTTGCTCCATTATTTCTGAGATCAGGAAGTGTCGGCGAGTTTCACTGGATATTTTGTCCAATAGACGAGCGACCGTTTTGACCGCGTGACATTTATTTACAATGTTTGGCCCGCTTGACAAAGTGACAGTGTGAACGCAACCGAACCAAATGAAAACAATGTTGCAACTTCACCCCCGAATCGCACCGAGACCACCGAACTACAGGTGTGAACGCGCCCTTACTCTTGTTTTAGATAACGCTCTGGAAAACTTCAATGCCATAATTGACCTCAGTCAGCAGAGACCATCAGGGTGTGTTTCTGTGTCAGGTGTGAGTGACAAATAAATACGTCAAACAGTAATAATGAGTAATTCCATTAAATCAACACATCGTAAGAATTTGTCCGCCTTGTTGTTCTCACTGTGAGCTGCTCTGGAGCACTTCAGCTAATTAGCTCAATCATACTGTACTTCAGTTAATGTATTAACCATTTGCTGATTGACAGCATGGAATATTTCCCTGTGAGTATGACATCACTCAGTGTTATGTAAGATTGATTATAAAAAGCTTCTTGCGACACTTTTGATTGGGGATCATTAATAAAGCCGTTGTAAACGCCTAACTGCTGCAACTGAACCATCTGAGTGACCTCTCAGTTCACCTCTTTATTTAAGCCTTAAAGATTTACTAAATAAAAGTGTCTCAAAGGCATTAAAAGAAGGGAAGTTCAAAAATATAAATATAAAAAATTATATGTGAAAGACCTATAATCTATTACACTAGATAATGAGGTGAAAAGTGCTTGTGCTAACAGAACAACTGTAATACAAGTGTAAAGGCAGTAATCCGTTGGTGCCTGATAATTACTTGATCCCTACATGGCAGATGGAGGTGTGTGTGTGTGTGTGTTATAGTGCCATTTAAAATGTAATTCCCAGTATTGTAGTAAAACATAGAAGCCGTTCTGTAGCTGACCTCTGGCCATCCTGAGCGTTATTATATGTGATCTTTTGTCATGTATGAGGAAGAAGGGAAAGGTCCAGACAAGAGTGAGCTTTTAGGTTGAATTGGGGCTGTAGCCTACATGTAACATGCTACCACGGAGACAGGGAGTCTCGGGGGAGGAGAGGGAGGGTTTTCCATTTCACACGTCATGTGAGCAGCGAGAGCGAGAGAGAGATTGAAAGATAGAACTGAAAATGTGTTTCTGAGCAATTAAAGGTTAAAGTGAATTATGTGGTCAGTCACAGAGACGACGCCTTATTATTCCTGATTATAACTGTATTATTCTAGATGTTGATGTTTGGTGACACATCATGCTAATGGAGCTGCTGTTTATAAGAGAGAGGAAGTGAAGGAAGACAAAAGGGGATTATTTATACCCCATCGCTTTCTCCAGATTTATGTCACTAAATTATGTTTAATAAATTTAAATATATTCAAACCAGAGGTGATGATTTTGTGTTTTTAGAGGGAGAAGAGACAAAGTCAGAGCCAGCGTGAGGAGGACCAGAAGTCAGGCAGTTCTGCCTTCTAAATAAAAGTTTCTTACACTTGAAAAAAAGAGAAATAAACATGCACTAGTGCTGAAATATTACGTGAGACGTGGATTGACACAGACTGTTTAAAAGATGTGATTGATTTAACATCATCCATCCTAATGAAGAAGACCCTGTGTGGTAAATTAAGTGAGACTTGCACCTGACATCATCAGTCCCAAAACAACCAAACCCTGTTTCTAGGTGCAACATTTCTTTGCAGGAAGTGGAACAATGTTGATGACTGATACTAACGTGTAATAATTCATTATGTCGTGTTGACAAACTGAGATTTATATATTTACCTATCTGTCCAGGTGTAACTTCAGCTGCCTTCTGGGGGCATTAATCCAGTAAACCCTCTGCTTCAACAAAGTCCCTGAAATATATTGTTTGTCACTTCAACTTTGAACCCATTCAGACTTTTAGATTTCCTTGAACCACTGGACAAAGTCCGACAATAACTAACTAATAAAACTATTAACGCTGTAAATAATTTAATTTCCCGTACAGGACGATGTACTTCTGTACTTATTAAATGGAAAACAGACACAGTGTTGGGTTGCTAGTCCATATTAGATCAGCTGAACATGAAAAAAACTGTTAAACTGAGTGAATTAATATTTACTTGGATTTAAATTGAGCTTTTCTTTCAATTAAATTCCTATTTTACTGATAACTAGTAAAATTTTACAGGAAACTTCCTGAAATTTGGAAATAAAGCATTCCCATTATCAGCTGTATAAATGAGCTCTGACTCAGGTAACAGGTGTGCTCTCCCTCTCTCTCTCTCATGGGACTTTATTTTGAAATTTCTATCCAGAAGATCTGTTGTGAACTGGTTGGCTTGACAACGTGGGGGGAGGAGGAGGAGGAGGGAGGAGCCTGTTCACGTTGGAGACCAATGACAGGACAGGTAGCAACAGGTGAGCACACACACACACCTCTCACACACACACACACACAGTGTGAGGAGGCTCTGGGACTCGGATCCTGTCTGACATGACGGGGAATTAGAGAAGCGAGGACCATTTCAGCGCCTCGGACGGAAACTGTCCGTCACCTGGATCATTACAATAACTCAGATATAACCATCAGGACTTTATAGAGTGAGAGCCTCGGCGGTGAGTCAGTGACTTCAGAGCTTTAACACATTTATTAAAGTATCACAACACTTGTTTCCCTGTGTGTGTGTGTGTGTGTGTGTGTGTGTTTCATGGCGGAGTTTGGATCTGATGGCAGATTATTGATCACCGGCTCTGTGGACTCGCAGCAGTGTTTCTGCAGCCTGTCTGTAGTAGTTCGGCTGTAATCGGCTGTTTCGTGTCCTTTCAGAACCTGTCGGAGGATTGTTTGGTTTTATAAAACCCGGGACTTGCCACGTTAATCCCGGGACTGCTGACCACACAGGCACCATGATCAGCTCGGAGGGCCTGCGGCCGGCCACGTCCGGCAGGAAGCCCCTGGGCAAGCTCGCCTCCCGGCTGGAGGAGGTGAAGAACCCGTGGCGGCAGGGCTCCACGCTGGAGCTGAGCCACAACGAGGCGGCCCGGCTGGCGACGGACGCCCTGCTGGAGCACGGAGAGAAGGAGTACCGCAGGGTCCTGACCGAGGAGCGGGAGCTCAACTTTCTGTCCCCGGTGGAGGTCCGCTACATCACCCAGCATGCAGCCAAGGCGTGCGGCTCCGAGAGCAACGGCGTCGGTCCCAACGACCGGGACTTTGGGGACGGGGACGCCGTGTCCGAGCTCACCTCCGGGACTTACTTCCCTATGATGTCCGACGAGGATCCGCCGATGCTGGAGCTCGGCTGGCCGGACTCCCCGTCGAGATACGGACCGTCGGAGACGCAGATCTACTTCCAGAGGGACAAGTCTCATAACGTCAAAGACGTCATCAGGTCCCTCATCAATAAAGCCAAAAAGGTAAGAAGGCGCAGAAACAAGAGAGTTTAATTTATTTAATGCAACAGCCAGACTGTGTCACCATGTGGAGCGTTTCCCACTAATCCTCTTAAAAGCCCGTGCTGGCTGGACATATTGATTCTGCATGACGCTTAAATAAACACTAATCAATCAGTTAATCAATAGTAGAATACAGGACAAGCAGAGTTCTGTAATTAACCTGGTTTTCACAGTCCAGGGGCTGCAGGGGGTCCTCAGCTAAAAGACATACACTGCTTAAGTGGACAGCATATCACCCAGAAGATGTTAGACCAGATAAATGATGCAAATGAGGTCAGTTTAACTTGTCACTCTCCTGTGAAGTGACTCAGAGTATTACAGCAGCCGAAACTGTGTTTTTCTTAAATCCACTGGAGAAAAGAGGATTTTAGTCCTAATGAGCAGAAATCCCCCACCATCAACAATACGTCTGACTTATGATGATGTGCAGAGTTTGTTTTCACGTTCATCTGCTGAAGGCGGAAAGTTTCTCTGAGCTCACCTTAAATCTCACGTCAACACATCTACAAGATGATTTTCAGACGTGACAACTAGTTTGCTGCCGATCAGTCATGGTCCAGCTCAAACACAGACAAGGGTGACGTGGAAACTTACTTTGTTTGTAAAGCACCTTTCATTCAGGTCAGTGCATTTCAAAGGATTTGACTGGTGACTGACAATCTGATAATAAGTGCAAATATAAGCAGTAAAACAATGTGAGACTATTGCACAGGAGCAACAGAAATGATACAAGTGAAATCTTAAAAACAGTAAAATGGATAAGAAGACAATAACAAAGGAAGCAGAGGTGAGGAAATACAAACATTTCAAACATGAACACAGTAAAATAAATATAATTTAACAAACTCTTCTAATCAGGTTAAAGAAGCAGGTTTTGAAAGTAGGAGACATCTTGTCTGCAGCAGCTAAACTTTGGAAGTGAAAATATTTGCACATTCATAGATTCTGGACTTTTCAATGAGGGAGAAGTTATTAATCAAAGCTGAGTATTTTTTATTTGTCTTAACACACGTCGGGAGGGGGTCTTAAAAAACTGCAGCTGAAATGAGCCAGAACAACATCATGACTGTTTCCTGACAAACAACACGATAAAGACGTCAGCGTGTCGCCTGCTGTCAGTTGGGTGTTTTTGTTTTTCATCTTTCCCACCTGAACGCGTTCATTTCTCCCTCCAGTGTTTTCCGCTTGGTCTGCTTACAAACACATGCAGCAGGCCTGAGCCGGTCCGTCCTCCTGCCTGCTGTCATGTTTGATCAGCTCTTATCTCCCTCTGAGCACCGAGGCCGACAACCTGCTCTGTCACTCATTTAACAAACCGACCCCGGGCCGCCCATCGGAAAAGTTTTACTCTCTAATCACCGGCTTTAAGTCATGAGCATGGACGGATTATGAGAGCCTCTGTGCACAGACATGTGAAAGGCCTCCCACCCCCCCTTTACAGGAGCAAGACACCTGGACAGAAAGAGACACAAAACATGGCTGCTTTGTTTGTAGTCATTTTGTATCTCTTTATAGTTGTTTTGTGTCTCTCTGTAGTCGTTTTGCATCTTATTGTGGTAGTTTGCATCTCATATTGGTTTTGCATGTCTTTGTGGTCGTTTTGTGTCTCTGTCATTTTGTTTGTCTTTGTGGTCGTTTTGTGTCTTTTTGTCGTTATTTTGCATCTCTTCATGGTAGATTTGTGTCTTTGTAGTTGTTTTGTGTCTCTCTGTATCATTTTGTGTCTCTCTGTAGTCGTTTCATTGACTTTCCCCACACGTAAAGCAGGATCCCCCTCACTTCTTGGGTCCCAGGGCCTGCGTCTCGTAGGCCCATTCAGTCATCCATCCATGGGCATGGCAGCCTCTTTGGATGCTGTAAAAATAAAACGAAAGCAACTAATTTGTGATGGATTTCAAGTTATTCACCAGTTACCAACTCTGTAATGTACAACCATTAGTTTATGACTTGTGACTTGAAATTATGAGTTTACAATGAATGTTGCCAAATAGGGCTGAACGATATGAAAAGAAAATCACATTGCGATTATTCTGACAGATATTGCGATCTGAGTCACGATTTTAGTGGGAACTTTTGAATTTCATTTCCACTGAAAAAAATATAAAAATGATGATGATGTGATTTTTGCTGGGGTCTGTACCAAACAAGCATGTTCCCTTACGTCTGGAGAATATGATTTGTAGGCCGGAGCATCTCCATCCATATAATGGGATGTTGTGACACATTTTACTTTTATCAAAAAATTGCAGCTCCTGCGATTTGGATATTGCAGTTGGCCATACTGCGATTTCGATAATATTTTGATTAATTGTTCAGCCTTATTGCCAAACTGTCTCATGACCACTAAACTGACCATGTAACAGCTAAATAAAAAGCACAGTTGGTTTATTGTCAGACAGTCCAGCACATGTTGTATATGAGTCACCTCTCCACAGACACTTCCTTGTTCTCTGTATGTAAATAGACTTGTTTTATATGCGTGTTCTCGGAGTCTGTTGCTAATAAAAATGAAAACAGTTGTACCCAAAATGAAAGAGATTCAAACCTGTTCAAATCCCTGCATGAAATATTCTAGAAACTGTAAGACAACAGATTGGAGGAGCTGTTTCGTCTCGACATGGCAGGAACATTGACGTCTTTCTCACATGTTTGTGCAGAGTCAGCAGTTGAGATCAAATGACACCCTGAATGCAGCTCATCAGTCAGTGGATACAGCTGATAAATAGCTGCTAGCAGAGCTGCACATTTGTTCAGTCCACTTAAGTTCACTCCACATTCACAAGATTAGAACAATAAATGAGCTTTGAAGTAACTTCTGTACTATTTAATCAAGTTGCAACTGAACTGGCTTCATTTTTCTTTGCAATGGAGAAACCATCATTCTGTAGCTCTCACACCATGCAGGACTCACCTGATTTGATGAACAAATGTGTATTTTATGCACACACCAATCATCACCAGTACCATTCATATGTTTGAATACATTTGGCAATGCTCAGAGAAAAAGACTTCCTGCATACACCAACTGATCTGCAGCTGATCAAGCTGTAATACATTTTTTTTTCCTGTTGCTCGTTTTAAACATTTTAATTATGTGTTATTCATTTGCACGCAAATGTACATATGCCTGTGGGCATGAACATGTCCGTACATGTGTGTGTTTACGCACAGATATGTGCAGTCAAACACATTCATGGCCTGTGTGTATATTAATGTTGCGCAACACATGCCATATGGAGGGCCCTTTCATTTCTTTCCAATGCATGTGAAGAGTTTATTTGTAAAGTGACACATTCACTCTTTATGTTAAATGGATGTCCAGATGTGTGCCAGATGCCTTTAGGTCATTTGATTACTTGCAAATTTGTTTGGGAATTTATACCACAAAGTAAAATATCACCTGGGTCGCGATTACATAACCTTTATAGAGAAGCCCTGTGTCAAAATATCAGTCTAACTCTAACAATTGTGGTTTTAGTTTATGTTGTTCTCCTATGGTGCAAATAAAGTTGTGCTTTCTTATATTACCACAAAGGCCAGGTAGTCTGGTTTCTGGGTTTTTTGCAAAATGTAATAAAGCTGCCCTCTACAGTGTGTTGTGTGCACTGTGCTTGATGGGAGCTTGGAGGCTTTAGTGCCCCAACAGGAGATTTTGCCCCGGAGCCCCAGAACAGGTTAATCAGTCGTGGTGTCAAACTCAGAGGACTTTGTGATTTAGTTCCTTACAAACCAGTTGTAGATTTTAAAGCTGTAATTAAAGCCCCATCTATTATTTTAACGATAGTGGCCCCAGGAGCCAATTTCTTTTTCCAAAAGACATTCTCCACCCATGGTCTGATTTTAAAGGGTGTCTTGGTTGAAATGTTATTGAATGAATTATGAAAAAATACATATTACTATTTTCATTATCGATTAATCAGTCGATTATATTTTCAATGAATTGTTTAAAATATGTCCATTGTAATTTCCCAGAGTCCATGTTGACATCTTCAGAATGCTTGTTTTGTCCGACCAACAGCCCAAAACCCCAAAAATGTTCAATCTGCAGTGATGTTAAACACAGAAAAGCAGCAAATCCTCACATTTAAGAAGCTGGGACCAGAGAGTGTTGCACAGCTTGAAAACTGTCTGTCAACCAATTAATTAATCAGTTAATTATTCTCTGATCATTTTTCTCACCAGCTGGAAATATTCCCCCAGTGCTCCTGTTTCCACAGGGGCCCGTGAAGGACAGGAGACGCATTTATAAGCAACCTGACGATGAAGTTTTACCTGAAAAGTCTGTTAATCAAACCTGTGACCCTGACAGTGTCGGCTGTGCTTTGAGGAGACCCACGCTCATGAAATCTTCATGAAACTCTGCATGCTAACGTCTCTCATATCTCGCTGCTGCTCCAGGTGATAGCGTTGGTGATGGACGTGTTCACAGACGTGGACCTGCTGTGTGATCTTATGGAGGCGTCCAACAAGCGCAGAGTCCCCGTCTACATCCTGCTGGACGAGAAAAACCTGGACTACTTCACAGAAATGTGCTCAGCACTCGATATCCAGAACTCACACCTGAGTGTAAGTACTGCACCCTCCGGAGTTTTACTTATACAAACACTTACTGTACGTTCTCATGCAGAGGAGCCCAGCCAAGACAGACATACAGTGTTCACACTGACTGAGCTAAACCTCAGGTGCAGAGGCAGTAAAGATCTGCTCAGTTAAATAACTTTAAGATCTGAAGATCAGTGGAAACTGCAAGAGCTAACAGAGAAGGAAGATGATTATTATGATGTTAAAATGATGTAATCCCTTAGAGCTAGTTAGAACATCTGACCTTTCAAACCAGACTAACCTTCACTGTAGCTGTCCAGCTGATGTTCACAGAGGCTGAATGTCACAGTCATGAATAAATCAGTCCATCACCTCAGTCCAGAACTATTCAGATATCCATTCATCCAGATGACTGCTGTGATGAAAATTTTAATGTGTCCAGTACTTTGGTTTATCACTAAATTCCTGCTGAACTAACGACATCCTCCCCAGCCTCTGCTGATCAGCTCATTTCCTACTTCAATTCAAGATAGGCCATTAGCTCACGCAAACAGAGTTTTAACTCCGTATAAGTGTGTGTGTGTGTTGCATTAAAGAGTATTTTACAACCTCAGCAGTATATCTGTCTCTACACTCAGCTTCTAGAAGTCACACTGGAGTGTGAGAGGAGATTGTAGCACAACATGTAGCAGGATACAGGAGACGTGTACAGTATCCTCTTGTTTGTCTGCTCCATCATTTACTTTGCGTCACTTCGGCCTTTGCTCTGTTTTTTTATACTGTTGTAAAAAAGAAACATGATGGTTCAGCCGCGAGGCTTCGCTCTGCTTGAGGTGTCACTGAGCAACAAACTGAATCCCAACCAGCTCCAGGATTCACAGTCTGTTCTGATATAAGAGAAACACACATTTCACATTATTATTTTTAATACCGCCGTGGCTGAGGATGACTCCACCACTGGTGCCAAGAAATTCATTTTGTGTGTCTGTGAGAGATTTTAGATGTTAGAGCGTCCTTGAACTCACCAAAGAAGAGAGTTTAATAACAAAGTCTGCTCTCAGAGCATCACCACACAACAGTAGTGTAACAAAAAGTGGATATTAATAGTGCGCCAAAATTAACTGGAACCAAAGGCTGCCTGAAAGGAAGGAGATATACACCAGCATGGTTACATAAGAGAAACCTTTGCTGAAAATGAACATTTTAATTTGGTAGTTAACTCGGTTGGAGTGGAAGGTAAAAACATATTTGCCCATCTGTTGTTTTGACCTTCTAACATTCACTTCCCACCTCGCTGTTTTTCAAAACTACTGACTGTCTACTCTTGTTTCCTTCCATGTTGAAAATTATAAAACTGGTTATGCATGGGACTCATTTGCATTTTCAAATACCATGTAGGAATTCACTTCACCAAACTCTGTGAGACTGAACTGCTGACAGCTCAGTGTTTGTAGACACGTACAGCACTTAGCTGTTTTCCAAGTTAGTGATTAGGGCTGCAACTAATCATCATTTTTACTATCGATTACTATCGATTAACCTGCTTAATTGATGAAAACATGGAGGGAAACATTTTGCTCCTGTGGTATCAACAGAAAGAACGACAGACAGCCACTAAAACTCAGAATGCCTTAATCTGAATGAATTTAGAGTTAAACATGATTCTGAAATCAACCAAAATAAAAAGAACTAAAATGAACTTAATGAAATTATCAGAGGAGCTGCATGTTTCAGCTACTGACGCTGCTAAATGTGTTGTGTTTCTGTCTGTTTTCATTATCCTTTGCTTTGATACATATTTGCTTATTGTCCAGAAGACGGTGCACATTTCAGAAAACTGTACATGAGAGTTTGTGTTTTTATTGGAACAGGCTGCCAAGTACAAATCTATTGTCTGATTTTCTAATTCCTTATCAATCCTATACTTCACTGAAATGCTGTGTTTCTTCTGTGAGCCTGCATGTGTGCATTTGTGTTTCTAACAGGAAGATGTGTGTTTGTGTGTTTGTGTGCAGAACATGCGTATTCGCAGCGTTTGTGGGGACACGTACTGCACCAAGAGCGGCAAGAAATTCACGGGTCAGGTCCTGGAGAAGTTTATGATCATTGACTGTGAAGAGGTCATCGCCGGGTCATACAGGTTAGGAACACACACACAAATACACACTTACTAACAATCATTAAGCATGTACTTAACCCTTTCACTCACTTATTTTGTGCCCTCCTCTTTCAATCCTCTGCTTCTGTAACATTAATGTGGACTTAAGGATAAACTATAAAAACAAGACGTGTTCTTTGGAGATTGTCGGTCATTCAGAAAATGGAGGGAATCACTAAATGAAGGAGAAGAAGACAACTCAAGTTTTGGGAAATTAAAGTATAGAACTCTGACTTTTAGTCGAGGAACTTGTGTAATTTATTATTATAATATATTATAAATATATAATAATTATTATTTGTTATCAATTAATTAATAGAAATAAAATTCTGCAGTTTATATTCCTCCTTTCATATCATACAATGGACGAGTACACAGACATTAGTCACTGCAGCCAAACCCTCAGACGATGTGCCAACTCCCCAGAACCAGCGCTGGGTTGCGAGGCGATTTTGGCGAAGTGGCCACACTCGGTACTGCAGGGTCACGTGACCAAACCGGCCCGCAAAGCCTTTTCCCCACACACAACCATTAGTAAAAGAACGGCTGTAGAAGTATGACTACATACATTACAGTGAATATATTTTTCTGAGCATCACGGACGCCTTGAAATGGCTCTTTTGTGTGATCATAATTTGGTCCATTCAGTCCAATAAAATTAGGAAAATCTAGAGAGTTGTATTAATTATTGAATTATTTGATGCCATTCACGCGCTGGGGAATGTAGGATCCAGTGCTTTTGAAGTTTGACCCACAATATGGATGTCTCATCCTCTGCTGCATCAATTTTGACCATTCTTGTGTTTAATCTGTCTCCATTAAGTCCCACAACTTTGTGGAAGTGCAGCGATAAATTGCTGGAGCACCCCTTTAAAAGGCACATGGAGGTGGGGAGGTGGTGTATGTCAGTGCATGACGGTTATAGTTTGTGTAATGTTGCAGTAATTTAAGAAGGCCTGGAAGAAGCCTGGAATGTAAGAAAGATCACAGATTGACGATCTGACTGCTCACTTTTAGCAGTTTGACATTTACTTTGCATCCTTCCTGATAAGCCGGACTAACAGCAGGTTACAGGAGGAAGCCGGCTGAGCTCAGAGGCCATATTGAGTTTGCAAATGTCTGAGTGGATAAGCTGTGTGACAATGCTCGTGTTGTGCAGCGAAGTGACTGCGCTGCTGTCAGCGAGGAGCTGTTGGTGGTATTTGAAACTGTTCTGAGAATACCTGAGTAATACCTGTAATTACAGCAGTAAACGAGAACGGTAGCTCTGAACGACAGGCTGCAGAGGCATGTGTAGTGAGGCAGATTTTAATATACAGTAAAAGAAAGGACTTTTAGTAAGTCACTCTCATTCATTTCTCTTTTTTCCACTCTTCTCGCTCTTCACATTCTGTGTCCGATTTCAGTACTGAAGGTATCAGAACTAGTCTAATGGTTATTTTTATTATCGAATAATCTCCTGATTATTTTCTTGAAAAATCACTTATGATGAATAAAATGTCAGAAAATAACCCAACGAGGTGAATTCATATTTGCTCTTTGATCCAACCAACAGACCAAAACCAAAAAGTTTCACATATGACAAACAAAAGCATCGAATTCTCACATTTTAAGCAGCTGGAACCAGCAAATGTTTTTTATTTTTGCTTGAAACTTGATTAAATAGTTTGTCGATCGACTATTCGATTAATTGACTAATTGTTGCAGCTTTAATCCAGTCGTGAAATAAAGATCTCGGGAAGTTTTTTGTGGCGATTCTGCTGTAAACTGTCGCTTATTCATCCTCAGCTCAGACTTGGCTCCATTTTGTTTTGCTGTTTGCTCTTTACTGGGAGAAGTGTGTGCACATACTCCTGTGTGTGTGTGTGTGTGTGTGATGTACCAGTGAAGCTGCTAGACACTCTGTGGGATTTTAACAACTTAGTGTCGCAGAGCAGGAGAGGGGGAGTGTCGATGTCACCTTTTCACTTCATGGTGTAATTATAACTCCTGCCTCAGTTAACAAACTTAAGGCCATTCTCATTAAAAGGAGAGTATTAGTTTTCTTAGCTTTATAAAAGCGCCTCACAAATCACATTTACTATTTGACATTTTGAGGTCGACTCTTCTCTTATGTGTGAACTTCTGGAGCTTCTTCGTGGAGCATCTAACTGCTTACTGTTGCTCACCAACAAATACTTAGTACTTATGATATCACTGTGTGAGTTCACAGACAAAATGCATGTTTAAACGGTGTAAATCTGAATTTGCCTCAAACTTAATATGAATATGGTAGTTTTCTGAACCTCTGTTCAGTTAGAGAAATCATACTTGAGTCCACCTGCTGTCTGAAACGGTTCACGTCTTACTCACAAGTTACTTAGTTACTTGGAGAAATCAGGTACGCTGGAAAATCTGTAAAATCTGTGTTTACATATAGCAGGTCCGTCTTTCTTTCGGTGTGTGTGCTGAAGCATTCGAACTGACGTCACAGTGAAAGGATGTGTCTGAATTTAACAAACGGTCAAATGTTCAGAGGTGGAAACCAACTTATTTAGCCTTATAGAGGCCACTTTGAGTCAGCCTCGGTTTTAGTCGGACTTTGGATGAAATGATCTGGAACAAAAGGATTCATCATCACAGCAATACTGTCCCTGTCTGAAGTCCTGCATGTGCCTACATGTAAAAATCAGGTTACTCTAGTCCTCTACCGTGATTACAGAAACCAGGTTTCTTGTTTACATGCTGTTTAAGTAATCAGATCACCGCAGATAGCCGACAGTAACCAGTTACTTAAGTGTATGTCAAGTCAAGTCAGTTTTATTTATATAGCCCAATATCACAAATTACAAGAGTTTTTACAGTCTGTACAACATATGACACCCTCTGTCCTCAGACCGTCGATTGAAATGAGGGAAAACTCCCCGAAAAACCCTTTAAAGGGTAAAAAGTGGAAGAATCCTCAGGGGGAGCAACAGATGAGAGATCTTGTTCCAGGGCGGACTGACAGGAAATAGGCGTGATGTGTACAGAAAAGACCAACAGAGTTAAATTACTGGTATTATTGGTATGGACAATGAAGATGACGAAATGATATGTAAGCCCACTGAATTTCACAAAATGTTGCAATAAACAGCTGCCAACAATAGATTGTCTAATATTCCAGACAAACCACTGCTTTACTACTAGCTACTACACTTCCTGTAGAGTTATGAACCTAAAACACTGACTGTTGGGTACAGACAAACAAAGCAGCACTCATTCATTCAAAGGGTGAGTCATGAGTAGAGACAATGAGATACTCAGCTGATCAAAGTAAGTTAACTCCGGAGCAGCAGTTTGACGTTGTTGTTTGACAACTTATGAACTTGTCTCTAATTACTAAACCGACCAGCAGCTTATATTTGTGATGACTCATACAATTCCTGACAAATATTTGAGAGTTCATATTCACACATTCCTTCATCTCTTTCATCACCTGATTCAGGCGTGTCACCTACTCCGCACCTTCATTCACTCGCCTTTCTGAGCACCTCTTCCCTTCGTTTTATTTCCACGAGTCACGTCGTTTCTTTTCTCTCCATCCTCGTTATGTCAAATTCTGTCCGGTCAGGTTGTTTTTTTATTATATTATTTTCTCCTTAACAATCGGAAATATCTCAAATTTGACCCGATGGCTGCAGTGGGGCGTTTGTACTGGTTTCAGGTGAATGGGTAGAGTCAGGCCTGCAGGCTCGACTGACAGGCATCAAACCTTACTGCTGACTGAGGAATGAAGGGCGAGGTCTGGAGAGGTGCCAAGTGCCTCAGTCAAGGCAAATGTTATCTTATCACCTGAGCACACCTGAGCGCACCTGAGCGCACCTCTCCCTCCCTCCTAAACGTTATCTTCAAATGTCCTTGTTACTCTGATATTAAAACCCATGAAAATGCAGCTCTACACTTTGATACCTGGGCACTGCAGGCTCCATTAAAAGTTATTAGTTTATTTGAGAAACAAACAATAAACACTGATTCACTGATATATAGTAGATAATGCCAGTTTTTATCTGTTGATCCAAAAGAAAGTGTAACATTTGTTAATAATTTTACAGAGATAATACCTCACACAGGCAGGTGTACTCATATTTAGCATTTATAACCATTAACATTAACAAATGGTTCATTACACACTTTAAGAATTTAATTTGTAGTTTAGTTGTAAACTACAAATCCTCCTGTGGGCACCCATAAGATGAGGCTAATAATAATAATAATAATAATAATAATAATAATAATAATAATAATAATAAAAATTATAATAATAATAATAATCTATTATAAAACAGATAAAACCAACTCTGCTAATGTAAGATAAAATAAATAAAATGAAAAAAAAAATTAAAATTAAAAGAAAATTTAAAAGAAAAAGTAACTAAACAGATAATGAATCACAGTATTGTAAAACACAGATGTAATAATATAAAATGTCTTCATAGTTATAATCATTGATAAATACTGTACATTAATAAACATAAAACTTATATCTGCTTATAATTATAGAGTGTTATAAACATTTAGTAAATGTTTATAAAGTGCTCATAAATGCTAAAGCGGGAGTTCCCTGAGCACTCTCACCGTTTCACCGTGTTGCTGTTTTTAATGTTTAACTGTAATCCACAAATGTGTTTATTAGATAAGTTGGTAACAGTCGTGCTTGTCGTATCTTAAACAGGATTTACTTGGAACATGGCAAATATGACCCAGGTCAGGTTTTATAGAACTTCTGTGGTGAAGTTGATAATTGATTGGGGTATCAAACACGACCGTGGGCCTGTAAGACGACTCCGTTCTCTGGAAAACAAACTGTATGATTTATGGTTTATGCAGCGAAGGCGTGCTCTGATCAGTTCCTCCTCGGGACATGCCAGGAATTTAACTTCAGGTGAATTGCGTCCAACATATCTGAGCAGTGAGTGATTTATCACTGAGGAAAGCGGTCCTGCAGGTTCCTCAGTTTTATTTGGCTGCTGTAAAACACATTCACTGTCTCAGCATGCGTCTCCCACAGCTCAGCACGCCTTAAACGGCTTCAAGATGATTTCAATTCACAAAAGAATGTTTTTTTTAAACTGCGATTTTTTTCTGCACTGCGTGTGGTGTCGCCTCTGCAGAGATTAGTAAGAGCGCTTTGGTGTTGAGTGTTCATGAGGTTGTTTAAAACACTCTGAGGATTAGAGTAATGTTTTTATGATGTTTACAAATGAAAGTGGATTAGTTCAACTGGGAGTGTTGACCGGAGACTGAGAAGCCGACAACTCCTGCTGGTGGAGACGCTCTCCGGCACAAACCTGCAAACTGGCCTCAGATGAAGAATTGTAGCTACTGTGCGTCTCCAGTTCGCTCTTCGTCTCAAGGTGTTCAAGGAGCGATCCCTCCGAAACCTGCGCCTTTAATTCTGATTTTATTAATTGAGATGAAATAATTGCAGTAAACAAATGTAACCAGTATGTTTTAATTACACAGCTGAGATTGTATTTGTATTCAGAGGAAGATTTCATTTTTTAAGGCCCCTTTAAACTATTCTAACTCCTGTCCACTTCCAACGTTCTTTATTCAACTAGTTTATAACTAGTTTCTTCATCAGAGCAAAGGCTGAAACACGCTTCTCCAGGCTGCACGTAGGCGAACGCAGCCCCCTGCGTCATTTTAATGCATCAGCTGCTGATAAAGACACTACACTACACATCCTGCCTGTTGTTGGTTTCTTTCATTAGCCATTGTCTTTTATTTCATGTGTCTCAGGCCTGCTGGGTAATATGTTGCATTCACTAGAACTCAGAAAGATGTATGATCCTGTACCTCTGAGCCGGTGTCCTTTGTTCAGCCATGAAAGCATTATTTCTTTCTTCAGCCTGATGTCCTCAGTGTTCACGCACCTGTCGTCTGCTGCTGGCAGATAAGCTGATGAGTCACCGCAGTGACTCATCACAGCCGTCCAGGAAGTTGTTAAGGCTGATCTGCAGTTTTATGAGCTGGAGGTGGAGGGAGATAATTCGCACACAGACAGCTGATAGGTTCTAAGTCTAAGTCACAGGTTGTGTTTCATAACTTCTGGTTTTCATGCACGCGATGACGCGGCGTGGAGTTTTGTTAGTCGCGACCACCTTTGAAAAACATGCTACACACATTATAAGCATTATTCCTACCCAGTATACAGTATGCAGAGTTATGCAGGAGGCTCACCTTCATGACTAGTTGCTGATATCATTTCCTGTTTCCCATCTTGCTGCCTATTTCCTATTCAGCTGATTCCCGATCAACACATTTTAACACTCAACGTGGGGGTAGTAAGAACTTAACATCATAATGAGCACATTTTCTTGAAGCACATCTGGTTGGATGATTAATGAGTTATTATTATTGTTGTTGTTATTGTATCGCTCTTAAATATCAATCAGCTGAATACTTAATTATACATGTAAAAAGTGTATTGCACATTTAAATATTAATGCAATTAATTAAGATAGATGATAATTGTCCCTTTTGTTTTTATTTTGAAACAACAGAGCAGAACATGACAGGAGAGCAACGTACACATATAATTAGATTAAATACACACACTTCTTATACTGCTGTCCCAGTGTGTGCAAAACAAACACAAAAAATGGGAGAGAAATTCACAGAAATGGAGAATGCTTAGCGAGCAAAGTAAACTCTCAGGGGCTGATCATTTTAACCACGCAATGACCCTGAAGGGGTTGAAATACTGTTTTTCTTGAATCTCTCGTCTACTGTACAGCTCCCTGGCTTCACACTCTCTTTCCTCCTCCTCTCCGTCTCCTCTCTAGTTTCACCTGGCTGTCGGCTCAGGTGCACAGCAACATGGTGATGCATTTCTCAGGTCGCATCGCCGACAGCTTCGACCGGGAGTTCCGCTGTCTGTACGCCGACTCGCAGATCATCGACTGCTTCTTCAACCCGGAGGAGGAGGGGATGCCCTACTACCCGTCATACCAAGCCGTGATGGCACCCGGCATGGGCATGGGGCTCGGCCCGGTCATGGGCCTGGATTTACTCGCTGACAGGTACTTTTTCAAGGGTCACCACTTGTAAAACATTAATTCCTGCTGACATTTGAAATTAGGGTACACGTTCCCTCTGAGAGGCCTGGTACATGTTTCAGTCAAGAGATTACTTTCTTGATTAAATGATTAATAATTCTGTCCATAAAATATCAGAAAATGGTGAATATGCCTATTAAAGTTTCCCAGAGCCCAAGTTGACATATTTCAAGTGCTGGTTTAGTTTGATCCACAGTCTACAACCCAAAGATTTGCAATGATATAAAACAGAGAACAGAAAACCTTTGGTTAAAAAAATCATTTTAATAATTAATCGATTCAAAATTGTTGCTGAATGATTTTATGTAGATCGACTAATCGTTTCAGCACTAATTATGACGGTTATCATGTATCATGTTCTTGTGCAGTTGTTAGTGACTTGATGTGAGTACTGAGTACAGCCATGTTGGATTTTTAAAGGCAGATAACAATATCAATATTTAAGAGTAAAAAAATTATAATACCATAAGCAGAAAACATAAACATCTTTCAGTAAGGGGGCCTCAGATTTAGTCATTTAAGAGTTGTGAGTTGAGATATTCAACAGTTGAACAGAAATTTAGAACATCAAAGAAACAATACAATTTTGCACCATAGACTTGGAAATTAAATTATTATAAGAAACTAAAATTAAAACAAAATAAATACAAATAAAATACAAATTCAATCTATGAAACATTTCTGTGCTGCAGTTTCTTATTAAATATCTGCTGACGTATGTGCCGGGAAAAAGCACAAGTGTGTTTTCATATCTGAAATAGTATTTTCATGTAAAAAATGTACACACGTCTTTATTTATGTAAAATGTTTCTTTGTTTTATTAATGTATTTTGTAAGGTACTGGCCAATACTAATACTGTGTGTCTTATGCCAAGATTATTATTATTATTATTATTATTATTATTATTATACTTTATTTATATAGCTAAAATAAAATAAAATAACTCAGTTCACTACAATTAAATAAAACCTGGCAAATAAAAGACAGAATAGAATAAAATACCCAAATGAATAAATACAGTAAAAACATGCACCATAAATACAACTTGCTGATGTATCAGTCAGGCTCCAGCAACAACTGTTCATTGTTATTTTTGTTTGTATTGTTTAGAAACCTGTTTTATTTTTGCCTTTTGTTGGTACTTACAGACAGTATCGTCAGTTTATATCTAATCTCTTGATTAATCGATTATCTTGACTGATTTAAGAAATATGCCGTATGCTGATCTTTCCTTCCCCTCCCTCCTCCAGCAGGCAGAGGGACAGGGTCTGCTCTGAAAACTCCAGCAGCCAATCGAGTAACAGCGTGTCCAGTGTGAAGGCTGCACCTGGGATGACCTCCAACGTGGTGTACAAGGTCACCCAAGGTCACGACAAGAAGGAGCCCAACAACAACTCTCACCTCAGCCCTGAGAGGAGAGGTGGAGACCGAGCAGGAGGACAAACCCCGACGCCTCAGAGGAATGGAGGAACCAATCACAGCCCAGCTATGGAACGACCACCGCCGGCTTACGGTCAGGTGATGGGCATCGAGTGGAACAAGCCTAACCCGGCGGACATCATGCGGTCAAATATAGGCGGCACCTCCTCCAAGTTCCAGGCGTTGGGGTTGTACGACCACAAACCGAGCATGTTCCACAGCGCCGGGCTCGTCACTGGCACCCCCAACTCAAACCTAAACCCCAAGACCCAGACACCCTCGCCAGTCAGTGACAGCAAACTCCCCCCCAAGCAGAGGACTACCACCAAACCAATCCTCAACAAATTCACGGACTTCTTCCTGCCCCCCTCTAGCAAAGACACCTACAACTTCCGGAGGTCGCCGTCCCCTCACGGCACCACATCCTGGGGAGGACCGGACCTCTCTCAACCTGAGCCGGAGAGCCAGCAGAGCCCACCGCCCCCGCCCTCTCCGACCGTGTTGATGAGCCGGCAGGACGAGAAACGAATGACGCTGGGCCACAGCAAGCTGGACCTGGTGAACCAATACAACAAGATGAAATCCAAGCACGTGTACAGCCGCTTTGAGCTCAAGAGCTCCAACTAAACTGGGAGTTCAGACTGATTCCATCGGACTACATTTTGAACTTTCTCTTCCTCCCATGTCTCTTATTACATTATCCATGAAGAAAAGTCTCCATGGACTCTGGTTGTTTTTATAAAGTGGTCAGTCCTTCGTCTTCTTCCACACTTCCGGTTCCTGTTGGAAATCAAGCCATTACAGCCACGTTGGCTCAGAGGCTCCTTCACCGTCTTTTCCTCTGTGATCCTTGAAACCATTTTGCCTCTTTTATCATGTGAGGAGCATTTACAAGTGCAGTAGAGTTGTGACTCTTTGTGGGGTCGTAGTTTACAAAACACATGAAAAAAAATCACGCATTTAGAAATACAAAAACATTGACATTGACCTGTGAAAATCAACCATCTATCCATTTTTCAACAATTGCTACCTGAGTCATCATTTAAAAACAAGGTTGTAACTGAAAGTAGTCACATAAACCAGTGGTGTGTCCAAACAGAAGATCTGCCACATTTTAAAATGACAAATGGAAACTGAACTGTAATGTGAAGCAAGAGAACAGATCATCCTCAGTTTAAAGACCTAAACACAAATATTCAACAGATGGTTCAGACTAGCGAAGCATCCCACTGCCTTTTCTTTAGTACACACAGTTTTGTGCTTCAAGACAATCTATAAGTCACAGAGCTGTAACTTATTTAACAAAAATCTTAAAGTCAAACTGAAATTTTAATTCTCCTTTTTATGTAAGAAATATTAAATATAAAGATACTGCAGCCACTGTGCCTAACTTTACATTTTACAGAGAGGATAAAACCGTTTTTGGACATATTTGTGGAAACAGACCACTGGGTGGGCGTTTCCCATGGCAACAGTTGACTGACGTCTGAGGGGCGGTGTTGCTACGACCACAGCACGTCTTACTTTATAGCCAACAAACGTTGATACAAGGGTTCTTCAACAAGGGTTAACACAGTGTTGGTTTAAAAATGACCAGAACTGACATTATCGGAATCAAAAAGTCACGCCTAATGTAATGTAGGGGGCACTATCACGTCAGAAAAACATTTTAAAACGTATTCTTTTTAGTAATTACAACCAAATAAGTACACAACTCAAAACAAACACCAAGTATGTGTTTATACTGATAACTCAGCAAAAATGAATTTTAATTTCAGTTAGACTTTAATGTCAAACTCAGCTTAGATCGTCAGATTTGTACTTTTTGATATATGTAGTTTCAGGAATCTGTTCATGTGTGTAAAGACACAGTGATTTAATGCAGCCCTGAATGTAAAGAAAACCTCTTCATCCTTTTCTTTCTAACAGCTTTGCTTGGATTAGCTCATTCCTCTAACACTCCTGTATTATAGTGTATATAACATGTGCCTTGATCATCCTGCCTTAAGGTTTACAATCACATTTTAGACATAACATAATATCTCCAGTGACTTCAAATGAGTGTTAATCAAGGTAAACACACGCCTATTTGAAACTGCTGTCACTACAGGGAACAAAGCTTGTTGTAAATAGAAGCAGAAGCAGTGCCACAATGTTCCTGGTGCTGTATCTCATCACAGTTCTGGGAAATGAGGTGTAAATGTAGAAACTGAAGGGCTTTGGGGCATTTTGAGGCAATGCAGGTGGAACATATTGTTCTCAGCACAAATGACAAAGACAAACAAGACAGTTCGGAGAAGATGCCGTTTGTCAGAATTAGCATTAGGATTTTACAGTGCTGCCACACACTTAAAATTAGTATCTTTATTACATTAAGTTCTTCATTACAGAGGAGTGTTTCCTCATACTGTAGATTTTATACAATAAACAGCATTTTTTTAAAATATGTAGATTTGTATATAGACTGTTAATTAAAAGAAATTAGATACAGTTATTACTAACTGTATTATTTCTGTAATGCGTTCTTTTAGTTATTTCTTGTGATGAATTGTGCTGATGTACAGTCGTGTCTCATCACTCTACAGGGCTTCCCAAATAATTCCTCGTCAGCGTGGAACAGCACGCACGGAAAACAGATTTTTGCTGTTGTCACCTAAGCAATAACGATTGACAGTGATCAGTTATTTTGATATATGTGTTTTCATGTTGTGTGTGTTTTTGTTTACTGCTTATTTCAGTTGTTGTTGTTTTTTGTCATTCCTACAATCAGCCGGACGATGTGCAGGCATCCATTCATCATGTCTCACGTTTGACTAATGTATATTATGTTGTATATAACACGTCAGGAATTTGGGTTTTTGTTAAAGAAACACTTATTATTATTATTTACTGAAGAATGTGAACTTTCTGTTTAAGTTGGTCTTAATTTGTAAGATGAACACTTTAGGATTTAATAAAACAAAAAGTTGTTATGTGTAGATGTTGTTTTGTCTTCAATAGAAAACTAAACAAACTGAAAACAAACTTTCATAAACTGTCATGTATGCGAGGCTGTAGTTTTTGTAAAGATGGAATATTTTTAGTCTGACAAGGGTAAGAAATGTTCCTTTTATTTACAAGAAATGTCACGACCCCTGAACTGATGTCAAAGGACACTTTACTGAGGAAAGAGACCTCTCATGCAGTGGCCCATGAGGGACTGAACTTACCCGTAAGACCTGAGTAATATAACAACAAAGATAATTCCTCATGATTGGTTTACTTGGTGGTCTGGATGGTCCACAGAGCTGGTCCAGACTGAAACATCTCAACAACTGTTGGATGGATTGCCATGAAATCTGGTTCAGACGTTCATGTTCCCCAGAGGATGAACTGTAATAACTTTGGTGATTCATCTAGCGCCACCATCTGGTCAACATGTTAATTTGTCCATTACTTTGGTTTATGACTAAATACCTGCAGAACTAATGAAATTCAGCCTCAGCTGTACTTTATGTTTAGTGCTCGTTAGCAAATGTTAGCAAGCTAACAGGCTAAATCTCCATTGCCAATCCTCCATGTGTTTAGAGTTGCTCTAAACAATCAGCTCCAAATGGAAACTGCTCAATATTCCCAATCAATCGAGCTTTTTGAATTCATGAAGCACCTTCTGACACAATTACTTGTCTTATTAAGTATAAATGAGTGATGCCAGTGAGGGCCATGTTGTGGTTTTCTAGTAGGTCAGTGAAGCCAAGATGTTTGCAGGCCGTATTTAGACCCGTGTGTCAGGAACTGAAGGGATCACCTTTCCCCACTGAGCCCTATGTTTCCTGTCAGGAAGTCCAGCCCAAGGGCTGGGTCACAGGCCACAGCATGAACAATGTGACAGAACAGAAACTCCAAGGACAGATATATGAACAATGCAGCATCCAAGAGACTGTGCCCCAAAAGTCCCAAAACTGGCCTGAACAACGACGTAGCCACACGCCGGAAATCCATCATTCCTGTCACGAATCCAGAGACAGAAAGGACACAAAGACAAAATCCCTGGGTAAGTGATTTATCAGAGGCCACCATACATCCCTAAAACTGTTGTCATTTCATTTTATTTTGGCACTGAGCCTTTCCATTCGAAAAACTTACAGAGTCCAAGTTTTCTTCTTTAGTGGCAATCTCTGCAAAAATCTCTGCAGACCACAGCTATTTCTGAACAGCTCCAAAAGCAATGCAGCTGTCATTATACCCATAATACACTAAAGCCATTTACAGGGGTCAGTTTTGTTCATAACCTGAAGCTTTCTGTGTCATCTATGCAGTGTCTTATATCTCTTTGAATTCGTTACAAAGAGAATCGTCACATCACTTCACGAGTGTTTCAGTATTATGCTCATTACAGCTCTATAAGCTATTACAGAAACATGAAATGAAATATAAATCTCTCGATTTGTCCAAGGAGGGTCAACTTAAACTTTGTAGTGATAGCAACTTAGCTCAAATTGGTGAGAAAAGTAACAGGCTGACAGTGTGCAGTGGTCGGTGTGTTTTAGGTGTAGTGGGCCTCTTTACTTCTGCCAAACATCACCCAGCTCTGCCTCATCTAGAAAGGAATCTCCCAAAACAATTACACCCTAAACCGAGTAGCTAAACGTGAATACCTGGTTACTGGTTTGCCGGGCACGCATGTTGTTTGACACGTAGCCCTAGTTACGGGATGCCTAGTTGTTTTTGTTGGGTAGTCATGGTTACAGGTTTACAGGTTCTCTCCTGGTTGTTTATAAGGTGGAAGCGAACCAGGTTTTCTGTCTTTACTGCATCTGCTGCATTCCACTTCACAGCTCAGACGCTGTTTTGGCAAAAACTGGGTGTGACATTCAGTGGATTTAACTTGACTCATAGCTTTGCTCCTAAACTGTGTCGCCTACTGTAGATACTGTAGGTCCAACCACTGATACTGGTGAATGACTGATTCTGCTGACACTACCAATGCTGCCATAAATTACTGCACTCTTACTTAAAGCAGCTATAATCAATATTTGTATATTAACAATGAATGAACTCACAGTGTGTTGGGTGTCTCCGGTGGTGATGAACCAGAGAATTATCAGCTGAATCTGCAGCTCCCGTCAGCTTTACAGAGCTTTATAGTGAGTTTCAGCTCGTTGTTTATCCGTCCAGCCACAACTTTACTGTTCTGGTTCACTCTCAACGCTCTCAAAGCGTCATTTTCAGAGAAAAAGCTGTAAAAAGCCACTGTACACGACCTGCACAGCAGCAAACAGCCGACAGACACAGTTAGAGAGCAGCTGGTGAACATAGTGGAGCATTTAGCAGCTAAAGAGACAGATATTTCCCTCAGGAGGTGGTGGAGACCAAAAACAGAGCTAAAAGAGAGAGAAGACTGGGCTCACATTCATCTGAGATCTTGCTGGACTGGGAATCACAGATGTTCTCCTAATCTGCCGCTTGTCTATCCTGCAGGTTAACTTTGGAAACATCTGTAGTTGCTGAATTGTTGCTATATTACAAGATCCTTTCAAAGTAATCTGTGGCTTTGTTAGGAATATCAATAAATAAACATGCTGCAACAATTTTCTTCAGGGTGGATTTTAAAAAGACATGTAGC
>NTHP01000460.1:648864-660220 GCA_003416845.1 Oplegnathus fasciatus
ATGAGAGTTATTGATACACTTGAGTTAACAGTGACACACAAAGCATTAAAAACTCCATTCTCTGTGTCTGTAGGTGGTTTGTGGGGCAGACGAGGTAACACGAGCTTCCCTGGTCATGTTTCAGACTTGACCACTGTTGCTGCTTTTGTGACAATCAGCTGAGGAACTCCTTATTCCTCAGACATCCACACAGTCAATAAGTTTATCCCTGTGGCTTTTTGTAGCCCNCAATACAACTGATCTACCATGAAGTCCTTTTATAATGCCTGTAATATTCAGTGTTTTTGACACTGTCATATATGTTTTAGCACTGAGGTCATGGTTACTGCTGGTGTTGTACCGGACAGCATTATNGGACCCCCTCATGTTTGTAAACAGGGAGGACAAAAAATAAGGACACCTCTCAATGAAATGTAATCGAATACAACACCACCTTTAAAGGTATAAGGAGTAGGATTTTCCTAAAAAACAATGTATAGACTCAAACAAAAATAATCCCTCTCAATCATCACTTATGACCAACCAGTCTGTATCTGCAGAGACCCTGCCCTCTGCCTGGATTTTCTTATTTTGCTGTGTTCAGGACGTTTCTGGGCATCAACCTTTGGGCAGCGGTGTGTGGCCCCCAGCCAATAACAGCGCGCAGGGTGTGAGGGGCGGGACTCTATAGAAATGTAGCGGCCAGGTGCCAGATCGTAAGCACGTGGGACCACCAGACGCTTTGAGCCGGGGAGGAGGGGCCAACTTTGAATGCTGTGTTTACAAACAGCAACAAATCCTGCTCGTTATACCTTTAACTATGACCTCAGTAATAAAGATATAATTGAATTTCCAACAATGTCACCAAAAATTAAAAAAATATTAAATTGCAATGGATTGTACAGGTGTACCTAATAAAGTGGCCACTGTTCACTGTGTTCAGATGTTATTGTTAAAATAAGTTCATACAATAGATAATGTATTATAGGTGGACTATGCTATGGTGATGTTGTTCTGTCTTTAGGTGCTAGAAGTACAGGTGTTATTTAGGCCTATGACAGGTGACAGCGCTGTAAGAGTTTTTAGTGCGCATGGGTAAACAAGTTTAGGGAACAACGTGATGCTAGTAAGATGTAGAGAAGTCTAGTCTAAGAATCACATGCCTTCACATAAATCATTCAGCGTTTTCTCTGCCTCCTGGATTTACTGGGTTAAAAAGTCAAAGCTAAGATACTTTGCAGACTAAGTGGCCTGGGAACCTTGAACATGGTAAAAAGGTCACTACTGCTGCGGACACCTGCAGCATTTCCTTCACTGTGTAACCCGACACAAGTCTCTCCATTTCTTCCTGTTTTCTTCACTGCACACCCAGTCAAAAGTTGATCTTAGCCTGTCTAGCAGGAGTTGAGGCATTGTCACCTTTAGCCATAACAGGACAAGATTCTTTTCCCCTGAGACTGACATGGGAAAGTTACTTACCAGGTGTTTTTGTGGAGTTTGTTGTTGCTGTGGATGTGTGATTGTGACCTGGAAGCAACATACATGTACATTTCATGCTGATGTTCTTCTCTACATGATGTAAATTCAAAATAATGAGAGTTAGCATCCATGCTGCTATAAAATTCATATTGTATTTGCATTCTTCCCTCTCACAAGCTTTCTGACAGCGGAACAAGCGATCAGCCGAGGGAGATACTGACGCTAAATTCTGTGTTTTAAGACACACATTTAAGACACAGTAACAGTGATGTAATTCCTGAAAATCAAAAATACATACACACTACTGAGAAAACTGTGCTTTATTGGCTCACTGTAAACATTACCACATCCTACTTGGATGCAGCAGCAGCATTTCCTGCAGCAACACACTGAATCTGATGGTGCATCTTGATGTTATCTTCAGGATGCAGCGTTCTTCCTGCCTCTCAGAGCTATTTTCTGCTAAGTGAGTGTGTGTACGTACAGTATCAGACCTTGAGTGTGTTGGCACTTGTTCTTGGGAGTGGGTGCGTGCATGTGCAATTCAATGTCCTTGAGTATGCATGTTTTTTATATACGGTCTGTGTGTGCGCTCTTTTTCTACTCTGTGCCTGATCTGAATGTGTGTTTGCATAATGTGTGTGTGTGCAGCAGGAAGCCTGCTGTATTGTCCTCTCAGCATTCTGGGGCAGGTTAAAAAACGTTCTGATCTGTATTTAGCTCCAGACGCTCAGAGTCTGTCCGCCTGCTGATCACAGTTTTCTTCTTACGACAGAACACAGAAAAACAACTCAACAATCAAACAAACATTTAGTAACTGAACTGCACACAGAGGTACATAACCATGATGGAACATTTTTACAGTATTACGTATATTAAGTTATATTAAGTAAAATGACAAGAGGATTATAATTTTTATTTATTTAAAATGATTTAACTAATAATATTTTGCATTTAAATGTAGAGGTACTGTTTATGTGGTGTGTACTTTATAGCACAGGTGTGATGTGTCTGACCAATCCAGTTACTTGACAAGCACTTCTCACTGTATTGGTAACTACTTCGCTTATTCTCCTACACACCTGTCGGTGCACAGGTGTGAAAGACTACTTTTCACTCGGACTACTCCCTGTATAAAGTGTAATATAATCATTTTCTTTCATTTTACTCATTTTAATCTCTTCTGTGCGTCCCACTGTCAGCTGTCACTCCGGTGTATCAGGGATATTTGGCTGAGGGCTAAAACCTTTTATCAAACTAAGAAAATTATGAAACAATTGTTGACCATCTCCATGTCCTCTTATTATTTTAATTAATTAATTAATTAATGTCATATTTGACTGTATGTGTTTTGTGCATCCCACTGTATCTATTCAGCAGGCAGAGTTGGAAAGTCGTTAGCTAAATGTAGCTCACCTGGTCAGGCTGGGCCCTCCAGGCTAAAAGCTGACAGATTAGTTCACTTTCTGTCCTGTTTCCAACTGACACACAGCCTGTACACAGCCTCCTTCTCTCATTTTCAACAAACATCTTCACACCACGTGTCTGATACCGCCCGGCTTACTGTAAAGCTTTGATTTGATTTGATTTCACTTAATTATCAGAATATTATTCAGAATTGTGTGTTGCGTCCCGAGGTGCACACTGTTTTACATTCATAACAAAACACAACATTTAAACAAACAACAAAACAAATACGACAAACATATTAAATCAGACATTACGAATAAGTAGCTGCAGTGCAAACAGGTCCTGAGGCCAACTCAGAAGTCTAACCTGTGGGACTCTAAATCTTCTGTTTGATGGAAAAAGCAGATGTTCTTCACATGCTGTAATCATCACTAAGAGACCCCTTCTTTAATGTGCTTTCAGTGTAAGTGAAGGGGAGAGGCTCCACCACTGTGAGTTAATGAAATCAAGAGGCTATTTTCCAAAGCTACAGTCCTTTTAGTTCAAAATGTCCACTTCCCCAACTCAGACTGTTGAAGCCTCATATTAGCTTCAGTTTGTTTCTGCTCTCTCTCTCACTTTGTACCTTCGTAATCCCATTTCCTTTGGTTTAAACCACAGACAGTCTGGTTTAGACATTCATGCTGGAAAACAAAGGTGCAAAACCTCAGGTGCATCAGAAGCAATGGAAACCCAAACACGTACATGACCTCCAGATGTGGTCAGAGACATTTTGCAACTTTTTATACGCCTGCTGCCAAAGCACACGACAATGATTACAATGATACTCAAAATAAGAATTGTATTACTGTAAATACCAATTATCAATCAAGCTTGAACAATAATATTTTGGATTTGATGTGGTTAAGTTGCTTCACCGCTGGATGCTTTGCAGGTTATGGCAAGCTGCCACACGAGTTACAGCCAGAAATGTTTCCTCTTCCGACTGAAGGTTTAATCTGTGACAAATATCAACCTGTTCAGAAACACCCAGCGTCCTACAGAAACCCAAAGGCTGCCAAAACTCACATTTCTCATTATTTTCAAATCATTCTTGAACAATCTTTCTCCTCCTGTTTTCAGTCTCTGCGTGTCTCCCTGCCACGGTTCGTGCCAGTTTCACAACAGTCTTTGCTCAGAGGGAATTCCTTCATACCGAGGGCTTAACAGTGGTATGTCACCTGGGGCAGAGCCTGAGTTTCAGTCAAGGCACAACCCCATTCAGCACCGAAGGTGAGCCAGACCTGATCACCCAACGTCGGTGCTGGACCTCACTGATGCTCTGGTGTCTGAATGGGAGCAAATCTCTGCAGCAGGTTCAACATCTGGTGGAAAGACTGAAATCAGAAGAGTGGAGGCTGTTAGAGCAGCACATTAATGCTTATGGTGTCAGAATGAGGTGCTCAATAATTACATATTTTTAATTCTGAAGGTCTGTCAGTTTATTCTCTTGTTATCTTGTTTTACTTTTAATACTGCACTACTGTACTGCTCTACATGAAGCTGCCTTATAAGATGTTTTCATTGAAAAACTTTGGGTTCCCTCAAATTAAGCATGAACCAGTGTCCTGTAACAGAAGCCTTTGAAGAAGTGAAGATGAATCTTCACAAAACTGACTTATTCCAAAGGCCTGAAACTCAAGTTGTCTGGAGGTTTTCACAATAATAGAAATAGAAGAGAGCTCAGTGTCATATGCTAAGTTCCACTGGGCGCGTTGGACTTGGCAGACTGTGGTTTACCTTTTGTTGCAGTGGAATGTATTGGAACTTATTGCAAAGGATCAAAGCCAAACAATGTCTATTTGAGGCTTTAGTAGCACAACAGGTTCAAAACAAACCGAGTATCAGTCATGTGGGGGAAGAAACAGAGAGACAGAAGCACAGACAGAGAGAGAAAATCAGTGTAGTGTATTTGTAAAAAGAACTGATAAATATACATATATTTTGGCTGATGACATAATTCTGTTGGTTTCATGGTGTCACAGGACTGTGACCTCCAGTGTGCACAGGGTCACTTGCAGTCGAGTGTGAAGCGGTTTGGATTTGAGTCAGAAACTCCAAATCTGACGTCACGGTGGGAAATAGTGTGCAAAACACACACACATCTTTCTTGTCCACGTGCTGAGTCCAGAAATTGTGCAGTGATTTGTGTAGAATACTCCCTTTAAACTTTTTAAATTTTTCCTAGATACCATTAAGTTGAACATTTTTACAGGTGTAGATAATATGCATGGCTGATTTATGAAACTGGACTACAGAATGGCAAAAATATGTTTGCAGTGTCGCTGTTATAGGTTGTCCTCCATAGAGCAACTTTATTTTTTAACTTCAAGGCTCAGAGTTCAAGGTTCATTTATTTGTCATTTTACAACACAGGGTTGCACAATGAAATGATAGTTCGCAGCCCCTTCACGCTGCACACTCACACAGAGCAAATATAAAACTATTTAAATTAGAAGAGAATAATATCAAATTTAATCAATAAAATGCGCCCGAGCACCAAGCAGAGCCCTTGTCCTGCGCTCTGTCAGTGCAGAACACAACCTGCCCGTCAAGTGCAATATCTTGATCCAGGATGTTGTGGTGGAGCCACTTTCATATAGTGTTCATTTTTTAACATGGGGATATTTTTTCAAGTCTCAAATATCAACGTCAGTATCAAATATGAATATCCAGTGTCGGTCAGGCTCTAGTGGAAAATAGAGGATTGTTCCCCTTCCAGTGAGGCTGAAGGTGCAGTCACACCAGATTTCGCCTCATAAAAGTTTATATGTGTGCAGTGGCAAAAGCAGGAAGTACCATGGGCAGGGTTGTAAACATGAATGGCAGGAGCTTGCGTGGCGAGCAGACTAACAGGAGCATCCCCAAGCTGTAAATTATAGTTTCTTAACAAACACTTCATTGCCATTACCTTCTGTCACCGCCTTCACACTCTCTACAGCCAAGCAGCGTCTCTTCTTCTCTGCTGCTTGTATTATTTCGCTAAAATATAAACTATCAATATTTCCTGAAGGAGAGGTAAGTCCCACCCCCTCTCTCAAACTGCCTGACACTAACAGCTGACGAAGAAATAAGAAAATGCCCAAATAATTATCTTAAGAAAAAGCTTGTAAGTGGACAGGTTTCCATTTTTTTTAAAACAAATTAATAATGCTGTTGTTTTTTCGGGTGAGACAGGTCATATCAGCAGTTTGCTTTGCTTTCTGTGGCGAACATCGTTTGAATCTACACGGCTTCCATCAGTGATAATGGGACAGTTTTCTCCATTGAGTGTATTTTTAGCCATGCCAGCAGCAAGGCTCTATGGATGGAAGTGTCCGTCTGTGTGTCGGTCCTCCACTTTGGTCCAGACTGAAATAGCTCAACAACTATTGGATGGATCCAGATTACATTTAGTGCAGACATTTGTGGTCCCCAGAGGATGAACCCCTGACTTTTCTTCTACTGCCTCCAAGACACTAACAACACAGTCCTGGTGCATGTCTCATCAATGTTTTTAACTGCCCACAGCATTGGGTTTGGTTTCTGTGAGTGGATTTACTCCAATACCTCAATAAATATTTTGTGAAAACTGGTCGAAAAAAGAGACACGGATAAACCACAAAGTCAGAGATGAGTCAGAGTCAGAGTTTAATCTGACTTTTTATCATTTTACCAGATCTCTTCTTCTCTTGTGTCCTGCTCCATTTTGGAGTCTTAAGCCACAACATCACTGAAGCATGTGTCACTCAAAGGCTGTTTACCACCTGCACGCATGAGCAAAGATATGCACACAAACATGCAGTTTGTTGCAATAGTGTGTTCATGTGTCTCTCAGTTGGTATCATGCATAGGAGACAAATGACTCATATTGTGTATGTCACAACGTTTAATTCTCCAGAACTGTGAATGACAATCACCCATGCAGTCTCTGTCACCCGTCTGCTGTTGTCTTTTCTCTGTTGTCTTCTTTTTGCATCTTTTTCTCTGTTTGTGTTTCTTCTTTACTTTGTGTCATTTCTTTCATCGGTCTGTCATCATCTGTGTTTTACAATCAGTGACTGACTTTGTTCGTTCCACACTTAACTTGACGTATTTGTACACATCTTTGTATTAAATATATTTATCACAGATCTCAGGTCAACCACCTGTGAAAATACACCTCCAGTAGCTCATTCTACATCTGTTTCTGTGAGAGTTATTTTGAGAAACAAACATTAAGTCAAGTTGAATAGAAAATCACATGTAGACACATCATCATAAAGGAATAATCCTTATTATTTGTTTCAATATTAAAGTGAAAGAAAACAAGTAGCTGCGTTGAAAGAAGCAGAAAAAGTGTGTGTTCATGTTTAATATTTCTATTGGACCCTTGGCAACTAAATTGGACACACACGCCAAAACTTTCCAAAGTCTTGCTCACAGTTGGGTTTGTGCTGTAAATCTGCTGACACAGTGACAACACACCACCCTCTAGTGGATACACACTGAGGTTTTAGAGAAGGTGAGAAAAAAGAAAGAATTTCAGAATCTTGAGCAAAGAGAAAAAGTACAATTTTGAGATGTTTTACTTAAATATTTCCATTTTTGTGCTACTTTACGTGTCTACTTCACTACCTTTCAAGAGGAAATGTTGTACTGTTTACTCCACAACATGTATCTAAAAGCTATAGTTACCAGTCACTTTATTTTAAGATTTTACATACAAAGTACTGTATATAATCACTTTATAACAGATGGTGCATTGTTACTAAAACACAATAACAATTACATTAATTGTACCATGTATTTATTGAAGTTGTAATCTCGAAGATTTTCATTTCGTTGTCTTTCACGGCACCTATGGCAATAATCGGTAATTGCAGGTGTGTTTTTGGACCGCATTTAAGTTTAACTTTCACTTTCATCGTCTGTAGTCGTCAATCTTTTCTTTGTTTGTTCGGCCATAATAATCGTTTACTTGCAACGCTAACAGAGACCGGAAACAACAGCACGCCGCTTCACACACAGGTGAGTTGAAGAGCGAGTCTTTTGCCTTGTTAAAAGCCTAACTCTGCGCCGCTCGTGATTTTTCCGGGAAAGTCNTGGTAATTAAACACCACAACAAACTCATTTACAGTCATTAATAGTCACATGTCATGACAGAAGCACATGTGCAGTGCTATGCAGAGGTGGACACTCCTTGGATTCTTCTCTGACACAGTGTAGAACATCAAATCAAGAACGGACAGTTGACATTAAAGTTTATAATCTCGCGATAATCAGTAATTACAGGTGTGTTTTTGGACCTCACTTAGGTTTCAGTTTCAGTTTCCTCGTCTGCAGTCATCGGCCATAGTAACCATTTACTCACAACGCCAGCAGACACCGGAAACAACAGCACGCCGCTTCACACACAGGTGAGTTGAAGAGCGAGTCTGTTGCCTTGTTAAAAGCCTAACTCTGCGCCACTCGTGATTTTTCCGGGAAAGTCGCTCCCGACACCCGGGTCGTAATACTGCAAATGCTGCAGGCTTTCATCAGTGGGCCATAGGCTCAGCCACCACTGTGTGGCATCATTTGGCGATAGATAGTGACTTAACAGACGTTTATTTAAATGAAAATCTTCGAGATTATATCTTTAAGTTAATTTCCACAGCCATGCTAACAGGTCTGTGAAGCTGTACCATCATGCTCACCATTAGCATGCTTAGAGATCTTAGTTTAGAGTGTTAGCATGCTAACATTTGCTAATTAGCACTAAAACAAAGTAGAGCTGAGGCTGATGGGAAGAATTAGTTCTGCAGGTATTTGGTCACAAACCAAAGTATTGGACACATTTTCACATTATATTTCAGTCTGGTCCAAAGTGGTGGACCGACTGACTACATGACTGACAGACCAACATTGACAACTGAATTTATTGGAGAATTATAAAAGAAAACTGTTTAATCTTTTGGCGTTCGGGACACAATGTCAGAGTATCTGAGGTGCTGTCGCACATTCATGAACAATAACCAACGACTATGGGAGGACAAGCAGAGACTAGAAGAGCAGCTGACCAACCATCTCACCATCCTCAGAAACTCCCTGTTGTAGGACGGACCGATGAGCACCCGTGGGTTCAAAATCTGGGTTAATGGAGCCTCCTTCCACCTCCAGATGTTGAGGCTCGACTGAATATTCAGAATGGCAAACGTTCATCAGACTTTGTTAATGCAATCAAAGCTGCCATCAGTTTGTATTTGCAGGACCTGCATAATTTACTGGAGAAATGCAAGACTTACAAGACCAGTGCTACTTTTATCTTTACGTGGACAGAATACGTTTACGTATGGAGGATGCAGTCGAGCAACATGTTATATGGAAAATCCAGAGGATTTGAGGAGATGAGAATAACCCCTGTGCAGGTCCAGATTTGATTAATGCTTATATGAACCATGTCGTGCAGCTCTTCTAGACTTTCCAAATGTTATCGGACAGAATGGATCAAATTCTGATAGTGAAAGGAGTCATTTTGCAGGGGTTGTGACGCTCCTTTCCAAATGATTGTGTGCAGGAAAATGCTTTTTGGGCCCCGTCTGACCGGAAAGTTGTAATTACAAGGTTTGACCACTATGTCAAATTTGCTTCAAAGCCCAGTGCTGTTCCCGGGGGCTTGCTCTGAAGCACTCAACCTGTTTCAGATCTGCTAACTCGAGTTGATAGCAGAGAGCAAGTGCTGAGCGAGCATGAGTGATTCGTGCAGCCCGAGTCAGACCTTCAGCTCAGGGCAGAGGGACAGGGAGCTGGCTCCAGGCTGGGAGAGCGAGTACTGAGTTGAAACAAGCGCCAAAGTGGTTTCTTTTCTCCCAGGGCTAGGTTAATAATACAGTAATTAACTTGATACATTTCCACAAATACAGTTAATACAAGAGTTGCACAATAGTGTGAGTGACACGTGGTCTCGCCTTGTCGTCTTCTTTGCAGTTCGCACTAGCTAGTAGCAGGTAGGAGGGGCAAGTCAGTGAACGAGTTAGTGGAGATGAGGACTTGTGACTCCCGAGTCAGTAAAATGAGTCGTTCGTTTCGAACAATTGACTCATGACTCACACATCACTAGTAGTGAATCTGAGCGGTTTTAATTAATCAGTCGCTGTTTTTTTGGTAGTTTTACGTTGGATTTCAGCCTTTTTCATCATGGTGAATTATTATGTTTGTGTGAGTTGCACAAACTCCAGCCTGTCAGGACGTCCAGTCCATTGTTTTTAGGAAAAGCTGTAGATCTCGTGCGTGTTGCGTGTTGTGCAGGTGAAGAGACGGGACTTTACTGCTGCATCTGTCACGAAAAACACAGTTGTGTGCGGAGTTCAGGGTGGGATGCTGAAGCCAGGACCGTGTGAGGCTGACAGCTGGTGCGGTTCCTTCAGTACAGTTCAGGCTCCTTCATCGGGTCCACCGGCTGGAGTAATGGTAGTTAATGGTCATGGATCAGTCAGAGATTCAGCTCCACCAAAATGTGGACTGTGTTGTACTGTTAGTCTTGTTTTTTAACGTTTGCTGACTTCCAAATTAGGTTCAGGTACAGCACCGTAAAACGTAGTGTGGGATTATATTCAGTGATGCGAGATACGACTGATACAAACTCGCGCATTAGTTTGTGTTATAAGTATCAATACTCCAGCCAGTAGACAACCAATACTAGTTCTGTAGTAGCCTGATATGTGATAGCAAACTTTACAATATTGTGATATGAACACAACGTTAGCTATCGTTACTCGCCGGGATGGCGACACTTGGGTGGGTACACTTGGATGGGTACACTTGCCCAGTTCTACACTGGTTCTCACACCACAACTCAGTCCCTCCTCTGGCCGTTATTTCCTCTAATCCTGGTCTGTTCCTGGTCTCTTGGACACCGAACAGGCTCATAATTATTAGGCTGTGGTCTGTCACATGCCAGTGAATATACATTTACAACCTCTTCAGTGTCAAAACCAGAGTTGAGATCCAGACCTCTTAATGATAAACTGGAGCAAGCTTGGCCACTCTCCCTTTTATTACATCACGTTCAGTTTGTCAATTTTAAAGTACAACATTTTCCTACACAGTGATTCACTGGGGTCTCCAACCTGTAAGTTGCTCTTTAAAGCAGCTCAATGGAACTTTTCATTTTGTCTTGATTTTGGAGGTCCCTGAGGTTTCATTTAATGTTAGATTACATGTTCTCTGCAGCTCTGGAGACGGACCTTCAGTCAGTGGCTGAAGCAACTCGAACTCAGCCAGGGCAAACCCCAGCGCTGTTTTGTCTAATTTTGCAGAAAATTCCGACCCGTGGCAGGCATTAAGAATAACTATTAGAAATAAAAAAACAGCCAGTCTTCTCACTCTTGGTCTCGTTTGCTTATGTAGATCATATAGAGGCATTGGTATTAAATTGAGAATCCATAAAAAAAAAAAAACTTCATAGAGCAAATGAAGAAAACATCTACACCAATTTGACAACACATGT
>NTHP01000460.1:689949-719660 GCA_003416845.1 Oplegnathus fasciatus
AAAGCGGAGCAGGAGCCTGGAAATCACCGGCGGAAAGCGGAGGGGGGGATTTCGGGGACACAGCCATGGCGACGGGTGGAGGAGGAGTGAGGCGGAGGAGGAAAGCGGGGCTCCCGGGATTCTGCTGGAAAACCTGCTACTTTCCCATTTTGTTCTGGGTCGTTTCCGTCTGCGGAGAGGAGAACACGTTGATTGTGGAGGTAGGCGGCGAGAGACCCGCTCTGAGCACCCCGACATCCAAACACAAACACGGTTATTTAGCAGAAAGTGGGAATGTCAGGGCTATTCATGTGTTTTTACCTCCACCCTTCTGTTCCCTGGGTGTACAGGAATGGGCATCGATTCCCTCCCTCCTTTACTCCATCAGTTCGATTCCGCGCCGTCTTAACGCTCGCAGGTTGGAGCGGAGTGCGCTCCTCGTAATGTTTTTATGCGCATGTTTCCACCCGCCGTTCCTCTCCTCATCCTGCCTGAAAGTGATACCCGCCCTTCCTGTAAGGAGGGACAGGGAAATAAAAGATTCACGAGTTAGTGAACTGAATTAATTACAGCGGATCAACAAGAGAGCAGCGCTGCATCTGTTTGGCTGAGAATCCTCGCTGTGGTCTTTTGTTTTCACGCGCTTGGACGGCGCGCGCACTGAGCGGTTCCAGCCGCCGTCCAGTGAATTTACTAATTACAAACAAAGGTGGCTTAATTGATCATCGGGTTTAATTGTTTCCGTTTGTTGATAGGCTTCTTTCCGGCCGCAGAGCTCCTCTGTGAGGGCTAAATAATTCGCTCCTCCGCTGGTTGAGTTTTTGGCGGAGGGGGGAGTCAGTCCAAGATGGTGAGGTGCTGGAAGAAGCGGCATTAACACACATTGTATGGCCGATTTACAGGCTGCTAATTGTACTTGTTCATGGCTGATCCGGGTTATTAATCCCACGTCTCTTGTGCGCAATTGGAAACAGACAATGGACAAGGAGGGTTAAAACGCACTAATGTGCACATGCAAATGATTGTGTGTTATGCCCTTGGTGATGAGCCTCTGTAATGAGCTCTCAACCCATATGGTCAATAAATAGCCATCAGCATGCAGAGGGCATTAAAGTGAACCTGAATGAGTGTGCTGCTTTCATGTGTGCTGAACAAAGCATCTCCAGATTCTCCCCCCTCTCTCCCTTCACTGAGTCCAAATATAGCCTCCCTCCATAATTTATGGAAATGGCAGCGAGTTGGAGGAGAAAAGAAGAAGAAAAGAGTAGAGATGGGCAGAGGTGCAGACAGATGTTTTTTAATTCTTTCACAGGTGTTGGCCAGTCATCGGCTCAGGCCGCTGCCACACAAAGGCAGCTGTTGAGAGAAAGTTCTTTGTTGATGTGAGTGCAAATGAAACGTGAAACTGTGACTGTTTTATTATGAAATGATGCTCCCAGTAATATTTCAGCTTCAGCAGGTGAAATCTCCTGATTATAACGGTGACGTTTGTCAAAGCAGATGTGTGATCCATTGTTTGCTGAATATGCAGGATACCTTGTTTGGAAATTTGGGTCATGCATTATGAAATTGAATGCTTGCAGTAGTGTCAGCTCTGGGAGACGTGATCAGTGGCGTTTTCATTTACTGATGTTTGTGTTGCTAGTGACACTTTCATTCAGACAAAGGAAGCGCCTGTGGCTGTGCTGAGCGTGGCTGCTAACAGCCGGGTATGTCACGGTGCTGTGCAAAGGATGAGATGTTTTCTCTGAGCCTGGTTTTCCCTGAGAAATCATAATCCTCCCAAAGCTATTGTTGGTACATGTCATGCTAATGTGGCCTCGCACAAACGTACTGTACAGTTTTTGACACAACTCAAGGTTTTATTGCAAAATGTTACAGAAGATCTACAGTGAAAAACGTGCTGCCTGAAATCCTTCCCTCGCTGTTTCAGCTAATTGTTATTGGTACAGAAAACAGTTTGTGTGAAAAGGTCTGAGGAGAGCACAGAAGTGTTCACTATTAGGACTATTTGATTATTTTCATTAATCTGCTGATTATTTTCTTGATTAATCGTTCAGTCTAAAAAATGTCAGAAACAGAGAAAAATGCACAAAAGTCACCCCCAAGTCAAAAACCCAAACATATGAGTTACATAAAACAAAGAAGATCAGCAAATCCTCACAATTTATTAGTTGAAACTGGAGACTGTCAGGTATGTTTTCTTGAAAAATGACTTAAATGATTAATCAATTATCTAAATAATTGCAGTTTCCAAACAGGTGAATCTCCATCTGTACATAAACAGAAATATAGTAAACATGGCATCATAAATTTAAGTGGATTCAGTAAGTGTGTATTTGTAAGTTATGATCAGCCTTTGGTGTGAATTGGATTAGTGTGTTTTACATTAATTCTGTTTGCGAAGTGGAATAATATAAACAATAATAATAATATATATTTTTACCTTAAAAGTGCATAAAAGTAATTTCTATCTGCAAAACTCATCAATCAAATACTCCAAACAAATGATATCATGTGATGATTTTAACAAAGCTTCTCCTGTGAAGTCACAGCCAACCAATCAAAACGCTCTGAGCCTCAGATTTTCACAGCATCGAGGTTTCTTTGTGTGCGCGGTGTCGCCGCATGGACCATATGAGACGGTGTTTATAAGATGAGGATCTCCTAATTGGGGTCCTGTTTTCCTGAATTAAAGATTCAGTGCAACAACAAAGATGTGACGGTGTTGAAAACACACCTGAAATGGGAATTTCAGCGAGGATGAGGGCTCCTGCTGTAGCTCGTAATTGACACTTAATTATTTAATGCATCCTCCTTGTTAATTGTAGGTTTTAATTGCACAAGGTTTGGTATACAGGTGCCTGCCTTGTGTTAAATCTTCGTGTAGAAAGCTCAGACGCAGCGGTTGAGCCACAGGGACCCGGTGATTTTAGAGATCCAGGATGTTGTAAACATGACTGTGAAGTTGTGTTTGTGTTCGGAGTTTTCTCTCCTACTTGTACTCGATGGTTGACACACTATAAGTCTGTGTGTGCGTTTTAACTCTTTGCTGAAATCATTCTTACGTGTGCACACGCCGAATTCTGTTTATGACACCTCTGCGGTGGAGATAGTGACTTTGGTTGTCAGAGGTCATGTCTGTGCAGGCCTTGATGTTTTCTGTGAAGCTGCACGAAAACATGTTGTGATCATGCCTCAACTGTCATTTATTTATTTATTTGCTCCACTTGGCGGTGCACGTCATGTTAAAGCTTGAAACAAGCTCTGATGCTGGGATGTAATGCCGTGTATTAATGGCTCAAAGTTTGTATAGTTTCTGGGAGTAAACATCAGGTTGAGGTCCTTGTGATGTCTGCAGAGCCACACATACTGTGATGACCATTTCAAACACATTGTTTGTGCTAAGCTACACGTGTTACAAGGTGTAAAAGTGATCAAAGTGGTGGACAGACCGACACTGCCATCCGTTTAATCCGTTTGATCAGTTTGATTCCTTCAAATTTTATTAGCATTTAGCTGCAAAGCTACAAGTTCTTTTTACTTCTATGAGAATCACCGGCTATCATCCCACATGTGGTGTATGCTAAAGTGTAAACGCAGAACATTTCGATGCCTGTTTGCTTTGTGTCTGTGAGCGAGCTCTGCACAGCACAAGAATTGTGTCAGTCGTCCATCAGCACCACACTCAACCATGAAACATTATACGTCTGCCACCCACCTCACCTTCAGGTTGTTGCGTTGACACAGAAACACGCAGGTTTGCTTTCTCAGCCTGTAATCACAGAGGGAAGATGCAGCTCAGGAGTGAGGCTGGCGCAGTGAAAACACAGATGGTTGGTTAGCAGACGAGCAGAGACAGCAAAGGGAGAAGGAGGCGTTCAGTCCTTTGTCTGACTCACTGGTTTATGCTCCTTTGTCTGTTTGCCTGTTTACACAATAGGTCAAATTTCAGTGGTCAAAACCTACTGATGTTTGTGTGTTTTTGAGAGAATATTTTTGGCTTGCAGGTATAGACAACTGCTGTAGCTGTTGTGTTGTTAAATAACCTTTTTGTGCAGGTCTTTAAACAGTAGATTAACCCAGTGTTAGTGATTGACCTAATGCTGATTCATTGATTGTTTGATAAGCAAAGGATGACAGTGTTTAGAGATCACAAACGGGGTGACTGGGTGGTGCTGATGGTGTTCGTTCGGCACTTTTCGTAATGAGGTTAACGAGAAGCATCTGAGATTTACGAACGCTCTCATGCTGTTGTGTTTTGTTCTTCGCGACCCCTCTCACATGATGAACAGTTATATGATTCATCTTAATCTAAAAATGTTGATTAAAGCAAGACTTTGTAACTTTTACAAGAAAAAATAGCACATTCTTCTTCTTACAAATGAAAACTTTATTTGATAAGCAATAAAACACACCGTTGCTAAACTGAATACACTCAGGGGTGTTGTTGTTAGCCTTATTTTGGTCTGGTATGACCAGCAGCTTATGGTGGCTAATGCTTGGCAAAAATTAATTTTTGAATGTCAGTGTGGCTTTAAAGAAGAGTCAGTCGAGTGGTATTGAAGGCACGCTCTCCTGAGTATTATGTCTGTATTTGCTGTAATAGAAAACTGAGATACAGGCGAGAAGGCTGGATTTGGTGGGATTTGATACTAAGCTGGAATTTTTTTTTTTTTTCCACCACACTTTCTGTGCGCAGCATCATCGACCGATGGTTTTTGAAGACGTTTTCTGACTGCTGAGTTTCACACTTTTCTAGTGACAAGAGACCTTTTCAAAATGGCTGCATGTACCTGCCAGCATGATGATGATGATGGTGATCGTAGTGCTGAGGGTGGTAAAACAACAAAAGTGATGTTGATGGTGATGTAAGGGGCTGGAATGATGACAGACTTGATAACAGTAAAAAGTCATCGTGGTGAAGAATATGACTAATAATGATGATGAATGATGTGCAAGTTGCAGATTACCATGGCGATGATAGAGATGACAACAGGCAGCGAAGTTGATGGTTTTTTAAGATGAAAGTGTGTTTCCAAACCTCTCTGGGCTTTTTTTTTCTGTCTGTTTTTCTCCTCCCTCCCAAGAGTAGAGGAGCTCAGGGAGAAAGGCTGGTCCCTGGGGTGTTGTAAACACTACATTACACCCGAGAAATGGGCTAAATGAGCCTGCAATGCTGCACTTATCAGAGCCGTGTGTGCATGTACACTGTGTAGGCGGGTGTGAATTCACGGCTGTTACTAGTAGTTTTAAGCTTTGTCCTGATTTGCCATCGTTGGAGTGAAGCGCACACATATGAAGCCTGTATTTCATATTCACAGTTATTTTTGTGATCGCCACCCGCTGCGCGTTCAGAACATTTTGGCTTTTTGATGGACAGCCTCATTGTTTTACAGTCCTTCCTCTCTCTCCCTCTCTATTCATCTGTCTCCGTCTGTCTCGACTTGTTTTCACTTCCCTCCTCTCCAGCCATTGTCTTTCTCGCCCACCCACACACACTTTACCGAAACACTCAGTGCAAGCTGCAGCTGTAAATAAGAGGAGTTGTCATTGTGAATTTGATGAGGGTATTGTGCTGTTTGTATGCAGCGTGCCAGGGACAAACTACATTTGAAGAACAGTTTGAAGTACTTAAAAGCAGAGATGTGGCGGATGGTCGGCTCAGCTGAACTCGATCAACCCACCTTTTTAAATAATTGACATGCTTTTCAAACTACTATGATATAAATCCATGATATGCATCACTGCCTGTTATGTCACTCTATATTCTGGCTGCTGCGTCTCTGCACAGTAGAAGTCTGATGTAGTTAGAAACAATCACTTATGATTATATCCTGTAGCTTTCATCAAAAATGAACAGAAACAAAAAACTGAAAACAAAACCCACTTTTTCTCTATAAGGGGTTCATAAGTTATAACTAATGACTTTATTGATAGTTAATCAATCATTTATTAATGCTTTATAGATACGTTATTATTAACAAGTGCAACATTGGACTGCCAGGTTGGTAAAAATATCTCTTGCTGGTGAGTAATTAATAGTCCAGCAATTAATAAATGATCACGAGTGTCTCACTTTCTAAAAGGTCATCATGTCTGCAGTCACCGCAGTAAATGTTAATTAGTTATTAACGAAGGGTAATAAACAAAAAGAAATAAAGTTCACCAGTTATGGAGGTTTCACAGGAGCACTTATAGCGACAAATACATGAATAAACACTTAAAAATGCTCACAAGTGCATTATCGTGTGTTCTAAACATTTATTAGTTGTTTATATATTGCTTTACTTTATACACTATAAGTTCAGAGGTCACATGGTCCATTACAGGCGTCAGCTCGAGGATCTAAAGAGCTAAAAACAAAGTAAGTGTCATATTTCTTGTTGTTCCCTATATTTGCTTATAATGAGTTTATAAAGCATCTGTATTTGGTTTATTAACCATTAATCATTAGTTACTTATAAACCCTTTTTTACAGAGGATGAGTTTTTAAAAAGTGCTGCCATGAGCCCTCCTCCCTGCCTGGCTTTATACATTTAGAAAGTTAAACAATGAAGTTGAAATAACTTTGAAACGCAGACTAATACAACACAGCAGCTGTTGATTATCTCCTCATGTAGCCTTTATAAGGGCTCATATACTGAAGCTGAGATTTTTCATAGGTGAACAGTGCATACATTGATGCATTATTGTGTTTTGCATGTCACTTAGTCTACTTTGTTTATAGTGGATGTTTGCTTTATGGTGCTGAGTCACTTACAGCCCCTTTTTACCATAATGTCACTGGTTTTAAGATCAGCCTTATCTGCACAAAGCCCTGCAAAAATAGTAAAAAAAAATGGGTGAGAAGAGAAAGAGGACGAGTTGTATAATACCACAGCAGGAAGACAGGACGTCAGGCAGTGAAGGTAGAGAGACTTGAGACACTTATTGAATAAAGATGTGGAGAGGAGAGGAGCAAAAGAGAAAAAATAAATGTAAATGGAGAGAGAAAATGGAGCAAGAGAACAGACAGTAGGAAGGCAAAACGAAAAAGATTAACTTGGACTCAAAAATTAGAGGAAGAGGGGACATCTGGAAGGAGATACGCCTGTCCACAGTCAGCAGGGTGGGCATACAGGAGGTCTCCATGACCAGAGACAGAGGAAGTGTTACCGTAACGCTCTGATATGTTGATGTCCTCTTGTCTCTGTGATGTGAGTCATACCTTCTGCAAACCTGACCTAGCGGGATTAAACCAAATTGCGTGCAGTTATTTTTATATATTATTTCTTTCACGTTTGAAGATATAGGCCTAATTCACAAACGTATTTATCCATTTATTTCCAGGGGGCCGGTTTGTCCTGGTCCAGTCGCCTTTAAATCTGCACCTGGCAAGATTTTAACATAAAAACTGCAGCTGTCGTGACTTTAAATTTCTTTTTATTGTGAGGCTTTAACATCTACACTGCCTGGGGCTGGGTGTAACGATTGATATTTGTACATATGTTTGGAACTGTTTTTTTTTTTTATGGTTTCCTTTTATTATAAACAAATCATGACTGACAGGTTTAGCAGACTGTGTGTCGTTATTAAAACCATGTAGTTTCGTATGCTTTTAGTTTCAGTCACAGTTAGTTGAAGTCACCCTGCCAGTCACTCCCAAAACAAGTTTAAAGAAAAAACCCTTCACTGCACATGTGCCAGTGTGGGACAGCTACCAACTCACTCTGTTGTTAGCTTGGCTGGTAAAGCAGAGTTTTACAAAAACAGAAATCCTGGGTGAGTCAGTCTTTTAACAGATTATTCAGTTACCTCTCGCTGTCGTTTGGAGCTGCCAGCATGCAGGTTCTTTATAACGAGGTTCGCTTTATTTCTTTATGTTTTATTTCTTTGTGCTTTCTTTCGGTTTATGTCAGAATCAGAAACAAGCTGTGATTTTCTTGTCGACAAACAGGAGACGTACAGTGTTAAAAGCTCATGTTGTCACATCGCAAGCACGAAAACAGCCTTTATGGCCTTAATGGAAAGCCGTTGTGGAAGACATACAACAATTAATGGACCCTCCAGATCACTTTTAATATGTGCCAGAAACAAATACACAGCATAGGACATTCTTGCTGCACGTCTAGCAGTAGGTTGCAGCTCTAGATGAGAGTCCAGCAGTGCAGCGGCGCCTCATAACATGAGACACTGAGCAGGACGGAAATGCAAGTGCAGTTCTAATTAAAAATGAATATGAGGCAGGGCTCTGTCTGTTATGAGAGAAAGAATCTTTCTGGGTGCAGCGCAGAAGCACACGGAGCGTGGATTACGTTTGATCACTGTGGTGGCACAGGAAGAGGAGACAATTTCACACCCAGATGTAAATTTAATTATACTATGTGCCTGCAGCCAGTACAGATCATGTAGCACCATAATGTTCGTCACTGATCATACAGTCATTGAATTGTTTATTTTGTTTTTTTTATCCAAACACATTTTTTTTTTGCTTTTTTTTTGCTTTAAATAAAATAAATGTCACTAATTAAACCGTGGAAATGCACAAAAGGGCGGCACGGCAGCTCGGTTAGCATGTCGCATTGCCCAGCTGCATCCTTTTCGTGAGGAGTTTGCATGTTGTCTCCATATCTGCATGGGTTTCTTCCAGGACAAAGACATGCAGGTCAGGTGAGCTGGAAACTCCAATTGTCTGTGTGAGTATGAAAGATTGTCTGTCTACAACTCGTCCAGGTTGACCCACCTTTTGCCCAAAGCATACTGGCTTTGGCCTCTGACCTAGACACAAAAATATCAAACATATACTGCGTATAACATGCATAGTTTTTCTAGATATGTAATCAACAAACAGTTATATAAAAAACATTGTGACATAAAATTCAGACAAGGCACAACAATGGAAATGCTCCACTGTGTTCACCAGCTACTGCAGCTGCTGGAAACGACTCTGATGAGAGCGGTGCGAGTCACCAGAACAGTAAAGTTGCTTGCTGTAAAAACCAAAACAATGAGCTTAAAAAGCTGTAATGAGCAACACCTTTCACATTATTGTAAATATGAAAATATTGATGATAGCAGCTTTAAGTGTGAGTTTTGGAATAACAGTTTAAAGTCTGTTTACACATTTGAAACTGGTCGATGTAGACTCTGCTGTGCTACACCTCTAAATCTGTTAGCTCCTAACAACGTGTCCTGACTGAACTTTGAAGAGCAGTAAAAGAATTTAAAAGATGACAGCTGTCTGAAGAGCTGCACTAACAGAATAGAGGTACTTCCCACGTCCTTCCATCCATTTTTCAGGCCTCCTCTTCTCTTCTGCTGCATCCATCCGTCAAATCTCCTTCGATCTGTTGATAAATCTGCTCATCCATCTGTCCATCACTCCACACTGAGCGTGTGTGCTGCACAGCGACGCTGCAATCGAGCCTTTGTTGCATCCTGAAAAGTTTTACCTTGAAGTGATGCTGTCATGGTCCGGCAACAATGTCTGTGCTGTGATTGTTCTGATGTTACTGTGTGTACTTTACAGAGGTCACCTGTCAGTCAAACAGTGTGGTACTGTGATGTCTTGCTTTTTCTCGTGATTAGGTCTTCAGTGACGTGTATTAGTAACTATTATATTTATTTAATATTTATTCCATGACCATCTTTAATTTGCAGCTTCAGACTTTCTATATGTTCATGTGAGTTGCTCAGTAACCACACAGATGCGAATTAATAACAACCAATGACAGAAAGGAAGAGTAATAAAAGCCAGTTGCTTAGAAATAAGAAGAGTGAAATTGACAACAAAGTTCTCTGGGTCACGCTGCTGCAGAGACAAGCCACTGTACATAATAGCACAGTCAATGCTGACACATGGTACAAAGACCTGACATCCACTGCTCAGTGTGTTAGTCAACAAATACTGTATGTACTGATCATAATTCCCTACAAGTGTGAAGGCAGCGTGGCAGAAGGCTGCAGGTGTGGAGGAGTTTTTATTTGAACAGAATCAAATGACCTGACAGAAGTTATGAGCCCTGCAGACTCTGATGTATACCTGAAGGGCTTTTTGAATTATTGAGAATGTAGTGAAGGTGAAGCTTCCCTGTTGTTGGACCATGACGGTCTTCCTTTGTTTACATTGCCCTGCTTACAGCCACAATGAAACTGAATGATACCGAGTCCAATCCGAAATTCACTTTCTTAACATAAACATTTTTAAGGATTTGCAGCGTTCTTTTCAAATTTGATTATTGTGACAGAAATATATTCTGATGCTGTCCATTCAACCCCCTATACCAAGAATTACACTCACACTGGATGATTCAGCACCTCATGATTTACATCCCATGCCAACGTTCAGTGTCAGTGAAGGAAGAGGTGGAAAGTAAAGCCAGATTTATGCTTGATGCAGGGGGTTAATGGGAGCGCCACCGTAAATACCTGCAGCATATGTTTTGATTTATGGTATCACCACAACACCAGACACATAGTGCTGTGCTGCACATGACCAGGCTGTGTCATGCTTTAATTATATTCTCCACAGTACCTATGTACTGTACATTCTTCCCCTTCTTTGTGATGTAGAGCAACGTACGTATAGAACTGGAGTTACAGCCACGTAACTTATAACTTCTAATATTATTTCACGTGTCTCGTTACTGAACAGGAGACTATACTGCTGTGCAGTCGTTGTGTTCATGTTCATCCATCCATACAGATCGTGGTGAGCAGAAGATCTGCAGTGCAAGGGCTTTGCTAGATGTGTTTTACTGACAGATTACTTCTTCAACTTCTTTAACGTTGTCTTCACTCTCAACAGTCTCAGAAACTTGTAGGAGAAACAGTTCCTTCGTTCTCCACGTGGTATTTCTGTAGCTGTCGCAGCTCTGACATGTATTTACATTTTAGAGGAGGCGTACACCAGCTTCAGTGGCTGTGTAGGCTCCGCAGCCACGCTGTAACCCCTTAACATACGACAATAAATCAAGCTTCAGGGTGCGAAGGTCGGGGTGGTGGACGGGCTTGTCGTGCGTCTGACCTTATTGCAGGAGATCAGAATTCACCTCCCGTCACAGACCTGCAAAAAATACAATTCATTTTTGAATATCCGCCAGTATATCAGCCAATATCAGCTGATATCACACAGATTCTTCTCTCGTCTTTCTTCTCCGTGTCAGTGGCCGTTCATCATCTATATCCTGGCAGTCATTGATCGGTGCGTCTTCTAGCACGTGGCCAGGGCCCTTGGATGGGTGTGTGTGTGTGTGTGTATACAATGTGTGGAGTGTCATATGACACCACAGACATGAGGTCATAGCTATGAGCCCATCAGTCCCACCTGAGCGTTCTTCAAAGGGTTTCACATTACATAAACCCGTGTGTGTGTGTGTGTGTGTTGATGAATTTGAGTTTATCCATCCATCCATTTTCTTCCACTTATCCGAGGCCGGGTCACGGTGGCTGCAGGCTAAGCAAGCAAGGTAGTCCAGACATTTCTCTCCCCAGCAATGTTTTCCAGCCCCTCCTGGGGGATCCCGAGGTGTTGAGATATATAATCTCTCCAGTGTGTTCTTTGTCTACTCCGGGGTCTCCTAGTTGGATGTGCCCAGAAAACCTCCAAAGGGAGGCGCCCGGGAGGATTCTGATTTTGAACCACCTCAACTGGCTCCTTTCGACATGGAGGAGCAGTGGCTCTATACTCCGAGCTCCCTCCGGATGTCTGAGATCCTTATCTCTATGACTGAGCCCAGCCACCGTACAGAGGAAACTCATTTTGGCCGCTTATATCTGCGATCTCATTCTTTCGGTCACTACCCAAAGCTCATGACCAAAGGTGAGTGTTGGAACGTAGATCGACTGGTAAATCGAAAGCTTTGCCTTCCGGCTCAGCTCTCTCTTCACCACAGCGGTCCGGTACAACCTGTCGATCTCTCGCTCCATTTGACCCTCACTCGTGAACAAGACCCCGAGGTACTTGCCCTCCTTCGCTTGGGGCAGCAGCTCACTCCCAACCCAGCCACATAACTGGGCTTTATATTACAAACATTTTCATAGCCAAGACACAGTATAGACCCCCCACCCCTGTCACAAAGTCTTTTGTCTATAGGTCCACAGGTTTTCAACACAATATCTGTACATGAATGGATAGAGGAGAGTGTCAGTGTTACAGGAACATAAGAACCATGTTGGTGGGACATTCTGAGCCCTAGTAAAGTAAAACAAAATAGTGCAACACAGTTATTAAGTTCATAATAATGGATTTTGTAACTATAATTATGTAACTAACTATTATTCTTTGTCTATTCTATGTGGGGGTTAATCTTGGCCTTTATGGGAACTGTAGTTTTTAAGAATAATGCTCTGGGGAACTAAACAGCAAGTATAATGTTTCCATGGATTCAGTGAGTTAGCTGTGGGCTACAACTAGAGCCCCATTTTTTTTGCCTATATTTGTTTACATTTTGACAAATTATCACCATTTAAAAGTCTGCTGAATCAGCTTTTAGCAGTTCTTGTCTGTCAGGGAACTATCACTGGATTACTTTGATACTGAAGAAAACACAAGTAGGTGACCCAAAATTTGACAGATTGCAGCCTGTTGGTGAGGTAGTGACACCTGTGCACCAATCCTCAACCTGGAGAGGTCATCTCTTCTCTCGTCCATTTGGTTCACAACCCAGCAGCTCTCAAAAACTGGTTCTTTCACCCGCTGAGTTTTAATTCATCTAATTAGATCATTTGTTTCTATAACTTAGTGTCCAGCATTGTGATGCTGTTTCATCCAACCGAGGCTCTAGCTGCTGCTTGATTAACTGATCAATCATTCTGTCCAAAAGATTTCTGAAAGTAGTGAAAGATGTCCATCACAATTTCCCAGAACCCAAGGTGACGTCTCCAAATGTTATTTTTTCCAATCAACAGTCCAAACATCCAAAGATATTCAATTTATATTCATACAAAACAGAGAAAACTTGATTGAGTACTTAAACATTAAATTGATCATCAAAAAAGTTGTTGATTCATTTTCTGTTGATAAATGGGACTGCAAACAAAAAAAAACCCACCGACTTTTGTAACTTTTCTCCTCAGCTAAAATTCAGACTCCTGAGTTTATAAAACTCTCTTTAAGCCCGCGGGACAAGCTTCCAAACTGCATTGTCATCAAGCTAAAAACAGGGCTGTTATTTTGGGTTTCTGAAAAGTTTGACATTTTCAAGACAGAGGATCTTCACCCGACAGCGACAAAATGCCATTTGGAAGATGCTTTTATCCAAAGTGCCTCACAGCAACATGACTGCATACATTTGAAGCTTGGATTGCCCCAGTGGGAGTTGAACCCTTAACCCTCACTGCGTTAGTGCTCTATTACGACAGTTCATAGTCAGCTTTCCTACAGTCCCTGCTCAAATTCTGCTTTTAGTCTCGGATATGAAATCTTTTTCAGCTCAGTTCTCAGTGAGTTTGTGGAAATGCTTTCCCCAGCAAATCAAATAATGCTGAAACAATTAGTCAATCAATCAGTTGACCGACAAAGACTTCACAACAACTTCGATTATCGAATAATCATTTAAGTCATTTATCAAGCAAAAATGCCAAACATTAGTCTGTTTTATATCATCTTCAATTGAATATCTTTGGGTTTTAGACTGTTGGTTGGAATCTGTTGGCATTTTGTGCCCCTTCATTCATGTAGTCTGATGTTCAAGTTACCCGATGTCTTATTTTGTTTTGGTCTAAACAATAAATAGTGACTCACGTATCCATCCCCCAACGTCATTTTCAGCCAACACAGAAGCGGTGGTAGTGGTTCCTAGGAGCAGTAAACGTTTTAGTTTTTTAGGACAATCGAAGAAATATGCCGATGTGATAGTCGTTAATCCCGTAAATTAACTTATAACAACCTATGTAGCGTTTGTCAAAGGTGAACTGATTGTACTCATCAGTGTGTTTCCACCAGACATGTACAAAATCTGGAGATGTGGGCAGCCTCTCCAAGGTCTAGAAAATTTGTTTGTTTTATCAACACATCCGTTCACATGTAATGTACATCTTTAGTTTGGAACCAGGCTGAGTTGATGATGAAAATAATTGTATAGTTGCAGCCCTAAAATCTATTTCAATGATAATAAAACACTTATTTCTGTATCATCAAATCAAAACAAAATGTCTATCAGCCGAGCTACACAGAACTGACATGTAAAGCTCTCCACTCCCTCCTGCTGCTCTGAGCAAGATGCCAGGAAGCCAGAAATCAAGCCACCAGTCGGGCTTTTACAATCTCTTCAGATACCCCCTGAGCCGCACCACTCATATTCAACTGACAGACGAGAAACAATCACAGTAGGCACCGTGAAAGTGTGTGAGGGAAGGCTTTTCTGAACTTTTGTGACAAATGTGTCCCCGGCGATGAGGAACTGTTGTTGTGTTGCTGCTGGAGACAGAGAGGGTTGTAGATGGAGGAAGGTGTGTGTGTGTGTGTGTGTGTGTGTGTGTGTGTGTGTGCTTGCTGTGTTGATAAAACAAATCCTAGAAAAAGAGTTTTGTCTGTCTGAGACCATGAACCGTAACCAAGTGCTGCCAGTGCGTAAACGTAACCATAAAATACTTTGGTGGAAAACAAATAAAACCCTTCACTGTCAGGGAACGTCTTATTGATGCGTTCAGTATCAGCATTTTGCGACAAGTTCTGTTCCAGAAGTAAGAAAACCTCATGACATCTCCTGTCATTGGACTGGGCAGTCCAAGAACAATGTTCACATTAAAAGTGAGGGGGACATGGCCCCTCCATCCCCAGTGGAAATCAGGCACTTACATTTCTATATGTCGCCGTTGTTGCTTGTACCTACACATTCTTGACTTCATCCATGTGTTTATCAAAGCTCATTCATATTCATTTATGTGTTAGATATGTGTTCACAATTTCTTTGCCTGCACAGGAAGAAAAAATCCAGAGTTTATATCAGCTGATAAGTTTGATTACGTTGTCTCCGTCGTCTTTTCCTTCCGAGTGCAGAAATGGTGGGAATAAATTTCATTACCAAACATCTACAAATCTGCCTCTTCAGTCCTCGTCCTCAGCCGAGGGAATCCTCCCTGCCAAAACGATGCTGACTCCTTTTCATTTTCCGTACAAATATGAAACCGCACCAGCAGACACGAGCTCTCTGGGTGCCACAACGAACAGTGATTTCATTCATTAATCACTCGCTGTTCAACACCGCAGACTGTGTTGACTTTTGATTCCTTCAGTGGAATCTTATTATTGTACGCGATGTTTGCAAGAACGGGGAGAAGTGAGGCTGCCGGGGAGGTGAGTACACAGTCCAGAGTGATTCACTTCCCTTTTCTGTTGCCTCTCTCAAAACATCCTCCGAGGTAGTGATCAAATAGCGCTTTTCATCCTGCTCAGACAGACGGCTGGGGACTAAACCTCAGTACTCTCTCACAGTGGTAGAATGTAACTACATACATAGTGTACTTAAGTACAAATCTGAGGTACTTGTATTTTACTTGAGTATTTCCATTTCATGCTACTTTACACTTTACTCAGCTAGAATTCAGAGAGAGGTATTGTACTTTTCACTGCACTACATTTAATGTGTAAAGTAAAGGTAAAGGTTTAAGTAAAGGATCTGAATACATGCTCCACCACTGCTTTTTTGATTACCAACCAAAATGTGTCTGTAGCAGAGATTTGAAACTGTCAAGTATGGCATTAAGTTTCCATCCACTTGTTTGAGTTTGCACATAAAAAACCTGAGTGGAAATAAATAAAATACCAGAAATGTCTCCATAAAGTTTTTATGCTTCACTGAGGTGGAAAGGTTGTTTCGATAAAAACAAAACACGAGAAAGTGCAATGGAAACAGACTTGGAGAATAAATGATGACATACATATGTCATATAGTGAAGAGCTAACATCAGATCTGTGTGGAGGATGAGGAGGCTGTAGCCTTCCTCACATTAACACATGAACCTGGATGGAAACAAGCAGCAATTTGCATTTACTTTTGATGTTTTTTCTGAAATGGGGTTAAAATTTGTGCTAAATTTGGATGGAAACGTGACTACTGTGGCATCCATTTTGTTGAATTTAAAAAAGCAAAAAACAAAGTGTTGATGTTCTTCAAACTAAAGTGACGAAATAAGTATCATTATGGTATCTGTGTCAAAAATCAAGTATCGTATTGGCACCAGCAAATTCAAATTTCAAACAGTACCCATCCTCTAACACAAAGCACTAAGAGCATTTCTTGTAACAATGACAAAAGCTCAAGTGGTAAAAGGAGCAGGCAGTCGCACCTGAAGTTATAAAGGGGATAACTCTAAAAATAAAAGGGATAATAGTGATTGCTTGTTCTTGAAGACAAGGATGAGGAGCGCAGGCAGAGATGGAGGATGCAGGAAAACTCAGCATTACTCATCGGGAACATTTTAAGAGTATGCTCGCTTCCCTCCAGGTGCTGCTACTTTTTTCTTTGTCTGACATTGACGTAATGTGGTGGTGCAGCGAAAGTTGAGACATGTTCAATCTGGGACACCCAGGGGAGTTTGATTATGTGCAGTGTGTCTGTAATGTAAGGTACACAGTTTGGTACCAGCCGCAAGCAAACTGCTGAAAATAAAAGGCAGACGGAGACACACAATGTTTATGAAATGTTTATGAGTGTCGCATTCACGGTAAACAGGCATTTTCCTGCTCTTGCACTCCCAAGTTCACTTCTTTATGTCCCTCTTTCTTCTTCATTTCATATTTTTCACATTTTTAATTCTGTTTCATTTTTGGATGACGTCTTATACCTTGCAGTTGATCTAAAGATTTGAATACAAGCTAAGATGTGAGCTGAAATGATTAGTTGATTGATAGAAATAGAATTTATCTGCAACAAATTTGATTATCGATTCGTCATTTAAAACATTTCCCAAGCAAAAATGGCAAAAATGTGTTGGTCCCAGTTTCTGAAATGTAAGAATTTCCCACTTTTTTTGTCTTAAATGATAATGAAATGAACATCTTTGGGTCTGGGGCTGTTTGTCAGACAAAACAAGCACATTTAAGACATCGCTGTGAGTCTGGGAACTTGGGAAAATGGGAACATTTTATAGGTTAATGTTAATTAACAATTAATAGATTTCTGAAGAAAATAACGGAAAGTTTAATTGACTATGAAAATGATCATTAGGTGCAGCCGTACTAAGATGTAAACATTTACGCCTCTCTGATTTGACTTTCACGTCCGTTCTTGCTGTATTTAGTATTTTATTGTGCTCTACTTTGGGGTCTGTATTTTGTCGATGTCTTTTCAATGAAGCCTAGAAACCAATATAACACCTTGGTAGTTTCACAAACTAATATTAGAGGAAATATTCAGTATGATAAACAGCCCACTTATCAGGCCACACACACAGTTTGGACGGGGGAAGTGCCTGGCGGGTTGCACCCGTTGCACTCAAGCTGAGAGACGGTAAATAGTTTAGCAGGGGGAGATAAGGTCTATTTTTATCACAGCAGACAGACGGAGGAGACACACTGGCAGGCTGACGCGCAGGTTGAGGCATCAGAGAGAGACGACCAAACAGGCTCACAGACAGACAGACAGACAGAGACGCAGCCAATCAGGTCGACAGACAGGCAGGTGGACATAGATACAAACAGACAGGCCGGCAGAAAGACTCCCAGAGAGAAAACAGAGGCCTCAAAACTGCTGGAAGTTTTTCACTGCAGAGGAAGAATGTCAGTGTTCACTGCACATTTCTACTTTGTCTGTTTTCAGTTAGTATTTTTTAAAATATTAATATATAATAAACACGTGGAGCTGAATCGATTATTCGAAAATTAACCAGCAACTATTTTAATAATCCATTATTTGTTTGTTTTTTTATCTGGCTTCAGCTTCTCAGTTGTGATGATTTGCTGTTTTTCTTTGTCTTATGTGACAGTAAGTTTAATGTCTTTGGGTTTTGGACTGCTGGTTGGACAAAACAAGCAATGGGAATGGTTTTTCACCATTCTCTGACATTTTATACTAAGCTTTTAATCAAGAAAATAATTGGCAGATTAATCGATAACCGAAAATAACCTTTAGTTGCAGCCTTGCTTACTTAATTAAATGTGACCGCGATCGAGACAGTTGGTCCTTTTTGTCACATCACACAGCTCTTCTCCAGCACGCCGAACATTTAACCGTCCTGATGTGGGAAAGAGCTGAAAATGTTCCGTGAAAAAAACACACTGGTGGAGACTTTTACAATTTTTAATTTTGATGCACTTCCATTGAAGTTCACACTGGTCTGCACCTCACTGTGTGTGCGTTCTCTAAAGTAGAAATTGTAGTTTCTGCCTCATCTCAATGCCACTGGTACTGCGAATATAGATTAGGTTTTCCAATAAATACATTTTTAATATTTCCTTCTGTTTGATGTATCATAAATACACGACCCATTTGTGGTTGGAGATACTCTCTCTCTGCTCCGACAAAGTCCTGGTTCCCTTTCCTGGAACGTAATGTAGCGCTACAAGTTTTTGTCATTTCTCTGCGTCTCCCAATACTTTCTACATAAAGTAGCTCTTTATGAATAATTCTGCACACTGCATTACTCTTATGGAAATGTTAATACTGCCACCAAGCTCCTTAAACTGTTTAGAGGATGTGAACTGAAAATATGCCCTATTAAATGCCTTAAACAAAAAGATGAATACAGCTTTAGTTTGAGACACTGGGAGCCAGAAGTAGATAAAACTTGTAAGTGGGCCTGTTTCTAAAGGTTTTATGTTGTTTCCAGTAGCAACAGATACAAACAAAATACTGCATCATGCTTCAGAGCTGCAGTGAAAGTGTTCTGGTTCATAGAACAGAATTTGGACTTGGGGGTGGCAATTTTGTTTGTTGTTGATGTTTTATGTAATTTATGTAACTGAATAGATGAGTAGTCTAAAAAAAGAGAGCAAGAGAGAGAGAGAGAAAGCGAGTGGGCGAGCAAGAGAGACAAGTTAAATGGAAATTTTGTCTCATGTTTGGAGGCAGAAGGTCTACTGGAAGATGATGCATTTACACGCACGTTTAACCACCACAACAACAGTCTCATACTTTGATTTCATCCTTTAATTCAGTGCTCGACCCTCAGTGACGCCGCCGAGCGCTCTCACACGAATTACTACAAATGCAATATATATAGTTAGGTTTGTCATTGTTTTCTAAAATAACTAACACGAGCATTTTCAGATCAGGACAGTGCTTCTAAACGGTATATTTGTATTGTTGTTTTCTTCTGTCATGTTGCACCCCACCTCTTCTGCTCCCTGTCACCTGAGATATCTATTCTTTTTAATTATTTTGAGCAGCACAAGCTTTGAAGGGGGTTTCCTATAATATTTTGTTTTGTGTTCTAAAGTAATTTGTCCGTGTTGATCTGTTGTGGCTGGAAGGTTTTCACAGCAGCACTTACAAAATGTGTTACTGTCATGAGTGACAATTCTGTGCTGACTGCAGTACATAACTAATACCTTTTTACTAAGCAGTCTTCATACTGTCACAGACCTATTGTTTGGCTGACCTAACGTTATAGGTGCTGTCACAGTGTGATTTACAGTATTGCAAGGTATTATGAAAAATGTGTGTACCTGGAATGCTGTGTCTTTATAAATCACAAATGCACTGCATGCATAAATAGTGTATATATACATATATATATATATATATATATATGTCATGATGCAACAGTTGCAGCAGCTTCTCACAACATTTAAGTGAACTCCTCAGAAATTTATCTCTGAATTTGCAACAACAGTTTTGTTGAAATCAAATTTCCTCTTATCATCTTTATGGATTTATGAACACTAAACATTTCTGGGGAAGTCAGATTCCCGACCATTATCTTTCCTGTGGCGACAGGACTGGGCGGGACGCAGTCATCTACAGTGTCAGACGCTTTGTGTCCTCAACCATCCGTCACAACCTCCTCTCTAAGCGTTTTAACATCGACTGCCACTTCCTGCTTCGCTTCTCAACAGTCGTTATTCGCACAGCCACAAGAGTTTGCTTGTCCAGAACATGCAAACATGGGTCACGTTAAGTGTCTAAACAAGTTAACTAATGCCGCCGTTCTGCTGGGGACGATCCCTGTAGGTTACATCGCAGCCCCAGCGGAGCCGTGTGAGGACGTTCGACAGCAGAGAGCTTTACTCCAGCCACATTTTGTTCCCTGCAGGTCCAACATTTCAAAGCAGAAATCTTTCAGTCACGAGCCTTCATCTCTTGTCTTCCTCATTTCTGTTGTCAAGATTTAATTTTAAAGTAAAAGTGAGTAGGCCTCATCTTTTTAGGAGGATGTCATCATGTCAACCAACTGAGCACCAAGCTAAAAGTGACTATTGAATAATCACTGATGCTGCTTCAGGCTCAATAAATAAAAATGTAGTCAAACTTGTGAAACACACACACATTTCCCCTGCCTGCCTCCCCTGCTCACACCAAACTGATATTCTGCTCCGTACAGTAAGCATGGAAATCCATTTTGTGAGATCAGCAAAAACAAAATACTGGAGAACAAGATATAGATTGTGCAATCAGCTCTTTCTTGTTTTGTTTTATTTTGATTTATATTTTGTTCACTGTCATCTTCAGAGGCCTGCAGGGGGGTTTCTGAGGCTCAGAGTCGCTGCACAACAAATGCAGCATCCCACGAGCAGAAATATTAAAAGTGGTTGCAACAGTGAAGCTTGAATCATTATGATTCACTGCACACTCACAGCCTTCATGCAAGTAAAATGTGATTTAAAACATTGTTAAAATATTTAAATTAAAACACTTTTGTTATTGTGTTGCACCCTGCTGTGTTTTTTATTTGCTGTGATATTTATGACTTTGTCATTTGTATTCCTTTTTTCTTTGTGTGTGTGCTTTCAGACTTGTTAGTCTCATCCTCACTGTTTGAATTTCCTTTCATTTTTACATGTTTTATGTCAAAAAACATATTCAGAAAAACTGAACCCAAGCCTAACCCTGCGAGCATTTTGACATCTAGTCTTGACCACTGCACGTGTATCCACATACGTTAAAAGTGTATTTACAAACCTTTAAAGTACAACAACAGCATAGATCGATATTATCTGCATTTACACAAATTACAGGTATCATAAAACTGGTATCAAATTACTGGTCACGACACGGGGACCAACATGTGATGTGACATCGTTGTCTTGTAGCTCAGCCCCTGATTGTTGAGCAGTGAAAGCTGCAGTAGGAGTGTCTTCATATTCCAGTTTTCAGATGTAAATTTGAGCTCAGCACCTGGTGAAGTAATCGTTTGAATTATTGGTTTTAATCATCAATACCGTCAACGTCCTGAAGATGTGATTTGGTCGTTTTGTCCTACAGGGCAGTAAAAATCTCATCCTTTAAGTGAAGTGTTACTTGCTTGGAGGCTGTAAGTGTGCAGCAGCCTCTCTGTGGGGAGCACCGCAATAACCCAGGACTGCTTCTCCTCTTGTCCTCTCTGGATAATTGTGTTTCTCAGGGTTTTTGTTCATGAGGCAGTAGCTGAAAGGTGCGTCTCTGTGCTCTCTGAAACTCCCAGAACATCCAATGAATCACAGCCCACCAGCTATGAGAAACTATTTTGTCCAAGTCAGATAAGAATATTAATTAAACGTGCAGTACCAGTAACATAAATCATTGGTTTTACTCTTGCCTGTGATTTATGTTACACACATACGAGTTTCATACAACATGAGTACTGTGTGTGTGTGTGTGTGCAGAGCTTTGATGGCACTGTAGTAATTGTTGTATAATAGCAGCTGGTGAATTATTTAATTCAGACTGCTTCCTCTGAGCCAGCAGCAGCTGGCCTACTCGTCAGCAGAGTGCACAGGGACACACACACACACACACACACACACACACACACAAAAACATTGGCATACACCCAGGGGTGCAAGGATACACACATATCCAGATGCACAACGACATACACATGGATGCATTTATACACACTTGAATATATACACAACAACACATACACGCATGAGCACACACACACACACACACATATACACACACAAACATACTGACTAATGCAGTATTGAAGTCCTCAGAGATTTCATTGCAGAGAGTGCTGTGTGTGTGTGTGTGTGTGTGTGTGTGTGTGTGTGTGTGCGCGTGCAGTAACAGTAAATAGAGCTTGCTCAGGCTCCAGTTCTCTGTCAAAAACCATTTTTTGGCAACTTTTCTGTTGCATGTAACAGTCAGCTGTTGAAGGAGATCAGAAAATGAAATGTGGAAACATCGTGACATCAGTAAAGTAATGAATAAAAATGAAAAAACACATGACGAGACCCTTAATTCAACTCAACTTAATTCACTGCCTGATGAAATCTCAACACTTGTTTAGACTACATTGTCTAGTTTATTTTTATAAACTGTGTAATCATTATTTTTGTCTTTTCCAAATGGAGGTCTTGTGTCTTGACAGTTGTGGTGAAATGGTTTTGTTGATTCTGGCCTGGAGCTCTGTTTTGTTTATCATCAGTGTCTGAATAGAACAGAATTCAATTACAGGAATGAGATTGAGATGTTTTGTTAGAGAACAGCGGTGTTGTCATCATCACAGGTTTTTAATTGGATTGTAAGCAGTCAGTTTCCTTTCGGCTCATGGACCATGTGGCACATTGTGTTCACATTTACACTTTGGATTAAAAGCAGATTAGGATCACAATCTAAATAAGTTGGCTAAACACTGGAGTTAGAGAGCAGCTCTCAAATAGCTCGTATCACAGATCCTTCTCTTTTTGCAGCTGCTACCTGGGATGGAAACAACTGTGTTGAGCGTAAACACAATAATTAGTTGGTACAGTGTAGTTTACAGATGATGTCGACTGCCAATAAACAAAAATTACATCAGGTTACATCTACACAGCCTGTAGCTGACGGTGAAATCAGTGTTTGAGTTGTTCACGGTCGTCACATGAAGGTCGTCGGTGTGAATGCGGAAGTTCTTCAGTCTCAGAGCACTAGTATGAAATTGACTATGGAGGTTGAGGAAACACACAACATGTGACAGAGTATCAGCTAGCAGCAGATCAGCAGGGTGGCGGCCCACCATCGGCCCCGTGTAGGCAGATCACTCTGTCTTTGTCGGTCCCTCGTCTTTCGTCGGCGTGCCGCTCAGAACGCGATCGAAACACGAGGATCTGATGGAGATTTATGGGAGGTGAAACTGATTCATTTTACTTTCTGTTTTCTGAAGCTGGAAGCAGTTTAATGTTATAGAACCACAAAGTCCACAGAGAGAGGAGGTCAGGGTGGGTGGATGGGTCGACAAATCGTGGGTGACCGCTGTTCGTTTCCTGTTTCCAACCAACAGTCAGCATTGGTTTGTTCTAATCATGACCGTGATCTATTTATTTATTTGTTTGCTTTTGTTTTTTCCCTCCTCCTCACCACACATACCTGTACATTCCTCTGGTCACACTAATGCATACATGATGAGTACGTGAAATGTTCAGAAACACATACAGATATTAAACCATGATCTTTCCCTCACCCTATCCAAGTTGTTTTTGTGCCTAAACCTAACCAAACCTTAACCACAGCACTGTCAGATCATAAAACTATTAATTTTTTTCAATATTTATTTTTCAGTATTTATTTTTCAGAAGGCATGCACTGACAGATGATGCTGATGGAGGCGTCAGATCAGAAAATGCTTATGTGTGTTGTTCTGAAGGGCAGTAGCGATGTATTTTGTTTTGTTGGTATCAGAGCTCTTCAGACACCTTATCAGCTACAAAACAAAATGGATCCTTCGTTGTTGGCCCGACTTAAATCGAGTAATTATAATAATGGTAATGTCTTTTTTTTCCTTTCTTCAAATGATGATATTATATTCTGGGAATCAGAAACGAGGGATTTATTTCCTCACATGTGAAAGTGTGTTTAAGGTCGTGTTGTGAGTCTGTCGGTGTTGGAGGTCGGCTGTGTTCAGACAGGGAATGTTTTTCTCTCCGGGGGAAAGGACAGACTGAATCCTTCGGCGCTGGTAACCTCCCTGCGTCCGTCATGGTAGTTAGGCAGACGCTCATATTGTAGCTGAGTGCTGGTTGCCGGGCTTGGACTGGCTGGGAGAGGCTGGCACACACTTTGAAATATTAATGACCTACTGTAGAGAAGGACTCAACCTCCCCCTCGTTATCTCTCCCCTCTCTTTCCCTTCCAACCCCTCCTTTCACTCATCTATCTTTCTGCTGCTCTTTCTCTCTTTCAACTCCCTTCTCTCTCTCTTTCTTTCTGTCTTCGCTCCTCTTCATTTAGCTGTCTGTTTCCTCTCCCTTCTTCATTTTCCTCTCCCCTTCTGTCTCAGGAGGGTTGTGAGATTGTGTTATGTCATATTAAAGAGACAGGCGCACTGCAAAGTGACAAATACGACATAATAAGAATCATCCGAGGAAACTTGTGGACTCAGCATCGATTTTGGATCAGTGTGAATCAAATCTTCTGTGAAATTTCCATCCTTTCATCTCTTTCTCTCAGTTTCTCTCTGACATATTCGATAAATCTCTCTGTCCTCTCTCTTTTCCCCAGCCTCAGTCTGTTTTGTCCCCTTTCAGTTTGTCACCCCACCCTTTATCTCCTCCTTTCTCTTGTTCTTCTTTGCCATCAACTCCTCTAAAGAGAGAAATGTAATGTGAAATGCTTCATCTGTTGTGTGAAGACTTACTGTTTATGGATGGACCAGTGTGTTTGTGCCTAAATTGCTGCTTGCTTCCCATAATTCAGGGGCTTCACGGGATGTAAACAGGAAGTACATTGTTGCCATGGAATCAGTGAGATAGCTGTGGGCTACAGCTGTCTATTAGCCTATATTTGTTTACATTTTGGCAAATTTAAAACCAATAAAAATATACCCAATTAGCAGTTCCTGTTTGAAGTGTACATTGATGCTGAAGAAACTTAAAAACATGATGATTCTCAGGCAACTTCTGGAGTTATAAGGAGCGTCTCTTTTTCTGTGATTTCCAAGCAGATTTATGGACTTTTACTAAAAATCATGTGTTCAGATTTGATTGAGTTATGACCCTCCCACGCCCCCCCTGGTGGGCGCGCCTCACAGTTTGAGAATCTTTGCTGTAAAGTAACAAAATGTCCGTTTTCTTTTTCTCTCTGGCCATTCTTCATTAAGCTGTTAAAGTGATGGCTTTTCGTCATTCACACATCGACGACTTTTGCTAAATTTGGCACCCAAGAAGAAGCACTCACTGCTGGGGAACAGCGGCGTGTTGAAAAGTTTAATGAAGAAAAAAGGGGTATTTCTGTCCTCTCACAGGCTGCATGGATTGGACAGATTTTGCCATTGAAGCCTTAATTAATTATTATCGAGAGACGCTCATCCCCGCCTCTCTCAGTGAATCCCCAAATACAACTCATCAGTTTGATCATTTATTAGGTGGAGACTTGCCTATTTTATAAAGTCACACAGTGTCCCAGTATAGAGCGTCTTTTGCCCCACACCACGAGGGTAAAAATGATTCTTAAATCTGACATGAGATGAATCTCCATAACAATGTAAAATCGGCTCATTCATGTGTTTCATAGAAACGTATGCTTATATCTTTATTATGTTTACCTGAGAAATGTATTACAGTGCAACATGCTCGTATGTTTCATTTTTAATTCTGCATTCACCTCTTAGCTGATCAGTCATCTAATCGTTCAGTAGTCTTTTCTATGGAGAGTGAGCTAATCATTAGTCATTACTGGAAAATAACATCTCTACCATCACAATAATATTCACAAACATGTTTAGAGGTCCTTCTGCAGGCTGCAGGCGATAATACTGGAGAAATCATTTAATATGTTTTTCTGTTCTGATCGATTAGTCAAAGAAATCCAAAATCTGTTTTCAATTAACACTTTTTTTTTTAGCTGAACTCATTACCTGTAGCTCTGCATCATTAACGTGTAGTTTGTGTTAGCTTGTGAGCCACTTTGCTCAACTTTTTCAGTGGTTAAACAAAATTTTGAATTAAAAGAAAATGTTTTAAGACTTGAAATGGATTCTAGGTGTATTGTATTGATCATAACCAGCCTCAACTCCTGGTCTTTTTCCTTCTTCCCTCTCAGACGTGGCTGAAGAACTACGGCTACCTGCTGCCTCACGACGTCCGCACGTCAGACCTGCGGCAGGAGAAAGCCATGCAGTCTGCCGTGGCCGCCATGCAGCGCTTCTACGGCATCCCTGTGACGGGAATACTGGACGAGACGACTATAGAGTGAGTCACTACAGAGGGAGACGTTTTGTTTTCAGCAAAAGAAAAGTCAGCGTTTACGATCGCTGGCTAGAAATAAGAAGCTTCTTTTATCTGCTTCTGTCTGAAATCAAGGATCAACTGTTTCAAATTTTTATTTGAAATTTGATGGTTAATTTATCGTTGCAAACAGCCAAGTGAGAATGAAAATCTTGACAGACCTAGCAACAGTAACTAAGGGGCGCGTGGCTTAGCGAACAGTCAATTTTGCATGCAGCCGCCTTCAGAGGATTACAGCTACTTTCTCCACAGATTGAAACTAGTCCAGCAAATGTTCACAAACAGAATAATAGATATAACTGGCAGTGGTTCCAGGAAATACAGCTTCCTGTGTACTAATTTGATCAAAGTGTTACCTAAGCTATATGAGCAGACACGGTGCATGGAGGTTTGATGGATCAGATAAGTCAGGTTTCCCTGCAGAAAGATGCAATTTAAATGTCATGTTGTGTTCAGGTGGATGAGGAGGCCTCGCTGTGGTGTCCCAGATCATCCTCACACCAGCCGCCGGCAGAGGAATAAACGCTACGCCCTGACGGGACAGAAATGGAGAGATAAAAAGATCTCCTACAGGTATCTATCTAATTATTCTTCCTCTTGTTCTGTCTTTGTTTTTCTTGTTTCCCTTCCTTTCTCACTTTTCATACATTTTCTTCTTTCTTTTCCTCATCCATCCATCCTCCTCCTCCTCCTCCTCCTCCCGTCCCTCCCTGATTGTTTGTCTCCTTCTCTCTCTCTCTCTCTCTCTCTCCCGGTCTGAACTTGGCTAGGCCTAATGTAAATTAGCTCCGTCCCACAGGACCCTGAATGCATCTCGTATCCCTGCATTACATCCACCCACTCGTCTCTCCGTCTTTCTCTTCATTCCTCCTCTCTTTCCACCTTATCCTATTGTCTTCTGCCGTCTACATACAGTAAAACGCTGCACTGTATGATGTGACAATCCAGCCGGCAGCTCAGCCATGTAATATAGGTCTAATGCAGATTAGAGCCGTCCCACGAGGTATTGAACACATCCCAGCTCCTGTTGTTGCTGCTGCCCACTTTATCCTCTCTTGCCTCCCTCTCTCTCTCTGTCTCTCCCCCTCCAAGTCTCCCTCTCTCTCTCTATAGGTCTGTCCCTGTTTTTTTCTCCCACTCAGTCCCTCTCCAGCTATCAAATTCAGAATAAGCTTTAGTGTCATGGATCAATCAGAAACAATACTCCATGTGTTTGGGCAGTTCCTCGTTAAAAGTAACTAAAACTTGAGGAACCATTCCCAGCATATTGCCGCCCGGACACCTCGTTTCCGGCTTCTGTTTCTGTCGGCCATTACTGATAAACAATTAAATCCATCTGCAGTTTCAAGTATTTCTTCATGAGCCTTTTCTGCTACGGGAACTTAACGATCCGTGTAGCCATTGTCATCGGAGTTCCTGAAGCTATATTTCAGCTCCAGGTAACATCAGAGGGAAAAATACAACACGGCAAACACAACAATTAATTACGTAAGCTGGGCATGTGTTTAGAAAAGTGTATTTGTATGAGTGTTTTGCTGCCTTGTTATGCATTTGTCTCAGCAACGAAGCAGATGAGCTCATTTCCAAAAATGATTCCTTTAATTTTGGGATATCTGCCTCTCTTTTTCTCTCCCGTGTTCTCTCTACCAAATCTCTCTCCCTCCTCTTACTCACCACAAAGTCAAATTTGTTTCTTTCCTTCCCTCTCTTTTTCTATCTTTCCCTTTAGTTTTTAATTGTTTAGTTTACTATATGCTGTTTTTTGTAGTACCGTGTTTTTATCTTGTTCTTTTGCTGCTTCAAGTTTTTTTTATTTAGAAATTTGAATCCCTTTTCACCCTCTTCTCTCTTTCTCTCACTCCTCCTTTCATCCCTCCTCTCCTCCTTTTCCTCCACACCACCCTACTCAGAGCTTTGTAGGTCTAATGTAAATTACGCCACTCCCACGAGACACTGAAGGCATCCCAGCTCTCCTGCATTACAGCTACCCACTCTACAGCGTTACATAAAACCCACAGAGTGAGATCACAGTCCGATCTGGTTACCTCTTACTGTATTTGAGTCTCAGCCCTCGTCCTTGTGTTTCACCTGCTATCAGCTGTCACATTCCTGCAGCTCAGTGTTGTCTTCAGCCCTGCTGCCATTGTTCGAGCTGTATTACTGTAATCGCTTTTAACTTAATTGTTTTTCTTCTTAGGCGCCAAACCATCTCTAGAGCCAGCCCTGTCTCCTATGAATTACACTCATGTGTAACTAATTTGCATTGGCTAATGTTTCGAGGAGACGTAATGCTTCCTGGATTACATTATTTACGATACAGATTTGTGTTCACTGGCAATGTTTTCTTCCAATGCATGAAGCAGGTTGATGTTCTTATCCACGTCATTCCTACTGTAGCCTCATTATACCTTGCATGAATTATGGGCGTGACGTCCGGTTATTCCTTTCACCGAACTGGCATCTGCGAGGGTTAGGGGTATGCTACACGTGACTTCCCTTCCTTCCCATGTGACCTGTCACATCTTAAACGGGATGTGATCTGCCTTCTACAATGGGAGGATCACCTGGAGAAGTCGTCGTGATACCCCAACCAAAAAATGGATCTTTCAAGTATCAAATTATCACCTCCTGCAGGCTTCAAAGTTGGCTGTTAAAAATAGTTAAATGTCCAAAGTATTAAAGTGTCCATAACTTCTCAAAATATTCCTGCTGCATAATCCTCTTCTCCATTTTTAATCTGTGTGTTCAGTATGTTGCAAACCCAAAATGTGGCGAGATGCACTGTTGCACAGCAATAGCACCACACAGAAGTAGTGTATTCAACCACGTGCCAATACGGTCAGGGTATCATCAGATAATCCGTAATTCATTTGTACTTCCAAAACGAAAACACCTGTAAATCCGTTATTTGTTTCAAAACCAAAAACGAAAAACGGAAGTCACGTGGTTTTCTCGTTTTTGTTTCCAAACGAAAAAACCAAAATAAAAAAAAAACGGTCCAATTTTGTTTTTTGCAAATTCCTTTTTTTATTTATCATTTGGGACATACAGTAGAACTGTCGACGGACAGGAAGCAGAAGTGAAGTGTAAAACATTTCAAAACAAAAGCCAAGAGGATGGCCTCACTATAAAAGTGTAACTTTTACAAGCCCAGGGTAACATTAGAAGATATAAATAAATAAAATGAAGAAATAAATAAAGATCTTTTTTTGTTCTTTTCATTTAGACATGTTATAACTTAGCTTGTCTTTTATCCAAAAAGTGTGTGATAAAATATTTAGTTGCTTAGCGTGAATTAATAGCCTAATTAATTATATGTGGAAATAGCCTGTGTGCTCCTTCTCAAATAGTGTCTAATAGTCTAAAGTGACCAGCAGAAGTCCCCACGGACAGGACAGACAGGAAGCGGAAATGAAGCATGTTATGTTTTAGACTATAAAGTTATTAAAAAAAAAAAAAA
>NTHP01000460.1:722387-741530 GCA_003416845.1 Oplegnathus fasciatus
TATGTCACCAATATAAGCCTATCTATCTATCCATCTATCTTTCTTCTGACATTACCCTGGTAACCATTGGCTTTTATTTTGATTTTTTTACACTTCACTTCCTGTCTGTCCACCGTTGTACTGTCTGTCCCAAATGAGAAATGAAAAAAGGACTCTGCAAAAATCAAAATTGGACCGTTTTTTGATTTTGGTGTTCTCGTTTTTCGTTTGGAAACAAAAAACGAAAAAAAACACGTGACTTCGTGTTTGGTTTTGAAACAAATAACAGATTTATGAGTGTTTTCGTTTTGGAATTTCAAATGAATTACGGATTATCCGATGATACCCCGACCCAGTACGGTTAAATACATTATGTCCATCCCACATTAAATCTCACATATTATATAGAAACAATGAGAAGTAAAGCTAATTCTGGTTGTGTTTCAGTATGCTCACTTTGTGCAGTGTGTGTTTTAAGGTTATTGATGAGCTCAGTCGGGATGATTTTCCTCTCTGCTCTGAACTGCAGTTTTGGAGCAGCTGGAACGATGCGCTGACGTGACACTGACAGCAATGCAAAGAGACACATTTGGAGGAATTTTAGGGCTGCTGGCAACTGGAAATTATCACCCGCTGCTAGATGCTATAGCTGCAGGATTATGCAACTGTGTATCTCTAAATGAAAATTTCCATTGATGCCTCGGGACAGGGAGGAGAATTTTAAAAAACAGTCGAGAAAGGGCGAGAGAGAGGAAAAGACAAGGAAACATAAAGAAGAGAGACAGAGAAATCACAAGAAAGATGCTTAACTTTGATGCTGATGCTTCGGCTGCACTGTTCTTAACTTTCCTGCCAACAAAGCACATTTGATTGAAACTGAGTTGAAAGAGGATGAGAAGCAGAGACAGGAAGAGAACATCTGTAGCTGCTCTGCATGTTCTGACTGTAGGTACTCTGTGGATGATGTGTGTGTATTTTGAACTGATGTAAATGGAAGAATCTCAAAGAATCAGAGATTTGTTTCATCTATTTTTAGCCACGCTAGCGGCATGGCTCCAGGGATGGCAGTGTTGGTCTGTCCGCCAGTCGGTCCACCACTTTGGTTCAGACTGAAATATTCCAACAACTACTGGATGGAAGTTTGGCACAGACATTTATGTTCCCCAGAGGATGAATCTCTCCTGACTTTTCCTCTAGCGCCAAAATGAGGTTGACATTTTTGTTTTTTAGTGAAATATCCCAACAACTATAGGATGGATTATTAGATGCCATGAAATGTGGTTCAGACATTCATGTTCCCCTCAGGATGAACGGAAATTACTTTGCTGATCCTCGGACTTTTCATCTAGCGCCATCATCAGGTCATTTGTCCAATACTTTGATTAATGACCAAACATCTGTAAAGCCAGCATGGAAGACTTTTCTCTCCTCTCCTTTACGCTCAATCATTCGTCTTAGTTGTGAATCTTTTTACTTTTGTTCAGTGAACTCCTGTGATGCAGGAAAAGCTGTCATGAATCATCATTTTTTTTTCTTCTAGTCAGACACTCATTCACTCGTACTTACCTTCATTTAAAGGCATTTGTTTTCACTCCCAGCAGTACATTTTGATATTTAAATGCATCGGCTGTGTATGGCTGCTGTCTCTGCATATCCAACTGAAGTGCTAGACGTCTGTGTGTGTGTGTGTGTGTGACAGTACGCCATCTGTGTGTTTTGGCCACAGGTCATTTGGCCAGCTTCACTGCCGTAACGTTCCACACCATTTACTCAAATCAGACAACTGCTACCTAGCTGCCTGCTTGGCATGCACGCGCACACACACACATCAATCACCGGGCTTCAGGGTGGAAAGTTGGATTTAAAAATACATTTTATAAAGGGATTTGCATGCAGACAGTTTTGAAATGCAGTAAAAAAATTTTACTTGGGGGTTCTCAAACGTACTTGTGTCCACTGTCAGCAAACAGATATATATACTGTATGCATAGACAGACAGGGCACCAAATCAGTGTGTGAAATTTGATTGAATATTCATCAATTGCAAAATCATTTTATTCAAGAATAAGATTTTTTTTTAAAAAGTTGTTAAAACAAGCTTGAATTCATTTTTTTCTCGCAGTTCAGTTGCTTTATGTAACTCACAACAAGTTGTTTACATAGCGATTCACGGCACGACGCTGCAGCAAACAGCTTGTCAGAAAAGTTGAATAAAAAGGCTTAAATTTGCTTAACTCAAAGAGTCAGTGTGGCTCTCCAAGATTAGCTGAGACAGCACAGACTCTGTCCAAACACACTAGCAGTCCTTAAAATATATCCCCTCTGACTCTACAACAACCTCTTTATATTTCAAGTCATGTTTTATATCTGCAATCGCTCTGAATTTCTTCAGATGGCCATTCAAAGCAGTCATCAAACAGAAATCTACCCATAAAGGATGAAAAGTATCCCGGGTCCTCTTTAACAGCTCCAAAAACATACTAAACATTGTTTTATCAGCTTAATACTTATTTTAAGAGAATTGCTTATAAGCGTGATTTCAAACTGATGACATGTTTCAGAGTTCTGCTACAGAAAATCACACATGTCAGCTGTAAAATGTGGTTAAATACAGTTGATTTTATATCTGTGGCAGTTCTTTTTACTCAGCACTATCCCTCCAAAAATAAGTCTGCTTGGATTTCTGTTGTTGGAGTTTTATAAGTTTGTTCATGTGAGGTCAGACAGCGAGTGAGACCTCCCTGGACATGAGTAACATCACTGTAGGACGACGCACTGTACATCTATTTGTCAGTAAATGACTTTTTGACAGATAAAAGGAAAATATATTTATACATGTACAGCCCATATAACATAGAAAACATGAAATATGTCCTTGCTTGTTGTAATAACACAACAGTGCCCAACTACTCATAACCTACAGAAAGTGCAATAAACATTTCTATTTCTTTGCCAGATGGACTTATTTATTCGCATCAGGAAGCTGCTGTGCACTCATGTATGAATGTTGGATTATGGCAACTGTGTAATGTGCTGATATTTATTTCCATAATGTATTTTTCTGGTTGGGAACAAAGCATTTGCCCCCTGTTGAGAGACAGATTGTGTGAAATGAACTCAGCCACTCGCTTTGCTGTCTCATCCCTCCGCTTTTTTCTTCATCTCCCTCTCTTGTCCCGGCTTTTCTTTTCCACCACCCCCCCCCTCCCTCTCTGCTTCTGCCAATCACTCCATCTGTCCTCCAACACTCCCTCTCTCTCGTATTCTCTGGCACGCTCAGAAAGTGATAAAGTGATAAAACATGTAATCATATACCTTCCCCTCTCTCACGGTAAAATAAATGGACGGCACGTCTCCTCTCCTGCAATTACTCTGTAATGACCTTTCTGCCTCATTCGTCATCAACAGGGAAAAAGGCTTAACTGTGCTGCTGCTGCAATACCAAACCTAAAATATTGGCCAACACTCAATACTAATACATTCATTTTATTAATACATACAGGTTTGGATTTGATAAATCACTGAAAATAAAAAACTGAACATTATTTTTTGCTGATTATGGTTTGATCGTCTGAGTAAAAAAGTATCATCAGCACAGTACCAAGTTATGACCCAGTGTTAGTGTGATTTTTGACCCACAAATGTATTGTTAGTCATACAAAACAATGTATATATATGATCTATATGTATCTGTATGTATCTATATGATACAAACCTGCAAAGGATGTACTTTTTATTAACAATTAGTAACGTGTAAGTTAAAAAGAGCTTCACTGTGGAGTAGAGCAGGAACAGTTCGTAGCCATGTTTTAGTTTCGGTAAACCGCCAAAAAACCTTCTGACAAAAGTCCTCAATGGAGAAGAGGTTTTTGAAAACTTCACTTAAAAATAAAACTATGACAATTAATACACATTCTCCTTTTTATTATGTGTAAAATCAGTAGGTATAAACTAATTTTAACAATCGACCAAAGCAGATCTGTTTACTGTTTCACGCTGACTGTCTACACCATCTCTTAAAAATGCATCGTTTGTTTTTAACTGTCAACAAGTGAACAAGACTGGACCGCATTGGTGTGCCGAGCTTTGTTTTTAGCCCTGCTGGTGGATGGAAATGTTGGTCAGTCGGTCAGTCCAGGCTGAAATATCTCAACAACTATAAGGTTGATTGTCATGCAATTTTGTGCAGACATTCATGATCCTCAGAGGACGAATCCTAATAACTTTGGTGATCCTCTGACTTTTCATCTTGTGCCATCATCAGGTCAAATATTTAAGTTAATGCTAAACTAATATGGTGAACATGGTGAACATTATTACTGCAAAACATCAGCATGTTAGAAAATGTCATTGTGAGCATGTTAGCTTGTGTTTGCATTTTGCTCAAAGCCAGTACAGCCTCACAGAGACGCCAGCATGTGGACTACTTTTTCTGACGAGTCGTCCGATCGCGTCAGGAGGCAAAAGTGTTTCCAGCTGTTCCGAACAAACAAATGTTGAAAAAGTCGGTCGTCATAGAGAGGGGCGAGGCGCGATAGTCATTTAGATATGGAGAAAATGGCGCACATTTTCAGAAAGCCTCTCCAGGAAGACTTTCATAGTGTTGTACATAGTGTTTGTGTTTATCTAAAAAGTGAAATAGTTGTCTAAGGAATGAAAAAGAGAGCTTGACAAAGAACTTCAAACCGTGCTTACTTCCACACCTCCACACAACTGGCTAACTGTTGCATGAATGTCAGATTGTCAATTTCGGGAAAGTTACAGAAATTGTAGGACTCAGCCGCGTCTGACGTCAGAATAGAGGGTGTTAAAGGGGTTCGACCATCGGACGTGCAGTTCTGATGGAGTGTACTGGCTCCTCTAGTCTGGCTGTCATGCTTAATGCTCTGTTTTTGCTTCTCCACAGCATATCTAACTTCACCCCTAAAGTGGGAGAGAAGGACACCCAGAGAGCGATCCGACAAGCCTTCAACGTGTGGCAGACTGTCACACCGCTCTCCTTCCAGGTCAGAGAAAACTACATGTGGCTTTGAGCTCTCACGTTTTTGTGGCCTCCTCACAGATTTTGTTTATGCTTACATAACTTTGAAGGCATGCAGTGCATCAAGATCAAATGATATAAAATAGAATAAAGTTTATCAAAACAAACGGAAGTGAACATGATATCTGTAGGGATGAAAAGCTGAGGGAGCCTTTAGGAACATGCAGAACCAAACTAACTGGGATTTTGATGTATTTTATCCTTTTAACTATCTTGTTGTAACAAACAACTTTCATATTATCATGACAAAGCCTCTCATAAAGAGAAATAATCTTAAGCTTTCTTATATAAAGAGTATCTTATTATCATGACAAAGCATCTTGTGATAATCAGAAAAATAAGTTGGTGATATGAGATAACTGTTTCATTATTAGTTAAGAAAACTGACAGGACTCCTCCTGACAGGACTTTCTGTTCTGGCAGCTTTTGTTCCTCCTCCTAACCGCCAGCTTTTTGGTGTAGATTGTAAGATTTTGTTATCCTTTTCAATATGAATTGAGTCTCGCACTGTAAAACATCCAGGTATAATTCACGGTATTTTGTGAGATACTAATACAGATTTTTTTCTCTCGTGCACTTGCAGCTCTGTGTTTCCTTCTGCTGTTTCTCAGTTACTTTACTCCACTCCGCTCTTCTCGTGTCCCGTTCAGGAGGTGCCATACTCGGAGATCAAGAACGAGGGTAAGGAGGCCGACATCATGATCTTCTTCGCCTCTGGTTTCCATGGTGACAGCTCTCCGTTCGACGGTGAGGGGGGTTTCCTGGCCCACGCCTACTTCCCTGGCGCTGGCATCGGAGGAGACACACACTTTGACTCTGACGAGCCCTGGACGCTGGGCAACGCCAACCACGATGGTGAGACGTTTAAAGCCTTTGGTCAATCAAGTAGAGAACTTAAGCCCCATGTGGACTGAACTTATTTCTTTAGGGGAGGTGAGTTCAGTTTTAGCTGTCTGGAACGTGTATTTTTCAGCCTCCACCACATTAATATTTCCAGCCCCAATAACCAACTGTACAGTTTCTCAGTGAACTCTCTGGTCCTGCTGCAATTTAAGTCCAGTCCGGAGAGACATTTTACGTGAAAGTATATCTCTGAGTCTTTTTGTGTATTCTGTTACTGATCTGCTCGGCTCACAGTGTCACAAGGGAAGAAGTGGGAAAGGATTTTGCAAACCTGATCACTGACATCAGTCAATTCATGCGCTAAAATGAAATTAAAGATAAACAAGATGCAGCAAGCTCATCGATGTCGTGTTCCAGGGGATTCGTTCTTTGCTATCTTTGTATAGCCAAACTGATTTTATATGTATTGAGCTTCCTGTATTTAACGTATTTAATCATCTCTGAATGGGGCTTTAGAACTGCTTTCCTCTGGTAGGCTGGTAGGACATCTGTACATATAGGGATGCTAATAGGCACTATTTAACTTTAACGTCTTGTCCGTAAAAAAATCATATAAAAGAGAGAACCTCTAACAATATCAGTCTTTCAAATAACATCACAACTTAATTTTATTATTTTGACTGTGACCTTGGCAACCAGAACTAATGTCTGAATCAAGTTAATGTTGAAATATTGCAGCCAGTGCAAACACAGTGAATGACAGTTATGAAATGCCAACTGATTAAATTATTTATTTTTTCAGTTATTAATATATAGCATTGGAAATGAAATGCTTCAAATGTGAAGATGTCCTCAGTCGCCACTGCCCTATCTTTGAGCACCACACTGTTTAGTCACTGGATGAAAAATGGAGGAAAAAACACTTCACTTTGTAGTTTTTTTTCCCCGTCTTCTATCTCTGTTTGACAAATGACTTATGCCAGATTCCCTCTGCTTGAATAACTAACGTGTTGATAGAGGGAGAGAGACCCAGAGAGAGGGAGTGATAGAGGAGGGGGGTCTGGTTTGAGAGATTAGCAGAAAAGAGAATTAGCTTTGACAGAGAAGCTCTAAAGTTGCCGTACCACATTACAGCAAGTGTATAAGTCTTATTCCAGCATGAACTGACCCAGGAAATATTTCTCAGGATTCAGGCATTAAGGCAGTTTTGTTTTAATGTAACACAGAGTTTTGTGCTCATATATACATGCATTCTTTACCTTTTTCCCCTTGTTAAACTGCCGATTTGTCAATATACATTATATCTATAGTCATAAAAGTATTGACTGATCTATCAGTATGTATGTGTGTGTGTGCGGTCACCCAGGTGTTCTCGTGTACACCCTCACGAACGTCTCTTTATCTCTAAAATCCCTCCACACACAGACGCACACACACAGAGTAATTGAAAGATTAGAAAGTAGATAGAGAGACAGCAAAGTTCTCAGACGCTACGAAAATGAATTCATGGTATCGGCTTCAGAAGGACGTCGCTAGGACAAACAGGCCTCATTTTCACCTCGGCTTGAAACCTGTTTTTTCTGCTGCTGCTGCTGAGGGACAGTGTCCGTGATTAACCTGTTAACACCTGCAGGAGAGAACTGAAAAGCACGAGTGTCCACATCAAAGACACAAGCCCGTTCTGTCATGTTTTCAGTACTGCTTTCCAGCTCAGAATCCCCAGGAATGACATTCATATTGGATGAATCCACAGCACCAATTTACATCCATTGTTAATATTTAGTGCTGTTGCAGGAAGGAGTGTCTTTTATGTAGTGAAGTGGAAAGTAAGTGTCTGAGAGGTGGATGGGCGGGTAGCACGTCCAACTTTAATGTCAAAGACTGGAGTTTACATCACGTCATAACCTAGTTGGTGTTGGCTTTTTTTTTAAACTGTAACCACGACCTTTCCCAATCTTAACCAAGTGTTTTAATGGTCTAATGTTAACAATACCTTAACCATTTTAATTTGCAATGAAGCCATAAGAATTTATCCTCTGGGGACCTCGAATATCTGCAGCAAATTTCGCACCAATCCATCCAATAGTTGTCAAGATGTTTTACTCTGAACCAAAACTGTCAGCCTGCTGATGGCGCTAGAGGAAAAGTCAGAATCCCCAAATTCAGTAGGATTCATCCTCCGGAGAGCAAGAATGTCTTTACAAAATTTCCTGATAATCCATCTAATAATTGTTAAGATATTTAGTTGCACTGTCATCCACAGAGTCAGCATATCAGTAAACTGCTTGCAATGTTTTGCAATATTTAGGGCCGAAGTATACAATCAAGTCTGTTATTAATAAAGAATCCAAGTAAATCCATTCACGCATGTCATCAGTATTTGTTAACATATTCTCCACAATACAGTCTAGTCTAGGTAATTGTCACAGTAGCTGTGCATTAAAATTGTTCACTTTCTTATTCTATTTCATGTCTCTAAGCCCATATTCTATTTCCCCTGCTCTGTCTTACACTTTCTTCCGCCAACAAGCTAATTTCCCCCCCAAGAATCATTAATAATACCATCTTAAATCCAGGTCACAACATTTGTCACATCTCCGCTTTAAGCAAAGTGCAGTAGCAGACATTAATTCCAAAATGTCCACGGTTTCTGCTCATTGCATTGATGTTAATTTATGTAGACAACTTGACTCAGTTTGCTCTCTGAACTCCCTTTTCTAGAAAGTTCAGAGATGCAGAAAGTATAAAGATAAACACTAGAAAAGATCATAATCCTCTAGAAGGGCAGAGAAAGACAGACAGACACACAGTGTCGAGAGTGAAGTATTACCCATCTGAAACTAACAATAAGTGCTTGAACTCAGGGTCTAAAATTACCAAATGCTATAACATAACATTTCAGTTCCTCTCTTTTAAACAAGCCTGGGTCTCTGCATTAGTTAAAGTGTGCAAAGGGTCAAAGACTCTTCATCCTCGTTCTCTGCGGTCTGGAGGGAAAGCTTTATTCTTGCTTTTATTTTTATGATTTACAGTCTACATGGTATAAATGATGGAGCAAGTGTTAAATAAATCTGCTCTTGTCTGCTGATTGAAAGAACATTTCACTCAGGACACGTTTCTGGACAGGAAGAGTTTTGAAAAGTGGGGAAGGGTTGACACGATGCATTTTTTATGAAAAATGTGCATATTAACAATTTTGGCCGGAGAGAAAAAAATATTCTTGGCAGGTATTTTTTTGTACTTTAGCAGTACTTGGCAGGTGAGCCAAAAAGTTAATTTCAGGCGCTGCTTGTACACAATGATCTCTGGCATGTAAACTAATCTCTGCCAAAAACGAGCATTTCAGCGGGAGAGCTGCTCGAGTTGAACAAAGCAGACTCTGTGGACACGTCAAACTGGGATTACTTGAGAGACAGGTTTCATCACAGCAATATCAAACATCATCTTTATCGCAGGCGAGCAGACGACTGCAGGGGCGAACATGATAGAGGAAGCCGTTATCGTCACTGCGGGGCGCCGAAGCAGACTATAGAACGACCACAAGGGGAGAGGCAGACACATAGAGAGGGCCCACAGGGAATTCCCTCAAGCCGTTGTACATGAAGTGTACGTCTTGTGCTGTAAAATCATCTTTATCTTTCCTGCGACGTGGAAGAAAGAGAGGCATAGGGAGTGGAGAGATAAAGGCTGGTGGAGGAGGTGGAGGAGGAGGAGGAGGAGGAGGAGGAGGGCTGTGGTGAGAGAAAGAGAGCTTAAAAGAAGGCAGAGGAGAGGGATGAAAGAAACATCAGTATACAGGGACAGAAGTGTGTGTGTGTGTGAGAAAGAGAAGAGCTACGTCATGGAAAAAACAGGCAAGTGCAGAGTAAAAAAAACGGAGGGATGGTTATATGAATATTAAACCAATATCGGTTTTTGGATGCGAGTACCGAAAGCCTACGTTTTAGCAACACTTGGTCTGTCGGTCGGTTCTCCACTTTTGGTTCGGACATTCATGGTCCCCAGAGGATGAATCCTACTGACTTTGGTGATCCTCTGACTTTTCCTGTAGCGCCACCACAAGGTTTTGATTGAAATGTCTCGACGACATTTGGATGGATTGCGCTGAAACGTCACACAGATTTTGAACGTGTGGAGGACGAATCTTAGCCTTTCCATCTCGTGCCGGCAGCAGATTAAAGTCCTGCGAAATGACTCAACGTCCACTTGACGGATTGCCACAAAAATTCACAGTTCTCAGACGACGAATCCTGCTGACTCTGGCGATCACCTGACTTCACCTGAGAGAGATCTTGACTATTGGTTGGTTGCACTCAGGTCCGTCGCAGGATGGACAGACTAAAATATCTAAACAACTATAAGATGGATTAGCATGAAATTTTGTACAGACATTCATGATCCCCAGATGATGAATCCTAATGACTTTTCCTCTAGCACCACCAGCAGGCTGACAGTAAAATATCTTGACAACTGTTGGATGGATTGCAGTGAAATTTGCTGCAGATATTAGAGAATGAATTCTTATCACTTTGGCGATCCAGTTTTCCTATAGCGCCGTCATCAGGTCAACGTTTTAATTTGTCCAATACTTTGGTTTATGACCGAATATCACCAAAATGAATGACATGCCCATCAGCCTCAGCTGCACTTTGTGTTTTGTGCTATTTAACAAATGTTAGCATACAGACACGCTAAACTAAAGATGGTGAACATGATAAAAATTGTCTGCTAAACATGCTAAACACTTGCATGTTAATGCTCAATGTTCACGTCATATCATTCAGACGTAATTACAAGCACCCGAGGCAGAAAAGCCATAGTTGTAATTCAGTCAGGCAGAGAAATTGGGAATTTTTTACATCTGTCTGTGCCAAAATATTGTCAGTATTCAGTGTTTCTACCCCAAATTTTACTCTTGTCAGGATGAAAAGCTTCTGAAACAACATTTATTCCATCATGGGACACTAAAACTTCCCATTTCAGCTGCTTCTTATGGCTGCGCAATCCACCACACACTAAGGAAAACTCTTATAAAGGCTTTTGAGGAATTGAAAAGAGAAAAGAAAAGATGGTTTCACGTATTCAAGTTTCTATTCCTTTATCTGTAGACATGTCGCTTTGACAGCATTATCAGTCCACTGTAAGAAAATAAAGTTGAAAGGAAATGCATCACTGAATATTGACTGTAAAGAAAGGCTTTATTAAACTTTTGATTACATTCAGGCCAGTGGTCAGTCTGTCTTGATGAGGAGTTCGATTGTCAGTAAAAACTTAGAAACTCAGAGAAAAAGAATTGACTGTACGTCTGTTTACCGTAGCAAAAGACACAGAAAGAGAAAATTAACGAAAGAGCTGAAAGAAACTTCAGCTTCAGCTTGTTTCCTCTGACAATCTATACAGTTACAATCGTGTATAAGTCATCCGCTGGCCACCGAGGCTATAATCTTCAAACAGACCAGCCTGGGTATAGAAAAAAAGCTAATTATATTCTGTAATTAGGTTCAAACAGAGTCAAACCAATTACAGAGCTGATGAAATGTATTAATTTGAGCTCTGCGTTCAGACCGTAAGAAGTCATTAAGCGTCTGACAGCAGCTCAGAATCGCAGCTCTTTAGATTATGACAGAGAGCCTGGTTTGAACAAACCCCACAGGAATACATGACATTTGGGAAAACACAGCCCTCTATTCTCTTTCTCGCTATTTTTTTTGATTAGTTGTAATTGGAGCACAAGTAGCGGTATGAATGGTAGAAGTAGTGTTTTTATTGCTGCTATATGACGCTTCAGCTGGAAAAATCATCCCTTTAAGAAATAATTCAAATCCTCCGTTTTTGCCTGAATCATACCCTCCTCTTTGTGTATGTTCCCTCTTTTTGCTCCAAATTCTTTCATCCTCTGTCAATATAGGATGTTCTTGGAACGGATATGGATGATGACAGAGTTCAGGCCCAGTTTATACTTGTCAGATGAGATTGAAGACGCTTTCGTTTACCCTTAGCCACATATATGCGTCTCCGCTGGCCAGATCATAAATCTGATGGTGGTGGTAATGCACCTGAAGCTGTTCGACAATTGTCAAAAAACAAGACATTCGAAGACATCACTTTGGACTCTTTTATTGACCAAACAATTAATACAGAAAAACAACTGGTGGATTCAGAGATAATGAACATAAGTTAAGCTGTCCAGCCAACAACCATCCATAAACGCATGGATGAATCGTATTCATGCACTACAAGTCTTCAACGCGCTTCATTCATGTCCATCACCAACACAGATCATTCAGCAATAGCACTGATCAGAGATCAGATAAACGCTACAACAGCTCGCTGCACATTCTGATCATATGTGTCTTTTTTTCCTGCTGCTTTAATGAGACCGAGAGAACAACAGCTGATTTCAGTGTAACTGCTGTTATCGCAGGAGAAGTGGTTATTTCCACAGACCTCCTGATTCATTACCCCTGAGGGTAGTAAAGATTATGTATGCCTCTTGGAGAGACTGATGAATTTATACCTTTTTATTTCAGTCTTTAATGCTTCTTGGATTTATTTACACTTAGCTCTCTTGGTATCCAATAACTGTCCGATCCGCCCAAGATGCCTTAAGTGAGTAATTGTACTTGGGGAGACCCCCCACAGAGCATGAAATGTGCATATACAGACATTTAATTTGAAAGTCAGTGCAGTTTCCTCTGCACATGAAGTGCTCTCAGTTGCATTTATGGGCAGAAACATTTAAACAGTGGCACATCAGATTGTGGAGTGTATACAGTTGGATATTTTCATATTCCAAATTCAACATATTTGCTTGTTCGCTGGCATATTTTAAAATCCTCAAGCAGCAGCACATTATTTATACATTCACAGATTATAAATTTAAAATCTCATTTCGTGTAAGTATGAACTCATGAATTTTACTCGATGTGGCACTAAACAGTTTGCCGTACTCGTAACTAATCCCCGTCAAGCAGCAGCGTTTGAAGAACTGGCTCATGCTGGACTTTAAAAACGGGAGCTTCGGATTCACAAGCTGACAGTCGCTTCCATTTACCACAAATTCTTCTTTTGATGTGAGACTCATATTACGCTGCTGATGAGTCAACAGCATCACAGACCAACTTCAGCTCACTTTTCCAGTGCGTTTGAAGCTGTGTCTTTGGTCTTTTCCGTTGTGTTTACACTGGGGAGGCTTTGTTCCCTTTCAGACAAGAGGGACGTGTTGAGGGTTTTTTGGTAAACTGTGTTTTTTTGAACTGAACAAAAACCAGCGGAAAAGCCTGTCAGCAGCACAAAGTGCTTCTTGTTTTCTGTTTTATTGTCTGATTTCTTCTTTGAAATCATCTTTTAAAAAGCTTTTTAAAGACTGTCAGTGATGTTGAAAGTGATGATGTTTCTCTCCCCGGCTTTCTTTTATCTCATCCTTTTCCTTTTGTTTTGGTTTATTTTTCCTCACGTCACACCTCCACCTTTCCTTTCTGGTCCTCTTCTCTGTTTATCTTCCTCTTTTTCTCCCTCTGGCTTATTTTGTTCAACCTCCTCTCCATCAATCTCCTCTTTTTCTCATGTTTGCCTCCTTTCTCCTTCTCTCTCCTCTGATCTCTGTCGTATCCTCCCTCTCTCTCTCTCCAGGTAATGATTTGTTCCTGGTGGCGGTCCATGAGTTGGGTCATGCGTTGGGTTTGGAGCACTCCAACGATCCCAGCGCCATCATGGCTCCTTTCTATCAGTACATGGACACACACAACTTCAAACTGCCTCTGGACGACCTGCAGGGCATACAGAAAATCTACGGTAAGTAGTCAGTTTATTTATTTAGCATACAAATGATCTTTTCCACAGCTGTGTTTCCAGCCTTTTGAAGATAATCGTTTAACGTTGTTCTTTTGTTGTTCTGTCATCTGCAACTCTTCGTCCGACAGCTCACTGTGGCTGCTGCTGACTCTTCATTGCTCCCTGACACATTTACAATTCATCCCCTGACAACAAAATGACTAAAATGACTCTTGTCTTGTTTTGAAGACACATTTTGAATGACAATCACAGTCGGCGCTAACCTCATTTTGTTTTCTGTGGCTGCGTCACCATAAAAGTCACTCTGTGTTTGTCCAGTTAACGTATTTTAATGGGGGAATGTTGTGTTAGCATTAGCAGCAGCTTAATCCAGCTGTGATACATCTGTAGGACAGTGAACAGTAAACAGTGAGGCTGATATCAATCAGATCGACTTACAAACAGTAACGCTGGATTACAGGCTGCAACATTTCCTGTGAATTCCTCATGTGTGTGAAGGCAATTTGAATCCAGTGCGGGAAGACTCCACCACTAACATTAAAAGCTACATATAGAGAGGAAATTACAGAATGTAAATACATTGAATGCCTATTGCAGAGAAAATGCAGAACATATATGGGGTCTGATTTCATGAAAATCTAAAGGACTTCCATTTTGACTTCACTTGAGACCTAAAAGCAAAAACTTGCAAAAGCAAGAACAACGCACCTTGGATATTGATTATTAATCTTACAGCCCAGAGTGTTGCTGAATTATGGAGAACTGTTGTCCAGTGGCCAACAGCAGAGCGCTGTGCCTGTGAATATATACGTAAAGCAGCGTCAGGCTGAAAGACAATATACAGTGCTGATCAGTCTTTGCCTGGAAAGAGAAACATTTAAAAAACAAAATGCTCGACTTTGTGTCATTTCCTTTGTGCTTTCACCAGGGACACTTTGTTCCATTTCAGAGAAGATGCCTCACATTTCAGTAAACTCTTTTTTTTTTCTTTACGTGAACAAAGAACAGCACAGGCCTGTCAGAAGCCGACACATTTCCTGACTTGCTTTCTGTCTGCCCTCAAAGAATCGTGACAGCTGCTGTTGTAATGTGGTGTAACGTGTATTTGTGATACAAAGACACAAAGAAGCAGGAAAAAAGAAGCAACTCAAAGTAACATGTCTGCGTGGTCAGAAATAATGTGTTAGTGAAGAATATTTCCTTCCAGATCACATTTTAAGACCTAAACATTTAATATTTTGTTAGTACTGCTTCCCAAATACCCAAATAACCTACAGTATCTATAACATTTATTCATTGGATTGTTTTGTTCTTTAGTTACATTGCTCTGGTTTCCTTCTTCAAAGCAGGAAGGTTATCTTTTTCCTTCAGAACAAAAAGCGATCTTAACATTAAAGGTCATGATGCACTGTGACATTTTGAGTCAGCGTTGAAGGGGAATACTGGCCAAAGCAGTCCGGTCAACAGTATTTTTCCACTGCACTTGTGTTCAGTGTGGATAACAAAGCCTGTTATTGTATCTGCCGAGAGTTGATCCTATTTGCCCCGCTGCTCCAGCACCTGAAAATACCAACCATCCACTCTCAGTGAAGGGTTTTATTTCAAAATGAGACTGTTGGTGTGCAGTTTATTGTGGAATATGATTCTTCTTTGACCTAAAAAGTATAAACATTTTGGAGGATGGACGTATTATTTTTCTTGGAATATTAAGTTGTAAATATCAGGTACTAATTGTCTTACAGATTTTAGTTTGAATCTTATTTAGATTCAAAACAGCTGCTTTCTGCAGATGGAAACATGAATGAATCATTAAAGTGTGTAAATGTGATGCTGTCTCATACATAAAAGCTGTTTACACAACTAAAATCAGTGACACAGTGACTCATGTTATTGTGGATCTTTGTATTCCACTCGTCCCAAATACAGTAACACAAACAACGTGAGCAAATTTCATGTTGTTGTCGATGTTCTTCACCAGGCATCCCCACGGCCATGCTGGAACCCACCAGGCCGCTACCCACCTTACCTTCTCGACGGACACACTCCACCTCCGAACGCAAGCACGACCGCCATTCCCGTCCGGCGCGCCCCGCTGGCGACCGGCCTGCACTGCCTGGAAACGGCAAACCCAACATCTGTGACGGCAACTTCAACACCGTGGCCTTCTTCAGACGGGAGATGTTCGTCTTCAAGGTGAGCAGAGACGCAACAAAAACATGTTGAATACACAGCTGAGGTCAGAGAGGAAAAGACACAGGACAGCCTGAACAGGTGTTTGGTGCTCTACTGCTGCTTCAGCCATCGCAGGATGCACAGCTTTGTCTGGCACTTCATGTTAAAATATGTCTCTTTTAATTCATACGTATAGTGGAGGCTTGCAGTGTTTTATATATATATATATACATATTCTGTATATCCAAGGAAACTTGTTGGTATTTTACCTCATTTTTGGGTCATTTTTTGTTTGATGGTGTAATTTGTTTTTCTGTGGTATACAGTATAACTGCAAATATCAAAGATATGTTGTTACATTTAGATTTGTCAATATCAGAAAAATATTATTTTTAATATTGTGTAATCGATTTTGATATTGATATCAACTTTACCGCCGTCATCTTACATCTTTACAAAACTAAATTGATGAGAAAAAGGCACTGCTGCAGATTTGAGACTTTGGGTCCCAAAAAATGATCTTCTTTAGAGACTCCAGGCCAGATTCACTGCGGCTTGTTCAGGCGCAGATGCGACGCAAACACGTGCTGTATTTATCAAACAGACGCACCAGGTTGGACTTCATTCGTGCGAGTGTCTGCAAGGCACGTCTCTCTCCTCATTGCATTTAAAGGAGGATTGTGCAAATAACAGGAGGAGACATGTTGGCAGAGATTTATTATATACTCCACTTGATTTATTGCGGTCACGCTATTTGTGACTGTCAGTTCAATAACGTACAACTGAATGATAACGATTTAATGCTTTATGCCCATTTGTCAATAAACTTTATACTGTATATCTCTTTTCATACGTACAAGCAGCTCAAAGTGCTTTATATCAAATTGTATATTTAAAAAAACATTAAATAATTTAAATGTTTAAAACAAACAAATATTAAATGCACCAAACTATCAAAATGAAAAGAATCCATGGTGCATGTTTCTGCCAAAGACAGCAACAGTATATTGTGATGCAGACACACATGCACACTCTGTCTGAGAACAGGATGCTGTTCTGTGCGTAATTAACGGGTGTTAGCTGCTACAGAGGGGGAGTGAGGGGCCATGAGTTGCTATATAAAACAGGGTGACACTGGGGGATTTAGATAAAGCTTAACAGAACATTAAGTGGGGAGGAAGCAGGACCTAAGCGGCTGTGAGCGAGGTACAGTCGCTCTGTAGCTCAGGAGGTAATGATCGCTGGCAACGTGACGGGTTCGATTCCCTCTGGGGATGGCCGTGCTAAAAATGTGTGCTCTCATAGTACTGCAAGGCTCTTCAGATGAAAGAACCGACCCAGCGGCATATGGTACTATATAGTCTATGATCATTAGCAGCAGGCATGTGCTTCCAGTATAGTTAGTAACTGATAAATGCACCTCTGTTATTACTTTCACACAGCAGGCGTTTGCATGATGAGGTGCACATAAATGTGCACATTTTGGATCAAAAATGTTCAAATGGACTCTGACAAACAGAGAGAGGAGAGACAACTCTGTGTTTGAAGTATTATGCATGTAGGCGTGTGTGTGTGTGTGTGTGAGGAACAGCGTAGAAGAGGAAGAAAAATCCATTTTGATGTCTCTGATCTTTAAACTGAATGTTAGAAAAGGTCACAGACCCGTCTAGCTCTCCGTCTGTCCTCATTCCTGCCTGTCGATGTGTGTCTATCTGCTCACCTGTCCATACCTGTCTGTCTCCTCTCTGCTGGATTCCTATCTGTCTGCCAAACTATCTTGTTTCTCATTTCCCTCTCTGCCTGTCTGTCAATCTGTCCCTTCACCCATCTGTCTTCCTACCTGCCTACCTGTCTGCTCATCTGTCGGTCTCACTCTGGTTCCCGCCGTTTTACTTTGTTTACTTTAGAAAGACAGAAATACATACAGACAGCATGTATTTCTGTCTTTCTTACTCGATGACAGTCTGGCTATAAGTAACGTCTAAATGATTAACAACTGGACGACGTGGTGTGTGTGTTCGGTCATGTTAAAAGCTTCATCTGTCCAGACACAGAAAAGTGTCTTTAGTCTTAGTCCACTAATCTCAGGGTTGGCGGTTTGATCCCCACTGAACCCCAATGATCCCAGAGATCAGACCAGACCAGCTCCTTGCATGGTCTGGCACCAGTATGAGTGTGTGCTGTGCTGCTATTCAGTCGTCTTGAATGAGACTGCGATGCCCCAGCAGGCACTTGCAGTTTGGCTCGTAAATGTTTACCAAGGGAACACAGTGTTTTTATTTTATCAATGCATGTTCATCTGACTGATCCATTCTGTTTATTTCCGGAGAGGATAAGGCTTTTAAAAAATAAAATTAAAAAATCATGAAACAGACTGTGAGAGCAGTGAGAGGTGCCCCCGAACTCCTTTAATTACTTCACAAAAAATACTTTCCTACATACAAATACAAGTAAACCACTAGATGGTAGGTGATAAGATAAGCATGTGTTTAAGGGGGTCAGCCTTCAGCTTTTGTCTCCATTTTCATCATAATAAAACTGTCTTTCTTTTGCAAAACATAAAAGACCAAACATGCTATGGACGCTGCCTCCGGTACACGTCTGCATCATATTCTGTTAAAACTTCACTTAATAAAGCGCAGTAAAATGCCACAACAGTAGCAGACTATTGTTTTAACTCCGGTCACTTCAAATGTCAGCATTTAGCAGAACATTAACTAAGTGGATCATTACAACAGAATATCGTCACACTGGGAGGAATGAGCAGCTGCTACAGTTGCAGTGGGCCCACATGAGATGTACGTAGAGATATTTTAGGCTCAGGTGTGTGTGCATATTTTGCATATACATTTTATGTGGATCAGCTCTTTCAAACTGGGTCATTACCTGCTTAGTAGCGTGCAGGTGTGTATTTTGGTGTTGAGGGTGGTAAGAAGCTGTGACAATATATTTCAGGACTGTCTCTGAGGGTCAGTTGGCTCACACTGGGTAATCATCACATTCTGGGTGCTTCCGGGAGCTTTTCAGCCAATCATCTCCGCTTCCCTCTCATTCTCTGTTGTTCTGTTAAAGCAGAATTCCCCCAAAATGCTAAAAATTACAAACAAATGTTAAATGTGAAATAGTTTAGTATCTTTCTTTAAGATAGATGTTTGTCAAGAAAAGCAATAATCTATTCAAGCCGTTTACATCATTGCATAAATTGACAGCTCAGAACGATATTTATTTATTTATGTTATTTAAAGCAACTCTGTGGAACTTTTCATTTTGTGTTGATTTTGGCGGTCCCTGTGGACGAAGGCGGTAGTGTTTCA
>NTHP01000460.1:750386-766367 GCA_003416845.1 Oplegnathus fasciatus
GACACCATTTGAAAAAGCTATTTCCTGTTATGGAACTGAATCCTGCTACATTTCATATGTAGGAAAGTTTAAGATTAGCAAAATTCTTTGTATTTTAACAAATTGAGTTTTGAAGGTCAAGAGATAAATAGCATATTATGTGAAGAAACGTATCCGCTGTTCCACTACAAGACATCTAAGAGAACAGGTCAAATAATCAGTCAGTTAACTGGTTGTCCGTCAGCCTCTTGATAACTCAGTTTATTCACATCGAATCATTTCTTCCTCAACATGATGTTTCTGCTCCAGAAGCATAAAATGCCACAAGCAAAGGCGGCGACTCTCACATACAGACTGTCTGAAGAAAAGTGCTCATCATCACTTCTACTTGTCGAGTTGTGACCTCATGACCTTGTGGCTGCCTCGGGGTGTGTGTGTGTGTGTGTGTGTGTGTGTGAGATCCGAGGTGGTGACCTGGTCGGTCGGGCGTGGTGTCTTGGTGTTAGATGAGAAGCTGTCCTGCAGGGACTTCGGAGGCAACAGACAAATGTGTGTGTGTGTGAGTGTGTGTGTGTTTGTTTCCTTTGGGCTGTGTGGAGGCGATGGAGCAGATAAAAAAGCGGACATCAGAAGAAACCATCTGGGGGTTTCTGTTGGTGAGCTTTGTGTGTGTGTGTTAAAGCTGCTGAGATCTGATATTTGGTCCTGATTCTTACGATTCTTGTGTTTGACCATTCTCATAACAAAACAACATGCTTTCTATGTTTCCCCCTTGAAGTATTCTGTCATATACTGTTAAAGCTCTCCACTGCAACCCATGAAATGAGGCAGACCTCACCTGTTCAGTTTTGGAGGGAACTGTGGCAAAAGAGCCAGTTTTTAATTAAAATATCATAATTTCACGTCGCTTGTGTGGAGGAGTTTTGTGACACATTTATTGACTTGCTGTTCGATCAAGTTCTACTTTTATTTACTTAAATGTTGATTAAATACTGTGGGTGTCTGACACACCTTATTTTGCAAAAGCTACTTGATCCAAATACTGAAGATGTTGTTTCAAAGTTTATAAGCTTAATTATTATATGAATAAAAGTTTAACTGGGAGAATGCTACTCCTGAAACTGACGTGAGATCAGCTGGTTTTATTAGAGACGACGTCTCACTCTGTTGGAGTTGTTGGAACTACAGAAACAGTAGTGTTACACAGTGAAGCCTCTTTCCTCACAGATGTTCTTTGATCGACAACAGCCAAGTTTCATTTTGTTCTGTCATCAAGTTACTCACTAAATCAGCATTAATTAAACAAGCATTAATTAGCAACAGCTGATCTGATCTGCCTCCGGCGACGTTTGTTATTCTAACAGAAGAAAGTGATGGTCAGCGCCGGCTAAAAATGAGAAGCTGCTCCCTGAATGTTTTGTACAGTTAGCTTTGCTCTTCAGAAAGAGAGGAGAGACAAAAGTCTTGATGACAGATTTGTCGGAGTTCAGCAAATCTGTGTATTTTGAGTCACTTCCCCAAATAATTTTCACTCTCATATGCAGCGAAATGCTGCACTGTAGAGCCCAGCTGTGGTACAGGAGAGCAGAAGTTTCCTTTGTCAATACAGTGATGTAGGACCTGGTATCCTTGTTGTAGTTCTCTGCCATCTTTGCTGTAGTTCAAATGTAGTTTTAATAACCTCCCAGCTGTAGAGGTGTTATTGTTCAGAAAGTTAGACAGATTTTCAGTAAATGTGAATGAATAAAAGGAACCAAGAAAGCATGTTCAGGTTTTACAGATTGACTTTATGTAGCTGGTGGTCAGGAAGAAACTCTGACCTGCACATATTTAATAAAGTACCAATATTAGCTAACACATACATGCACTTATTTTAGCTTTTCATCACATCTGCCTGAATGTGTGAGACTGTGTTGTTGGTGAGGGTTTGTCCCTTCATGTTTTCTCCCCCTCCCTCCCCTCTATCTCTCTCTCACATACCATCCCATTTGTCTCACAGCTACAGTGTCTGTCTCACAGGCATTACATAATATTGCCCTTCAATAAAAACAACCACTGCTGGGACTAGAATGCTGTAGCTGCCTATAACCACCGTGTCACAATAGAAATGTTATTGCCTCTAATGAGATTCTGCGCCACAGGGATACACCAGAGCTGAGAGAGGGAGCTGAGGACACTGATGGATGTTTTTCAGTTTAAGAGAAAGCTTTTCTTTAAGAGTGAAGGACAGAGTTTGTCACTGTTGTGCAAGTAACTGTCTCCTGAGAGTGAGCTTTTCAGGAATTTAGGAAACACGGTGGAGTTTCTTTGTGGCAGTCATGTGGTATTTGACCTCTAATCTTGTGACACAAGCACACAAGTGCTGTTCCACTTCACCTGTGTCACCGCAAGTGAATTATTTTACACTGAACCGGCAAGTTTGTGGCTCCAAACAAACCGCTTGTGCAAAGGTATGAAGGGTTGCACAGTGTCCAGCGTGGCTTGGTAATGTTGGTCGGTTGGACGGCACGCTGCTTCAGTCCAGCCTGAAATATCTCAACAATTATGGGATGGATTGCCATACAGTCTTGTATGGTCCCCAGAGGATGAAGACTTTGGTGATGTGTGTGTGTGTGAATGGGTGAACGAGAGGAAGAAATTAGAGGTCGCTACACCTGCCCAGTAAGGTACAATAGCGTCATTTAAGTGAATTTATTTATTTTGCTTTCAATATTACACTGAACAAAAATATAAACACAACACTTTCGTTTTCGCTCCCATTTTTCACAAGTTGAAACAAAAGATCTAAGACTTTTTCTACGTACACAACAGGTATATTTCTCTCGAATTTTGTTCACAAATTTGTTTAAATCTGTGTTAGTGAGCACTTCTCCTTTGCCAAGATAGTCCATCCACCTGACAGGTGAAATGTGCAGTTATGACTTTTTTGGTTCACTGTGGTTTACCCTGCACCAGCTGGCACCCAGGAGAGAAGCACAGCTGTGCACGGGGTACCTTCGGTTTTTTGTACATCAGACCGCTTGAAGCTAGGGTTTGTTCCAGCCTCCATCAAGCTGCTGAACTCTAATGCCAAACCTTAGTGTAACAGAGCAATGTGCAATAAATACACGAGCACTTTAGCACTTTTGCATTTTAAATCTTACAGTTTCTTATGAAGCCTTCGTGTTGTCAACGTCAAATGTCTCTTTTTTATGTTTTTTAGATGTTTTTATGTGAAGCAACACAAGACAAATTTCCCCTCAGGGACAATCAAGTTTACTCTAATATGAAGAAGGATATTTTTCTATATATGTCACAAAATCAGCCGTAAAAAAAACAATCAAATCGCTGTTCAATGTTACATTATATTACATTTATTTAGCTGACGCTTTTCAACCATGTGCTGCATTTAGAAACAATAAGAGATGGACCAAGGTGCCAATGTTTTGTTAGTTTTTGATTAAAATGTTCTTGTAATTGTTCATTTGGACAAGTAATTTGTAACATGACATGGTCATATTGGTACTACACGATTCCCCTGAAAGTCGATAAACGAAGGTACTGAATTATTAAATTCTGTTAAGATTTGCTTGTTTCAGCTTGATCAACCCACTAATTTTCCTGTTTTGCTCTCTATCCTTTACCTCCTACCCTCCTCTATGCCTCATGTCACTCTCTAATCCTCCCCCACCCACTCATCCTCCCCTCCCCAGACTACACATACTTCTACAAGGGGAAGGAGTACTGGAAGTTCGACAACCAGAAGCTGACGGTGGAACCCGGATACCCAAAGTCCATCTTGCGTGACTGGATGGGCTGCGACCAGTCTGACATGGAGCGCTCCGGCAGCAAGGGTAACCGCGGAGACCGCCAGCTGCCCCTTGACGACGTGGACATCATGGTGACCATCAACGACGTCCCGACGACAGTCAACGCCATCGCCGTGGTGATCCCCTGCATTCTGTCGCTGTGCATCCTGGTGCTGGTGTACACGATTTTTCAGTTTAAAAACAAAGGCGTGCAGCAGAACACCATGACGCAGCACTACTACAAATACCCTGTTCAGGAGTGGGTATGACAGGCAACTTTCCTTTGAAGAGGTCAAAGTTCATGGATCGAAGGTGGACAACCAGTTGTCATATTGTTAGCTAGCTTATGTTGGCTAATGGCCAAGAACGCTAGCAAAAAAACAATGGAAAGTAAATGCTGAAAGACGCTTGTTGTGCTAGCTTGTGATAAAACGGCGCATACTGAAAATGATCTGTGAGAGTAGATTTAGACATTTGCTCAGAGTGTGTGTGTGAGTGTGTGTGTGTGTGTGAGAGAGAGAGTTTTGTGCCTGTTTTGTGATGCAAGCACTTCAGTGTAAAACAGAAAGGATACTGATTTAGTTTTTTCCCGTTCCTCACCGGGCAAGGACACTTAAAACAAACATGACTGAGGACAGCGAGAACAAGTCCGCAAAGACTCCAGGAGGATCTGATTGGCTAAGGACACAATCTCTCTAACTAAGTAAAATGGTGTCTTAAGAGAGATACTGAACTTTGACTATTTCTTCTGGGACCCACAACACAACTCTCCTTCTCAGTGAAAAGAAAAAGAAAAAGAAAAGAGGATTCGGGGCAGAAAGAATACGCTCCTTAAAGCCAGACACCACCTCCAAGCTTGTTCAAAGCAACAGCTTGTACACGTGAACTATTTCAACTATTAAGTCAGATGAAATTTCATGAAAAAAAATGAAAAAACATTGTTAAAAAATATCAAACTTGAAGATAAAATTTAGGTAGAAAGGCCATAACAAAAAGAAAACCAAGGATCTCTGTGGATCACTGAATTTAGTTTCATTTATTTTTAGTTGTATGGAGATGTAAAACTGTTAAAGAGGACCTTTTTCTTTCTTTTTTCACCATACACAACAAAAAAACATCTTCATCACCATTAACTCAGACCTTCGCCAACTTGAAACTCCCCTCCGCGAGTCAAACAAAAACAAAAAAATGCTTTGATTTACACCACTTGGACTGATGGGTTTTGGCAGATGTAGAATAGCTGGTCATCAGCATATCATGATAGAATAGATTAATGTTCAACAGCCTTATCTCTGTCTCAACAGGCCGAACACCTTTGCTCATATTTAACAAGCGGCACACAACCAACGCCCGTATTTATCAAACTGCTGAAAGTGAAACTTTGGACTTAAGTGTAAGATAAAAGAAAAAATCCTTCACTTTTACTCACAAACTTAAGAATAAAAACATCTCCAGAGTTATAAACGAGTGAATCCTAGATGACTGCAGTTTATAACCAGGTGAGCACACACCTTCTGAGACCTGTTTGTAGTGATTGTACAAAATATAATAGGTTGATGTTCGCTGAAGCAGTGTAATTCAGAAAAGAAGACCTTTTAGCCCACTATTTACATTTTATTTGAACATTTGATTGGATGTTACACCACTTTCTTTTTCTCACGTAGAAGTGGTGCAAACAACAACAAAAATTTGTAATCACATTACATTTCTTTGACTTACCTTTTCTACCAGCAGCAGAATTTCTTGCAGTAGAATTTTGTTTTCATTTCAGCCAATTTCCTATTAATTCATCTCTATTTCAATATTATAAATATATTAAACTGGTGTTAATTTTACATGCTAATTGCTACTTGAGATATCAAATAGACTGAACCTTTTGAAAATTGAAGATTACATATGTTTTTGGACATATCTTAACTATGAGATTTCTTTTAAAGAATGAACAATATGTCGGATGTTGGGTAAATCCTTCTGCTCTGATTGGCTCTTCCTGCTCTGAACATGCATGCTCTTAAATATTGCTCCTAGACTTTGCTGTAAGTAGGAGTAAGTTGCTTGATAAATGTGTCTGAATGCTCACACTCAGCAAAGATTAACTTTTTTAATCCTAGATTGGGTCTTAAGAGCATTCTTAACTGTAATTCTTAGAAGTTTGATAAATACGGGCCCTGAGCTGAGTTAGTTAGTTTACTTTGCTCCTTGAGTCTGTCTTTATCCTCATCTTTGTATTTTTCTCTTTCCACGCTCTGCTGAGGAGGGAGGCTCCTCAAGATGTGAAAGAAACAAAAAGGGAGGAAATAGAAAGAGAAAGTAAAGGGACGGGGGGCAGAATAAAGCTGTGGTTTGAATAGACAGACGAGGAGCGACGCACAGAGGATATATGTGGGTCTGTATTAGTATGCTGGTTGTGGCACGGCGACATCGACCGAGCTTAATGAAGTACTTCTGTTCACAAAGCTCTAATAGGGACTACTCGCCCTCCACATCCCTCGCTTTAATCCTACTGTCCTCCCTCTGTCTTTTCTCACTGTCCTCTTGTAAATCTTCCCGTCCATCTGGCCTCTCCTCTCTCAGTCGGTTCTCTCCGTCTATCTAATCTTCCCCCCTTTTACCTCCTTCTCTGTCCATCTGTGCTGCTCTCCCTCTATACTTACCGTGTCTTTCTTTACGTCTTTTTAGGTTCAGCATCTCACAATTTATTTATCACTACACCATCTGTATCCAGTCTGCTTAGTTGCTTGTCCATGCTCAGTCAATTCAGCCAGGCTGCTTTCATTATGATTTAATTTATGTTCCACTTTGATGAAAAGATTTATCCAATTGACCATGTAGAGGAGCAATGCACACACAAAAAGCTAGATTTGAGTAACACTCAAGTCCTCACCACACCTTCTGAAACAGCAGCACTGCAGTTCTAACTTAGCATGCTTTATTTAAATACCCAAGCTGCTCATTTAAATGTCATTAACTCCAACATGACTCATAATGGTTCACTCAGAGGCCAGTCGGCTCCCCAGAGGGGGACTGGAGTCCCCCATCCATGACCTCCCACCCCAGGCTAGAAATCACTGCTGTAAGGCGAGTTGGGACATCCTAACGGACTCACTGTTTATCCAAACTGTCTGTATTACTCAGTGGAAGATTTAAATGTCTCTCTTTTGCTTGGAAAGAGATTATTAACCGTTTTTAAAACTCACTGGGTATTTTAAGAATACATCGTCATCAGGAAACTATACTATCCACATATACAACCACCAACAAATGCACATTAATAATGCAGTAGGGTGCAGCAGCGTGTCTTTCCACATCATTTCCAAGGCTACTTTAGACCCTATACATTTAAAAGGGTACATAATGTCTGCTTCTCTACATCTCTCTCTCTGTCTCCCTCCTCTCCCCTTGTTCTTGTTCTCATTCGCTCAGCTTTGTAGCTTATTCACCGAGCTCTCTGTCCTGCAGTAATTGAATGTGTTCTCGCTGCATATCCTTGCAATTACTTGCTGCTGTCGAGAGCAGTTGAGCACATGCAGCATTCAGCACAAATCGATGTCGTTCAATATCCTACAGCGCTATTCTGACTTGGTTGGAAAACGCACATTTGTTCCTCGAGGGTGTACAATAAACACAGAACAAGACATTCTGCTCTTTTTACCTTTAAGCCTATATACAGCATACAGACTGTCTGCTGGGAGGGTTGTGTGAGTTTATGGAAACATGAATGTCTATCCAAAGAAAATTGCCTATTGGACCAAACTGTCTTTCTCTTCATGTTTTCTCAGCTTCAGTGTGACGGTCTGGACAGATCCGCCTGATTCAAGTAAAGAATGTGCATTTGAGCAAATTTTAAGAGAGAAAAACTGAAAAGTTGCATTCCAAAAAGAGATTGGGATGAAATTAAGACTCACATGCAGGGCTGCGACAGTTGCTTTCATTATTGATTAGCCTGGCGATTATTTTCTCGATTAATCAATTAATCATTTTGTATATGAAATGTCAGAGAATAGCATGAACTGCTTGTTTTCAGCAATCCAAAACCCCAAAGATATTCAGTCTATGATCATATAAGACAGAAAAGTAGCAGCATGTAATCACATTTTAGAAGCTGGAGCCGACAAATGTTTGACATGTTTACTTGAAAAAATGACTTAAATGATTAATTGATTATCAAAATAGGTGACGTTTAATGTTGGTTGATCGATTAATCGCTTCAACTTTAGTCACAAACTGAATATGAGTGTTCATATGCGTATATATTGGGAATATGATCCCTTTGATGAACTGCTTCTTTAACAAAGGATGTCCATCATTCTGGAATGAAACCTTGGGGTGGTGATTAACTAAAACTTCTGAACAATTGTTCACAGTTACAAAACACTGAAGATATGGCTCGTGACATGACCAGATTATTAGAAAACAAGATTGTGTAAATTGACAGGAAATGGAAATTAGCTTGTATGTTTGTGTACTGTAGCCATTAGTAGTTTAAAAAGGCTCTATTTTTGGACTGTTTATCTTGATACCACTGTGTTATGTTTAATTTGTTGATTGTCTTCCTTCGTTTTCTGGGGGCAAAACTCTCTACAGGTCAAGCTAACTTTTATCAGTTCATTTATCTCTCAGCTGAAACTTCTACTGATGAAAAACACTTCAGGTTTTCTGCTTTTGTGCCCTTCTTGGACAGGCAAAAAGGGGGTATTATATTATGTGATCTTGTTAAGGTGGTCGTCAGCTGTGTGGTGTCTCTGTTTGACGCTGGTGCACTTTGTAAATAGTAGAGCTCCAGGCTAGTTGTGAAGCGTTGCAGGTTTGTCATCAGTTGAGTGTTTTGTTACGCTGTGATTTAACATGAGAGATGATGGGAGAGGAGAGTTGTAGCTTTCTCTCGGTGTGTTCTCCCTGAGGGGGGAAACATTTCATCGAGCTAACGAGGGGTTTCCATCCCACATGTAATAATAATATCTCCTAATTCATTTCACTCACTCTCACCATCACTGTTGTTCTTGGTGCTCATTCATAATATAAATGACAGAGGTGTAGTTGCTGCTGAAATTAACTTGCGTACAGAATTATTACTAACTTCAGTGTTGCTATCAGGTACTTACTGTAGGTTTTACAGTAGCAGATGTGCAGACAGATTAAACCTCCATTCATTTCCTTACATGTTGCAAGCCACCGAGTCGCTGCACTGGTGCAATCGGGGATTAAGTGCCTTGCTTCACGGCACTTCCAGCAGTAGATGTTGAGGGAGAGAAGAGCACTTCTCATGCAGTTCCTCATGCTGATTTTTACAGCGCTTTTCGAAGCGTTAAAGGCGGCAACTTTCTGGTTGGTTGCTTGATTTTTATTTTATTTTTTTTACCGTTTAGGCTCCTGCTACCCTGATGTTGCTTTGACGACGAATGACTCCTGTTCTCACATCATCCTCATCAGGTTACAGTGGTTATATAGAAGGACACTTTGTGGAGTTCGACTTGGCTTGTTGAGTGGCCTGCAGTACTTAATGAGAGAGTATTTTAACAAGGGGGGTGGTGAGCAGGTAAAATGTTCTTTTCCATCATGTTTTACCCAAAAAAAAATTGAAATCTTTACTCAGATACATTTGAATCATTTGTTCTGTACTAAAGAGACACCACCGCCCTTCATCCCTCTGGGAGAAAAGTCTGAAACTGTGTATATATTTACTGAGATTTACAGAAGAATAGCAGTTTACAAAAGTAGAGTGTATTTCAGCAGATGTCTGTTTGTGGAAATGGAAGAAGGGTACTTGAAGAAAACATACTGTAGTGATTTATTGTCGCTTATTCATATTACTTATGGAACACACATAAAGACAAAATATATGTACACGAGATTTTTAAACTATGTGGTGGACACTGTCTGTCCACTTCTGTTTGAAACTTATTTATTCAGCTAGGTTCTGTACTTGTCACAGAGGGCAAAGGGTCCTCTGAAAATTTGCCTCTTTTATGGTTATTGTATGCAGACCTGGGATAAACTGCCACTGAGACGTACTTCATTGAGTCCACACCTGCCGCAACTCAACCCTTGTCTTTCTCGATGTCACATTCCTCCTCTTTGGCCGTTTCACACCACTTACTGTGCATCCATCACCTAAGCATTACTTTTCATTAAAAAGAGGAAGGAACTTGGTTACCACTGTGGCGGGCAGATAAGTTCAGAAAAAAAAAAGAAAAAACTCTTTCAGCATCATATAGAAGCTGACATCTGAGAGCTTGGTGGTATCTTCACCTCGGTGTCATTTTGTCCCAGGTCTGGTGGTGTTCTGGTGGCTTCGGACAACAGTGAGTTGCCTTTAAAGGTAGACTTAGTTATCTGATATCGCCACTCCCAAACTGGGGTGACACTTGCCAAGGATGGTACATCTGCATTACAGTATATTCAGAAAACCATTCCACACCTTCAAGATTTGCAGATTTGTTTCTATGTTATGCAAACATTTGTGGAAGGCAGAGAGGCTGTGGACGTAGAAAAGAGTCTTGGTAACACTTTATTTTACATTTTTATTCCATTTCCCATAGGTTCCCACTGATTTCCTAAACATGAGCTCATGTATTTGTAAAAGATTATAATAATAATTATAGAGAAAATGGACGGTGTTCAGTTGGTACACTTTCAACTAATTCCAGTTAATTGGTAGCATAACCTTCTTTTACCAAAGTGACTGTATCTAACACAGTACACAGCATGTCTTTCTGCATCATTTTAAATTAAAGGCAAGTATATACAGTAATTCAACAAATATGGATAATTATAAATTAATATTTACTTGAATTTAAATTGACATTTGTCAGTGATGCCAGTCAATAAAGTTTTAGCAGTAAAGAAAGTTCCTCTGGGAATCAGTAACTGCTAATGAGTCTACATGTAACTTCTATATAATATCCTGGTTCTCACACTATGTGTAGAGTACTGTCCCTATTTATTTAAAGTATAACGAGTAGGATTTTCCTAAAAAAAACAATGTATAGACTCATACAAAAATCCCTCTCAATCATCACTTATGACCCACTAGAAGTGTGTGGCGGTGTCTGTATCTGCAGAGACCCCCAGTGTCAGCTTTTGGGCAGTGTTGTGTAGCCCCCAGCCAATAATAGTGCGCAGGGTGTGAGGGGTGGGACTCTATAAACCCTATAATCCTAACCCTAACCCAGATCGTAAGCACGTGGGACCACCAGAAGCTTTGAGCCGGGGAGGAGGGGCCAACTTTGAATGTTGAGTTTACAAACAGCAACCAAAAAAATCCTACTCATTATACCTTTAATTATATATAAACTAGGTTTTTTTTTTGTCCACCCACTGAGTTAAAACTCACATTTTTCATATAAAATTACAGTACAGACTCATCTCTGGCAAACGTTGCTGTGAGTTTGGAGAGTGGCTTCACGTGGCTAAGTCTTCCTTTAACTTACCTGTTGTTGCCTTTAGTTTCTAACGTTCTCTTTTCTTAAAAAAAAAATATACATAGGTGAATAAAAACATATCAAAGGTAGTCTGGGCAGACTTTTTGAAGTAAAAAGATATATCAAAGTTCTTTGGATAATATCACAACTACTACTACTACTACTTCTAGGGAGATTTTATCAGATATAGCTTTAAGAGAGATTCAATTCTGTTAGTTTTTCTTATAAAGAAAAATAAAAGTTTTCTGTAAATACCGTATGATTTTTGTTTGGTTTTGGGTTTTTTGACTAAATGGGTTGATTATAAAATCAAAATGAAAAAAATCAGACCTTAGCTCACTTCTTTACATGCAAAATGATGCACCATTTTGTTTGTGGATTTTTTATAGAGTCATCATGTAGTCCTTTCCAGTCGGATATCAAATATCAGCTCATGTAAATAGAAAGACCAACAAAAGCTTTTGAAAAGTTTTGTATTTTTATTTCTTTGTCTTATTTAAGATGAAAGTCATCATCCTTTGCACATAATGTTATACCATTTTTATGACAATGCTTATATTGGATAGGCATGTTTACGTTAATGACTTGAGAAGATTATTCTGTAATTCCAGTTTTATTTCTAATGAGACAAAGTTTGATTATTTAAAATGCTAACATGACAGATAAGATTTTTTTCTATGTTTGGTTTGGTTTTACTGTCCCACGCCAATTATATACCAATAACACCATGTTCTGTTAATGAAATGTCAATAAAAGTGAAAACTTCATTGTCTAAGATGTTTTTCATTGAGACACACATGCTCATGGATTATTTGAGTTATTCAGTGATATCCAGATCTCTTTGAATTCAGTCTATTTCATTTCTTCCATCTACTGAACTCTCTAATACATATATTCATGCAGTTATAGCCTACTTAAAAACCTACTGTCTTCCAATTACTACCAGAAAACTTACTGAACCAATCGCTTGACTCTACAATCAAGATTCATCTTGAACGTTCTCCCTGGACTGTGTAGTGTTGTCGCAATCTGTAAAACTCTTTACGCCCCGACTGCCACAGTTTTTCTGTCATGACATTATATAGATATTTTTAGATTCAGTGTGACTTACGCTTTCCGAAGATATTATCAGATCCAACACCAGAACTTGCCTGAGAATCTTCACATTTTTAAGTTTTCTTCAGTATCAAAGTAATCGAGTGATATCTGTCTGTACATCAGTGGGTACATTTCAAACAGGAACTGCTAACAGCTAATTTGGCAAACTTTTAATGGTGCCACAAAATGTAAACAAATATAGCCTAAAAAAGGCACTAAAGTGGCTCAAGTTGTAGTCCACAGTGAACTAACTGACTCCATGGAAGTGTTAACAGTTCTTCTTCACATACCCCCAAAGCCACAAAGCAATGGGAACTGTAGTTCCAAAAGTACATTATTATTAGCCTGCCCAAATCAGAGTAAGACAAAGAATTATAATGGAAGTTACAAAATTCATTAATATTAACTGTTAATATTAATATCACTATGGCTCAGTGTCAATTCTGCAGTTTTGCAGGGAATAACCAGAGAAATTGCAAATGAACTGCTTTTAATAACAATTATGGTTTTGTTTTGTTTTTTAACAAATACCAAAATTTAGAATATAATTGCATATCACATTAGAAATACTCCCTTCTTTTTACAATTTAAACATTTATACATATATATTCCCTCTCCTGAATCAAAATTATCATCACGAATAAAACCTTTCATCAACCAAACTCTTATCTCAGTCATACATTAAGTTAGGGTTAGGGTTATTAAATTAGGGTATTTATCTATTTTTGCTGTTTTCTGCCAAATGCTTCATTCTTTTTATTAAGTATTCACTTTTCAACACAGCACAGCCTCTATATGAAGCATGTTTTTGTCTTACTTGTTACCTTTGATTCTTTGGATGTTTCTGTTTGTCCTCACTGTGTGGGACAGCAGGAAACCTGCTGGAAACAGTTTCTAAATTGAGTCAGACTGACAGCTGCTGATGTTTTCACTGCTCTGCTGTTTTTCCTGCTAAAAAAGGAAAGAGAAAACAGTATTCAGTATGACACCATTCAAGTGTACATTTCATACTTGTTAGCTTTCAGTCACCCTCATACTAAATTAATTTCTGTCCACTAACAGTTTTGGGGCATCTGTGAGATTATGTGGAATATAAATCTACCAGATGTGCATAATAAATCTGCCTTGTGGTATTTTGCTGAAATACCCCTTTAGGGACATATATGCATCTCCTCTGGTGATATGCAATATGTTCAACCACCTGCCCAGTAATGGGACTGGACAGACTGACTCTGTCGGTATTGATGCCTTCCAACACCATTTCAATTTCATGGCATTTTAATGTGTCATTTGGAGTTTTCATGAGAAACTTTTATTTTCTCTATTTTAGCTGAATGGATTTTTCAGTCAGCTTTCACGTTTCTTTTTTCGCAGACTTTATGCTTGGCAGTAACATTGTTCTAAATGAGTCAGTACATCACCATTTACCAAAGTTAAAGGTACCCTGTGGAGATTTTTGACCACTAGTGTCACTGTAGAGCAACAGTTTGATGAGTCAGTCCAATATTGTTTGTTCTACCAGTACACACACAAGGACACACATCGATACCACACACACAGGGGTGATTTGATACACAACGCAGCTGTGAAAAGGTTTCACTGAGCCTTGTTTTCCAACATTAACAGTGTGTTTTAATGTGTTAAATCATTAAATTCAGTCCATTGTTTCAGTGAATCTGTGAATTTATCAGTCAGGTTATATAATAAGAAAGCACAGAGGACTGCATTTATGTAGCACCTTTATCCAAAGTACTTTAGTACCTTTGCCTCTCGTTCACACACACACTGAAGGCAGCAAGCCACCATGCAAGGTGCTGACCTGACCATAAGGAGCAACTGGAAGTTTACTGTCTTTTGCCACTTCAGCATGTGGACAGGAGGAGCCGGGGATCAAACCACCACCCTTGTTTTTAGTGACCTGCTCTACCTGCTGAGCCACAGCTGCCCCATGCCCTATGATACAAACTTATATTTTTTTCTGTGTTATTCTGTCTGGTCTGGTGTAAATCTGCTGCTAAATCGCTGAGAGTGAAAACAGGTTTGCATCATTAGGTGCCCTCAGCAGTGAGGGACTGCGTGCTGTTAGACTGGGAGGATGGGTGAAATTGTTTTGTAATAAATGAAATTCTGTGACATTTTGTGCACTCATGGGTATTTGTGTGTGCCCATGGATAAATTATAATATCAGCAGGAACTAAAGAACCTTAAATGAATGCGTAATGTATTGTTGATGCTTTGTATATGTTAGGTGTTAGGTGAGGCTGAGAAGGTAAAATGGCATTCTGGAGTGCCAGGTATTGCGCGTATGAGAGGCAGTGGATGAAAAGAGGGTTTGATCCAGCTGGAGAGATCTCGTTAGGGCAGCTTGAGTGCCCACGAGGTCGAGGTACATGCACCACGGAGTGCATGCGTCTCTGCCGGGAAGTTTGGTCTGACTGTGGTCTGACTGCTGCAGGGATATCATGGCTTGAGAAGAATCACTTTCAAACAGATCACCTCCTGAATCGGATGGATTGATGTGCAGTTCTGGATCCTCGGTGAGTTGATTATTTGGTATTGGCCTTGTGAAACACCCACTCTTCACCTGTTCAGCAATTCCTATAACAACCATTCCTACATTTACTCAGTATGAAAGGAGAAAATATATATAGTATATCTGCTTCTGTCTCCCACTTAGCTTTAACTTATAAAGTAGTGCCAAACACCACCTTTGACACAGACTGACATTGAGGATGGAAATCCTCTCCGGCCACATCTTTACATACACTCCCCTCCAAAAGTATTGGAACAGTGAGGCCAATTCCTGTATTTTTGCTGTAGACTGAAAACATTTGGGTTTGACATCAAAAGATGAATATGAGACAAGAGATCAACATTTCAGCTTTTATTTCCAGGTATTTACATCTGGATCTGATACACAACTTAGAAGATAGCANTGCTATCTTCTAAGTTGTGTATCAGATCCAGATGTAAATACCTGGAAATAAAAGCTGAAATGTTGATCTCTTGTCTCATATTCATCTTTTGATGTCAAACCCAAATGTTTTCAGTCTACAGCAAAAATACAGGAATTGGCCTCACTGTTCCAATACTTTTGGAGGGGAGTGTATTTGCATATAAACACAGAAAACACGACAGTATCATAATGCAATATAAGCTTTGCCTACCCAGGCTCACGGATGTCGCTGCCTGTAAGAATTCTACATCTAACTTGGGGAAACGTGTAAAGGTGAGATGGCTTTTCCTAGCAGCAGTTAATGTTCGCCAAAAATGAATAGGCCTATGCAATGGGGAAACACAAAGCTGTGGCAGACGTGCGTGTGTGTGGGTTAGGGTTAGCCAAAAGGGAGACAATTTATAATGTTTAATGGGTTATGTTTTGTGGTTTGTGAGGCAGTTTGTGTCTGTAAAAGTTAGGAGGCAATTATATAAAGTTAGTTTTTTTTTTTNACCAGAAACAGCCGTTAGATCGCTCCCTTTAAAACCACCATCAACAGAAACAGTAATTTTACCTTGCAGAACACGGGAGGTGCTGGTTTACCGCTGCCTCGTTACACACGTTATTTATATAACGTTTGTTTTTGGCAAATCTTTCATTTTATACAGATGCCTTTGCCAGACAATAAATGAAGTCCCAACTGTACAATCATTTCCTCTCATCTTTTTTCAGTTAAGTGCAAGAGACGCACAGATAA
>NTHP01000460.1:791714-808155 GCA_003416845.1 Oplegnathus fasciatus
GGGCTTCTTAGCCTAACAGGGGAAACGTGGTTCCATACAAGGTTAAATGACTGTCCCAACCAAACCAAGTTCCAACCTTTCATTTATGACCACCAAAATATTACAAACCTTTACGTTAAAACTTAAGGACAAATGCTCTACTACTTCCAAACTCCACCAACCAAATCCTCCTTAAAACCGAAAACAAGACACAAATCAAATGTGGAATTCCCAACACTGGCAGATAACTAATTGGCTTCAACAAATGCCACTAACAAGCCAATCCACCTTATGAGACTAAACGACTCACTAAGGAAAACATCAATTCCTAACAGGAACACAAACTCTGCCAACAACAAAGTAAGATAAACCAGGCAAAATCTTAATAAATAACCCTTTACAAACTAAATAGACTTACTGTTGTCTACCAAATAGACTTAATCAAACGGACGAGCCCCCATTTTGTCACAAACCGGGTCAGTTTGTGGCAAAAAAGGAAGTCCACACATGAAATAACAAATCAAAGAATATTTATTGATGAATCATATTAAATAAAAGTAACATTTAAATAGAAATTAGATCACAATTAAATAGGTGAAGGACAACTAAAGTAAACAAAATAAATCTGTATGGAATGTAATGTTGAAAGTCAGTCGTGTATGCAGTGTTTGGATGAGTGAAATGCGTGGTGCGAAGTGTTGAATGCAGGAGGAAATAATACTCAGTTCCCTAGGGCAGGTGGAAGCCCAAAACCAAGCGTCAGTCTGGAAGCAGCAAGAGAGCGAACTCCGATTTGGCCACCCTTAAATCCTTTCTTCCACAGAAACCCACAGGTGAGGCAAATCGTCTTGACGACTTGTCCCAACCTCCATGCAGGGAAGTCACACAGCCAGGGAGCAAACAAAGGGGCAGGTCGTCACAATGTATATATGTGTATATATGTATATGTATGTATAAGTATATGTGTATATATGTATATGTATATATGTGTATATATGTATATATGTGTGTGTATATATGTATATATTTGTATGTATATATGTATATATATGTATATGTATGTATATGTATATATGTGTGTATATGTATATATATGTATATATGTATATGTATATATATATATATGTGTATGTATGTATATATACATATATGTGTATGTGAGTGAATGAGATTAGATTACCACCTGATGAGGTGGTTGGCACCTTTCATGGCAGCCTCCCCCGTCTGTGTATGTGTATGTGGATGGCGCCTGTAGTGTAAAGTGCCTTGAGTGGTCGGAACGCCACCACGCCACCTGCAGTGGCAGTCAGGTTTGCTGCAACAACCAGGCAGACTAATTGAGTGCTGCCCCTGGAGTGCAGCATCCATTGCACTGTACCACTACCAGGTGGCAGCGGTCACACGACTGGCCTCTACACCTCTGCCTGTTGGTGGCTCCTGAAAATAGGGTATTAATTACTACATTGTGTGAAACTGATTGTTGTATTCACAGTCCCAAAGTACACTTTATTTCAAGGGCCACTGCATCTCTGTTGTTGTCTGTGTTAGGTTTCATATATGGCATGGCAAACTAAAGCTAAGTAGTTTATTTAAAAGGAATCTCAGGAAGGCTCTCTCAGGCTCTCAGGCTCTCTCAGTATATAATACAAAGCAGAGAAACAGGCAGATTACCTTGTATTTGTCTTTAAGGTTATTTCCTCTTTGCCTGTTTGGCAGTTATTGCCATACCTGAAGTGGCAACAAAGTCCCTGGGCAAAACAAAAACATAAACAAAGAGTAACACACTGCCCCTTCAATAAAATATTAATCATTATGGATGGAGACTGCCCAAATCTATCTCTCAACCGTTCCCCAGACATACAGGCTATGATAGAACTATTTCGTCTGCCAGCGAAAAGGCTCTCGTTGGCTGCCCGTCACTCAATGAAGGCCCGGGTTTCTTCACTTGTCCCTTGATTAAAATATTGGGTAACATAAAGGTCATGTCTATAATGCATTATAAGCACATTCATAAGACATTATAATGCATTTATAAGGCTTTATAAAACGCTTTATAAATGTTTATAATCATGCATGACAACTTATAACAAGGTTTATAAAGTATTATAAGTGGTGGACATAATGTATTATAAGTTCAGCATTCATAATGCTTTATACCTCCATGCCAAAGTGACAACAGTGTTTGAAATAAGAATCCTTGGGTCCTGGGTTGCACAGCACATTATAACTACCATAACTTTAGCCAGTTATAAAGACACATAGAGAACGTATCATAACAGATTATAAATTCTAAGCTTCTGAAATAGAATAATGTCTTATAAACATCAATAATAAGCTATAGCAAGACTTTGTGAGCTCTAAGTAGAGTGACAGCACTGTATAAGGTTATTAGCAATTGTATAATACTATGACACAATTATGAGGACTGCATACTGGGATACTTGGCTGTACCAAGTCCACACAAGTCACCTCCTGATGCATCCTCGATAAAACAGGCGGAGCAAGTACACATCCGGGCATTTGGACTGTACTTAGGTAGATGCGGAGTTTGAATTGGAACAGTACTTGGGCTGCGACTGATGACGTTTCACAAGTCCACAAGAGCACAAGTACAGACAAGAACGTGGATTGAGAAAGGCCTTCTGTCTCTAAATGTACTCTATCTCTAAATGTATTCCCTCTGTCTCTACTGTAAATGTACTCTATCTCTAAATGTACTCTGTCTATCTCTAAATATATTCTCTGTCGCTAAATGTACTCTCTCTGTCTCTAAATGTACTCTATCTCTAAATGTACTTAATTCGATTAAATTCAATTCAAAGGCTTTATTTGCATGAAAGTTTCAAGAACAATTTTGCCAAAGCATCAAAATATAATACACAAATACAATACTATACACAAAAACAGTAGAATAAAGTAAGTAATAATAAAATAAAGATAAGTATATGTACTGTAGGCTGTGTCAAGATATTTATTTGTTATATTCAGTTATGTTGCTTCAATTATGTGTCCCTAAGTCTTTGACATGCAGCTAAGTATGCTGCATGTCCCTCTTCTAGTAGAATCTGTTGTTTCTCACTGTCATCCAGCTCTGTGAAGTTTGGGATTAACAAATCAAATTTCTTAAAGTATTCCACTCTGATATTATTATATTTGTTACATTTTAAGAGGAAGTACATCTTTGTCTCTACCTCACCTGTCGTGCAGTGACCAGACTCTTTCCTCTGTTGGTAGCCAGGACTCCTTGTGTCATCCATTCTCTGTGGCTAGACTGTGGTCACCGAGTCTATTTGGTCAGGATCTGTGTCTGCCTTGTGTCTCTGACAGTAAAGAGATACTCTCCCAATTTGTATTTATGGTTTAGAGACAGATAGCATTTATCTCAAAATGTGCTCAATCTATCTCTAAATATATTCTCTGTCTCTAAATGTACTCCCTCTGTCTCTAAATGTGCTGTCTCTGTCTCTAAATGTACTTTCTCTATTTCAAAATATGCGCTCTCCATCTCTAAATATATTCTCTGTCTCTAAATGTACTCTCTCTATCTCTAAATATATTCTCTGTCTCTAGATGTACTCCCTCTGTCTTTAAATGCACTCTCTCCATCTCTAAATGTACTCTGTAACAACTGATTTAAGATTTTAAATTCAAATTGAAAGTTCTTTAAGTTGCCTTGTGTAAGTTTTGTATATGTTGATAGTCATCACTGTATTTACTGTCTCTGTCTCTAAATGTACTCTCTCTGTCTCTAAATATACTCTCCATCTCTAAGTATACTCTCTCTGTATCTCTAAATATACTCTTTCTCTCTAAATGTAGTCCCTCTGTCTCTAAATTCTAAATTCAATTCAGCATTCATTCACTTACCTGCTATGTGTTTACCTGTCATATACTACTGTAACTCTCCCTGTCATTATAAATCCAACCACTTGCAGTATATATACCGGTCCATCTCTATGAAGGCTTCTCCTTGATCTACTGTGGCTGGACCTCATTTGTGTGTCGCTTTGGACAAAAGTGTCTACCAAATGGATAAATGTAAATATAATAATAATGAATTATTAACAATAAATAAAAAAAAAACAAGTAGTAATTTTGGACTGCAAAAAGAGATGTGATTAAATGTGAATGTGAACTAAATGTGATTTCAGTTGGACTTTTATGTGGAGATACTCTCATTATTTTGAAGTCAGTTACTAGTACTGACTAGTATGATCTTTAGAAGGTAACACAAAAGTGATGTAATCGGATTACTTTCTTAAGTAATGGGTTACTTTTTCAACAACACCAACAATGATGATCACAGGTCACACTCAAAACAGACAGAAAACAAAAGTAAGCTGTTCATGTTTTTCATTGGGTTTGTGCAATTTTGTGGGCCCTTGTTACATTTTACCCCCAGCTATATGATGCAAGGCAGCAGGACAAGTTAAAATACAGTATTACAAACAGCACTGGTAGAGAGCAGGAATCAGATGAGCGTTCTTGTGTACTTTTTAGGTGTCTCACACGCAGAACAATGCAACACAACTTAACAACTGACCCATCCAAAATACCACCAGCCTCCTCATTTCAAACATAGAGGCTCTGTGCAAATGAAACCATTTCTTGTTCTCTCAGCTTATCTGCTTCTTGTGGGATTAGCTTTGCTATCATGCAGGTCCATGTTGAGGGGGCACAGCTATAAGATGAGTTTCTAATCTTGTCCTTGCATGAATTCTCTTATCTATGACCTGCCACTCTGCTGCTCACCTACCAAACACCCTATGTCAGATTAGAGTTCTCTGTATGCGGGAAAAAGAAGCCAAACAGTCCAACTGTCAGAGCTTGTGCTGGAGGATCCATGTGGTCATGCAGTATGTCTTTTGTTGCCAGCAGTTTTGTCCCATAGCTGAGTCTCACAGGTAAAAGCTGGTCTCCAGGCTTTCAGACAGACTGCTGGCATTTTATAGGAAAACCTTGCAGCAAACTTTGTTAAATGATGACCACTGAACCAAATAAGTATTTTACATGTTGATGTATCAAATACTGTAAAGCTCATCTGCAGACAATCTAATATGTTTCTTTTCAATTATTAAGGTGCACCAGTTTAAACTGAGTCGCCATCAGTCATCGACTTGAATCAGTGTTGATGTAATCTCGCTTTCAAAGCAGCTATTTGATTTACACAGTATATTTTTAGCTGTTACTGATCATTTGGGTTTTATCTTAGCAAAGCTTTGGCAAGAGCATGTTCAGTCTTAATTTCAATCTTAATTTCACCTTTTATATTTGAGCCACATTTGTGTTCATTAACATTCTGAATAAATGAAACATACATTTTCATACCGCATGTGGTAAAGCATAACACAGGGCTTTTTTATTTAACAAGAATTAGATGTTAAAGCCCCTATGTGTAAAATGATTCAGGTGATTATATTATCCATATTTAAATATGTTTATGTACTAATTTAACTAATCTTGCTGTATGTGTTCCAGTCCATTCACCTCAGTCCAACCAAGTCTAACCTGTGGGGGAGTCAGGAGGCCTGAATTTTTTTTAATTTCAGGGTTATATTAAGAAATAATCACATAAATAAAGCCAGGAGTCTGGAGAAGTGTGGTAACAGTTAGCATAGTCACAACAGAAAGGATTTTTTTTAAATTTTTTACTTCAGCTAACTACAGTATGTTATAATTAAAAAAAAATAGAAAATTGTTGTTCCTGGGCCTCTGCATCAAAATTACCCATGTCTTATTCCGCTGTTCAGTATTGCACTTCCGTAAAGTTTGGGAACTGAACTAAGTTCACTATAATGAGTAAACTGACGTTAACGTGTCAAATCAGTGTTCCCCTTTAAATTGGAAACAGCAAAGACAAATACAGTACCATTTAGGAATATAAATAGAGGTGTGGCATAAGTAATGGGGAAAAGTTGTGAAAGCATACAGGGCAGTACAGCTAAGAGGACTGATTCACACTCTAAGAGGGTGCTCCAGTTTGTAGATGCTCTCACAGTATTGGGTATCAGCACAATAACATCCTGTGCAATAGAGTTGATTTCTCCTTTTTACTCTTCTGTTTGAGAAAAGGACAATCTGCCTGAAGGTTACAACTTTACATTTGCCTGGTGACCCAGTTTGGTCTGTACAGAATTAACTTACTTACCTCAGTAAATGAATCATTCTTTGACTCAGTGCTTCTTTTGTGATTTTTCAACCCAGAGATACTCCTGAATGTCTGCCACTTCCCATCTTCTTTTCTCACAAATGAATGAAAAGTAGTAATAGTGAGGTGGAATCATCATGAACATCAGCTCAAATAGCTGCAGGAACTGCAGTACATACAGAGTACACACACGAAAGACAAAAGAGACAGCAATGATACAGTTGACTTTTTCACTGAGAACAGTCATTTACAAATGCCTCCCTCATGTCTGGAGCTGTATATCAACTATCACTGCTTTTCAGTGTGTCCTGAAGGAAAAATCCAATCCAATTTGAGAAATCTCTGGAGCTCTCTTAACTATGTCAACACTGTGTCATCTCATTTTTCTAATTTCATCATCTAATTTATTGTAATTTTTAAAATGCTGTTTTCATGTGAAAAGACTTAAGTCCACACAGTGTTTCAAGGTTGTTTTCGTAGAGACTTCTGTCCGCAGAGAAACTCCTGAACAACAGAAAAACGGCTACTTCTGACCCGTTACATATAAATAAAAAATTGATATATTTACTATAATTATTAAATACATAGATTTCCATGTAATGCAACAATTTCCACAATGACAAGATAAAACAAAACCTCTGTCTTTTGTCACTACTATCTCTTGCCCTCAATACAACTTCTACCATCTAAACATGTAAGCAGATGGATGAAACAGGTTCTAGATAGGTTCTGTTTGGCTCTAAGGATGGTAATGTCCATCCAAACTAAAATAAACAACTACAGAACAGATCTCCATGAGTTTTTTACAGACATTCATGGTACCCAGAAGTTGAATCCTTGCCTAGTGTCACAGTCAGGGGTTGTTGTCATTTGTCAAGTCAAGTCAGTTTATTTATAGAGCACATTTAAAAATAACAAACGTTAACCAAAGTGCTTCACAGAGAAATTAAAATCAAATAAAAACAAAGACAAAAATATAAATAAATAAACATAAAAAATATTGATACAATTGTAACACCAGGATCCTATGACGGTTTGTGCACAAACAACAAATAAAGAGTGTGGTCAGGCATGTCTTCATGATGACAATTAAGAAGCTAAAGAAAAAAGAAAAAAGGTTTTAAAGGTATCAATGAAGGAGGAAGATCTAATTGTTAGTGGCAGGCTATTCCACAATTTAGGGCCAACAACTGAAAAAGCTCAGTCGCCTTTGGTTTTTAACTGGGTGCAGGGAATGAAGAGCAGTGATTGGTCACCTGATCTGAGGGGTCGGTAGGTGGAATAGGGGATGAGCAGGTCAGAGATGTAACCTGGTGCCAGTCCATGCAGTGCTTTAAAAACAAATAAAACTGAGTTGATTTGTTTATCAAGTTTTTTTTTTTATTATTATTATTTAAACATCAACAGGTTTACAGTTCATGACAGATATGACAGATGAGAAAGCTAATGACAACACAAAACAGGAATGTACAACACACTAACACACTACTTGTCCACTGTGTGATGTCGGGGGGTTCCTCCAACACCCACTTTAACAAAATGCATCTCCTAGCACAGAAGAGGAGGCGTTTCAGGAATTTTAATTGATTAGGAGGAATATGATGAAGGAGAAATGTTCACTGTTTGACCAATTATGACATTGATTTCTTTAAGAACATCTTTCCAGAATTTGTGAATATATACACATTCTAGTAAACAATGAAAGTACATGCCTTCAGTAATCTTGCACTTATTACAAAAATTAAATTGTAGTTTCTTTGCTCTATTAGTGATAAAACAGCCGGATAGGTTGAGCCACATATCATCCCACTCTTCATCTTCAATTTCCACACCAAAGTCATTCTCCCGTTCTGTTTTAACTTTAGCTGTATTTTCTTTCACTGTCCCGGAGAGTGACCCATAGAATCGTGTCACTTATTTGGTTGAGACCTCGTCATTAACGAATATTTGTTCTAAAGAGGAGATTGCAGCACAATATTGAGACTGTTTGAGATTGGATACACCAAAGTTGCGTAACTTTAAGTACCTAAAAAAAATGGGTGGCCGGGATTTTGTGCCTATCTTTTAACTGATCAAAATCAAGACTGTACCGTTTTCTACAATGTCTCCCAGTGTCTTAATGTCTTTATCAGACCATACAGGGAGTTCTGCTCTAGACCAGGGGGGAGTATAGGGGCATCAGTGGGGATGTAGTATTGTCCAAGCCCTCTATTTTCCTAGTTAGCCCCCAAACTTTAAGAGTATTTTGTAAAAGAAAGTTACTCTTAACAGCCGAACTGACCCACTTGCTGGAAGTGTACAATACATTTTTCAGAGGTATAGGGGATATCGGGTCCGGTTTCAATATCAAGCCATGTAGACTGTGGGTCTTCTTGAAACCAGTCTTGAATATCTCTGCAGAGACATGAGAGTTGATACAGTTTAATGTTAGGAACAGCTAAACCGCCCTCCTCCAGCGGAAGCTGTAGGCGGGCCAATTTTAGTCTTGAACCATTGTTTTGCCATAGAAAGGCTATGAGAGCACTATTCAACTCTGATAGTGATTTACGCGATAATAATATAGGGACCATTTGGAATGGATATGATAAGCGTGGTAGAACATTCATTTTAAATAGGTGTACCCTCCCCAGCAATGACAAAGGCAGACTAGATCAACGGGCAAGATTCTGTTTAATACGCCGGATTAAAGGAGTAAAATTGGCCTTATACAAATCAGGTAAAGAGGAGGTAATGTGTGTTTATCAAGTTTTAAACCAGAATCAAAGATAACACCAAGATTTCTTGTGTGGGACTTTACATTAAACGACAGAAGCCCAAGGACATTGATTGTGGTTGCGGAGTTGACTGCAAGGTCAAAGGGGTGGACTCCGTCAGTCTTGAAGAGGGAGGAACGATCCCAAAACAAATTAAAATTGTCAATATTGTGAGCTGTGCAGGCGGACTGGAGCCAAGTGTGGAGGCTGAGGATTCTGCTGAAACGGCCTACCCCATGAGCCAGTGTGGGGATAGGACCAGAAATAAAAACAGACTTTCCAGAAGTACTTCAAAGCTAAAAAGGTCATTAAAATCCTTTTTGGTCAGCTCGGACTGCTGCCGAGCTGTATAGTTTGTCCCCACATGGACAACCACTTGGTTAGTGGAGGACGGAAGTGAGCACAGCATCCCCTGGAGCTTTTCCAGGATGACCATGACTGTGGCTCCAGGGAAGCAGTGAGTGGCTACGTTGAAGAAATGGATATTCCATGTCCTTTGGCCCTATTCTCATTTTACCTGCCTTGTCTGGTTTTATTTTCTTTGTAAAGCACTTTGTAACATTGTTAAGAAAAGTGCTATATAAATAAAATTTATTATTATCATTATTCCTCGTCACATGTGTAAAAGCAGAAATACATCATCCAGCTCTGTGACACAGTCACAAAAGTTCGGGTCTTATCTAATATGTGGAGGAGAGTAGAGATAATCTATGGAAGCGTGCTGCAGATGAATGCACAGGGCAACTTCTGAGACCGTGATGAACAATGCATGGTAACCCTCATCCCTGAAGTATCTAGTGTTTCTGTCTGTGTCTGTTTGCTAACCTAAAAGAACTAAGGCCAGCGTTGAGCTCTATGCACGGCAGGTGTTGTGACGGCAGAAAGTAACCATGTCTACACAGGAGGCGTAGCATGAGCAGCACGTTAGCAGAGCAGCAGCTGCACAGGATGTCTACACAGGCACAATATTGCATATAGGTGATCTTTGTTTTGGCAGCGCTTAGAGCCCAATGCACAATCATTGCAGTTTCGCACATAAAACTGAAGAAAATACTTTGAAAAACAGTTGGGATATAACACCGGCTCGCGTTTCACTTGCATAAACATGACCTGAAGTGTGTTTTTATGCTTCAGGTCTAACTGGTTTCCGTACGCGCGTGCGCATTGCGTTCACCTAACAGCGGCAGTTGTGGTCTGCCTCTGTCACCAGATTTGTCACATATTCACAAACATATTACTGCAGATTTTCAAGTCGCAGCTCATATCTACTGCGAATTATGAGCACTACATCACAGCCACATAGGAAAAAAGACATTTAAGAAAATATAATTTTTGCAATATCGCGTCAAGCTGGATTTGATCTCACTAGTGCAAAAGTTTAAAGGTGTAGTCTACAATACTGGAGAAAGCTTGCTGATATTTGAACTCAACAACAAAACAAATACACCGTGCTCCTTCAAACTTGCGCAAGTAACGCACAGCATTAGTTTGTCCTGTGCACGAGCACGAGTTGTGACATATTATATGGAAGTGTATAGTGGAAATGTGGCTAAAGCATCAGTATTTGACAACCTGGGTTGGTGGCTCTACCTGAGCCTGTTTGTTTCCCATTTACAGAGCCAGGGCTGTGTATGAACACCAGACTTTTTTTTCAGCGCACACACAGAACTGAAAGCTAGCGGACTGTGAGGAGATACTCACTGAATTCAACAAAAACTGTTTTGGATTAGAATCGTAGACTACATCTTTAAGTCCCAAACCACCTGCCCTGCGAGCCACTCAAGCTTTCACGTTTTGTTTACTTCCAGTCACGTATTTATTAAGTACGTCGGCAGGTATTTTGTTTTGGGTTGATCAAAAACAACTGGTTACCTTGGGCCTTATCTATCTACTCTATCGTATTTATAGAAAATACCCAAACATATTTATCAAGGTTTTTTTCTCGAGGCTACGGCCATATTGACCACTACATTACAGCCTCCTACGACACTACACATTATGACAAAGAAATACTTTTAAACAGTGACGATCTAATGCAGACAATACTGTCAAAATACACTAAATCATTGCGGTAACGCTTTCTATGAAGACCACACCTATAGTGTATTATGAGGGCATTCATAGTGAATTATAATGCATTCAAAATTCTTTATGACTACACTCCTAAACACACATAATGCTTTCTGATACACTATATCAACAGTCATAAAACATTATATATGTGACTTATAATGAATTATAATTTGTAAGTGTCTTATGGATGCTCTTGACTAGTTATAAACTAGAGGTTGACTGATGGGGCTCATAATACATTATGACTACCTATACTTACCTATACACACACCTCAACAATCAACAGTAGTATGGACTCATAGTATGTAATAATAGTCCATGCAGTATCATAAGTTATCATTGTATGTGTTAAGTAAAGTGAAGTACATATTGATGCATCTATAATAATGCGTGCTTCATCATAACATTTCATTGTTGGTGGTAAGTAAAGTGAATGCATTTTCATGCATTTAAAAGAATCTATGCTGCATCATACATGATCAGTGTGGTGCCCGTTCAGAATGTGCCTGTTCGGAACCGGCTGATTGCTTGGCCTCTGGTATTGCTGCTTGCAGCTTTCTCGAGAGCCGCTCATCCAAACAACTGTCGTCAAGATAATCGATAGACAGACAGAGATTCCTTCCATTTATAGTTAGATTAAGTTAACCACTGCGTAGGGTTATCAAAATGTTAACACTGAAATTGAAATTAGCTAACGCCTTGTTAGGTATAACATAGTCACTGACAAATAGTAGACATAATGTTAAAATATAATTTTTCATCTGTCGTTTAAGCTTGCGCATGCATATGTTTAACACTAGAACCGTCAACGATTTTCGATTGTATATAACTTTGTTTCAATAAAATATTAAAATAAAATTATTCAATAAAATGGTGGGTCTGGATTGCGGGGGCTCTCCGGCTCTGCAGGGCGATGTTTCTCACTTTCTCGAGAACCGCTCATCCAAACAACTTCACACAACACACTCGACACTGCACTTCCTTGGGTCCACCCGCCAAGTGTGAAGGAGTCTTTGTCTGTCCTTCGATCATCTTGACAACCATTCATCCGATCGACTTCACACTTGGTGGGTGTATTGCTGAGGACCCATTGGATGAGCGGTTCTCAAGAAAGCTGCAAGCAGCAATACAGGCACGATTCGAACAGGCACTACATGATGCAGCATAGATTCTTTTAAATGCATGAGACACTGGTAGAGTAGACAGCTGGATTTATTAAAATAGAAACATGTCTGTTCTGTCAGATGAGCATGAGACAGTCGACTGAAAAATGTGACTGAAATGTCTCCTGTGTAGACACGTCATTAGTCGAGCTTTCCCAGGTTCCTGTAAGGCCTGCATCCTTTTCGTGTTGATTGAAAACCAGCATTTCTGGTATGTATGGCCTGTTAGTAGCTGGCAGGCCAAAAGTCTTAAATCCCCTAGACCCAAAAGCAAATAATTTTACCAGTACCATATGTGCTGTGACACCTAGTTTATCCACTTCCTTGAGAACTTCCAATTTTGCACAATATAAACATAACAGTGAGACTCGAGGAGGGTACTCTTTTGTTAATATAAAGATCAGGGCACAAAAAACAGCAGCAGTATAGTTTCTCTTCAAACTTTCCACCATTATTGTTGTGGTTTGTTCAGAGTCTGCTGCTCACCTGACTCCACATCCTGATGTTCTTCCTCTACCGTTCATGTGCTTGTAGCATTAACTTCTGAGGATGTGCGCAACCAACACTCTGAAGGAATGCAAGATACACGGGTAGTCACAATGCACATGTGAATGCACAGTTGAAAGCAAGTAAACCAGTGCTCTAACAGTGAGACAAGGCAGACTGAAGGACAGTCAATACATGAAAACATTACCAAATAACTGTAATGAAATAAGACCACAGACCAACTTTATGTAACAGTGTACAGTCTTTCTTTAAGCTTCATCAAACATCACTTCATCATAGAAGTGTAAACAGACATGTAGAGAAATATATGAAAGCATTCCTAATTTAGTTTGGGTGAATCAGAAATGACAGTTAACAGGACTAAAGAATCAGAATAAATTTAATAGATGGCTGCATCTTCAGAATTCATCCACAGCATCCGCCAATGCATTTAGTCTTTCTAACTCAAATCAACTCAAAGGGTTTGTTATAGTTCATTATATTTAATGAATAACAATGTGCTGTAGATATTAGAAAACTGACAATGCTTCCTCTCAGAATTTTGCTTTGTCATTCTGTTCAGCTTGTCTTGAAACCAGAGGGAAACTATCTTGGCATGTCTGTAATTACGTCTATGTAATTATTGCCAACTTTTTTTCTGCAATGATCCATATATTTTCTCGATACCAGATATCGAAGGCTTGAAGTTATTTAATAATTCTGGTAGACCATCTTATGGGCGGCGGTGTATTAAAGTCTTTGGTATGGAAATCTAGGGAATTTTATGGGTTTGCTATGCAACACATTTTAAAAAGTCTATATATGAAAAGTGAAGATCCATTGTCTGATGTTGCTTCAGGTTTGAACTTGTTTCCTCTCTATTTTGGACAGTTCCGGCTTTGGTTGCATGCACATTAGGCCCATACTATGTATTTCATCTGTCATTCATGAATGATTAACTCATTTTATCATGGAAAACGATGTGTTGCTGAGGAGGCAAGCTCTTGCTGAAAACATCTGAATTTCACCATGAAGACTGTGGCGATGCTGACAGTTGGCGTGTGGTTTAAATCCTGCTCACTGAGCAGAAGTACAGCGATTCATAATGATAATGATATTAGTGGAGTACTTTTCTGAACAATTTTACAAAGTGCTGTAATTATGTCCTGTATTGATCAGCGCAGTGAATGCTGAGTAAAAATAAATTGAACAATAGTGTTCAGTTGGCATATTGCACAACATGCAGGGGTATATTTAAGCACTGCACTGTTGTGAGCATCTGACTGGAATCTACTTAGTAAGCATTCTCAGATAGAATGTGCTTTCGAGCGCCGAGCCATGTCCATTGTCACTTGAAACTTGCATGAATCCAAAGAAATTACTGTGATCAGTTTTACATTTCAATACATCCATACACAATTTCCTAAAAGAAAAACTTTAACACACACCATTAAAATTGTTGCATTTGCTGCATTTAAATGTGATTGATTTGAACAGTAAAAGACCATTTATGAGACAAGAGCACGAGTGACAGCTGAGATCTATTTTAATGATTTTAACATGGATTACAGTGTGGTCTGTAAAAAGACAATAAAAGCTGATGTTACATCAAACACCTCACCTTTGTTTCTGTTTGATTCCCACCTTTCAAAGAAGAGAAAGTGTTTTGCATTACTGAAAGAAACTATATGCAGGCTCAGAGACTTAAAGACATCCCCTCGTCAGTATTTATTTTGGTGACAGGCATTTTGTTAATTGAAACTGACATAATAAGGACATGCTCACCAGTTAACAAAAAGTGTGTGGGTGCACTGTGAGGAAGGACGGATGAAAAGGTGATGATCCATGTGTATCATCATTGTCAGACATCAGCTGACTGAATGGTATTTCTGAAGGCAACTGACTTGTCAAGCAGATCATTCGTGACAATTTGTGAGAATTTTGACAAGACCTCCAAAAATAAAGGCCGGTTTTCCATTGAACTTCAGTTTGATTGATGTTGTGACATGCTGCATATTTGTTTCGGTTGTCAAGGTTTCTGTGCAAGTTGTCTCTGTTGATGGAATTAGTTGGACAAAATACCACCAGAAAACTAGTGAAATTAAATAAAAATCACAGCGCTTTGTATACCAAAACAACCAGACACAAAAACAGTTTCTTTCCCCTGGCTGTCACTCTGATAAACACAAGTCACTGAGTGTCAGGAACGATCCCTGTGTAATAACCCTGTAACACAAACATCCCCTGGACCTGTAAATTCTTAAATTACTAAAATACACACTGTTTTTAACATGTAATATATCATCACTGTCAAACACAAATCTATGCACGCTGTATATGCTGCATATATCCACCTACCTCATGTTTATAAAGCAACCTGTTACAGTAATCCTATTTTTTTCAGCACCCTTACACTCCATTAGTGCACCACTGCACTATTGTCTTAGGGTGCTTTCACAGCCAAGTTGTTTGATCTGTTTTAATCGTTGGTTTGGGGTGGTGTCAAAGCTCATTCAAACTCTGGTGCAGACCAAACAACCAAACTCTGGTCCGCCTGAAAACGTGGGTCTCGGGTCGCTTCCAAATGCACCAGAGTTTGGTTCACTATAGGTGAGAACGCGATCTGACCCAAATATAGGAAGTGAACCAAAAAATAGTACATTGTATCATAATCCCTCTCTCTCATCAGGGCCCACCTTCTCCTTCGGTACTGTCTCATTCGTCTCATTTGCGAAGTGAAATGTTCAACAACTCGCTGTCTGGTCAGCTGCTCATATTGTTCACCTTCTTGTAAAGCATTTGATTGATGGAAACGCCAAAACCAGCGAAACCAGAAAACTGAAGACCGCATAAATTTGGTGTTGCTCCATTATTTCTGAGATCAGGAAGTGTCGGCGAGTTTCACTCGGATATTTTGTCCAATAGACGAGAGACCATTTTGACCACGTGGCATTTGTTTACAATGTTTGGTGCGCTTGACAAAGTACAGTGTGAACACTAACTAAACCAAATGAAAAATGCAACAATGTTGCAACTTCAACCCAGAATCACATCAAGTCTACCGAACTGTGAAAGCACCCTTACTGTCAACATTTGTTATTGTTGTTGTTGTTTATGTATATATACATATATATATATATACAGTGGTGGCCAAAATTATTAGAACACTTGGCATATTTTAGAGGTTTCAGTTGTTTTTGTTGAATTGGCCATTAAAATACCCATAAAACGAATGAAATATCTACAAAGTCATCATTATGCTCTATAAACCATAGAATAGAGCCATCATAAGGAGATTTAGGTCATTTTCCTTACAAAAAATAAGCTAGGCCTAGTTCACTGTCAATGTCACACAATCATGTTCCTTCACAGAAGAAGCCAAATTACTTGTGTAATCATTGTCAGGTGTGATCGTGGTTAAATTGATGGTGATGCAAGAGTCTTAGGACACAGCTGTGTGATTCTTTTGAATGTACAAGGCCTATCCTGCTCATTAAGTGATTGGTAACATCAGGGTTTTGTCACTGAGGCCACACCACCAATTGGTATAAATTCAAAGCCTCTAGAAGTAGTCTTGAAGCACATGTTGCTCTTTGAACATGGCTAAGGTGAGGAAGGAGCTAACGAGTGAGCAACAGGTTCGAATAAAGGCTCTTTTTGATGCTGGCTGGAGTTACCGCCGCATAGCCAAGGACTTGAGATGCAGTCCAAGCACTGTAAAGTACACTTTAGACCGCCATGATGCCACCAATTCACACCAGAACCGAAAGGGGAGAGGTAGAAAAAAGAAACTTTCAGACAGACAAGTGAAGCATCTCAAAATTCTCAGTCTTAAGGAC
>NTHP01000460.1:813392-824420 GCA_003416845.1 Oplegnathus fasciatus
TAAATGTTTAATGTTTGTCTAGTGTTTAATGTTTGTCTGGTTTAAGTATATATATATATATATATATATATATATATTTATTATACACCATGGTGCAGAAAGAATGGATAATGGGGAAAGAATGGATGAATGGTTGTTGAATGTGTATATAGCATGCTGGATTGTTGCTTGTCTTGTGTTCATGGGAGGAATGATTTGGATGGCAATACCAATACAAGTCCCTGCAGAGGCTAGACCATAGAACAGGAATAATGAACAATAGAATAGTGTGGACTCTTGCCCAGAGTATAGACAGAAGGTGTGTAAAAATAGTTGTGTATCGTGTTAAAGTTTGTGAAGTTGTTAAAATTTGTGAATTAGTTATAAGTGTGGAAACAGGTTTTGTAGTGTGTAAACTATATTGAAGCTAGCACAGCACTTGTGGCTAACACTCTTCATTGCAGTAGTATCTCAGCTGAGTGCTGGGGTGCTCCCGCGGGGAGAGGACTGAACGGGCAAGGAGCTGATTTGTGAGTATAAAAGTTGCGTGCATCGCTAGGAGCCTTCGGGACTGCGATAGGGGAAGTTGACATTATTGCATGCGTCGCTAAGGGGCCTACGGGACGGCGACAAATAAAAGGGGAGAAAGTTATTGCGTGCATCGCTAGGAGCCTTCGGGACTGCGATAGAAAAAGTTGAAGTTATTGCACGCGTTGCTAAGGGGCCTACGGGACGGCGACACTGGCCAGAAGAGTATATAATGCATGTAAAAACTGCTTTTCAAATAAATGAGTAAAAACTGTGTAAATAGCAGTTGTATTTGTTGTTAACTGTACATATTTTTCGTTAAAAGTTGGTTAATATTGATGGATGAAGGAAATAATAGTGAAGATGAAGTATTTTCATTAGAACATTGTGAGGATAAAGGCACTATAGAGACACAAGGAATTAGAACACATTTTTGGTTGGAACGAACTTATATTGATGAAGAAGGTGTGGAGCAGTGGCAAAATGAACAATTAATTAAGCTGAAACTTTGGCTGATCACAAAGTTTGTTAATTTAACGCAAGTACAAAAAGAATTTCCCGGTGTACCGTGGAGGGAGGCGATACGTGGGTGGTGGACTGTAACAAATTTGGCTCGATTGCTGAAGCCGCTGTGTGGAGATCCTGGTGCAGTGGCAACGCTCCTGCTGAATCCGGTATTTGGAGTACCAGAAGGGTACGGAATACAGGGGCNCAGGGGCTAGGCTCCCCTACAGAAAACAATATCCACTGAAGCAGCAGGCCATAGAGGGAATCAGACCAACTATTAAGGGCCTGTTGGAAGCAGGAGTGTTGATAAAAACAAAGAGCCCTTGCAACACTCCAATTTTTCCAATCAAAAAGCCACACTCTGCTGATTATCGATTGGTACATGACCTAAGGGCCATCAACTCCATTGTCGATGCTGAGACAGCCATTGTTCCAGACCCCCACACATTGTTAACTAATATTCCACCTGATGCACACTGGTATACAGTAATTGATTTCTGTTCAGCTTTTTTCAGTGTACCACTGCATCCGGACTCGCAACACCTATTTGCTTTTACTTATCAGGGCCAACAATTTACATACACACGTGTGGCACAGGGATTTGTTCATAGTCCAAGTATATTTAACAGGGTGTTGGCCCAGGATCTGCAACACCTAGATGTGTCAAGTACTGTAATTCAGTATGTGGATGATTTGTTAATTTGCAGTCCAACAAAACAGCAGTGTGAGACAGACTCTATTGCAGTACTGACAGCATTAGCACGGGGAGGACACAAAGTCAGTAGGGACAAGCTGCAGTTCTGTCCGTGGATTTGTGACTATGCTGTCAAAACAGCGCCTCTACGAGTCCTCATACGAGCAGCAGGACAAACAAACAGTTCAGCCCAATTACAATGGACGGAGGAGGCGGAGGGAGCCTTCCAGGCACTCAAAGGAGATTTGCAATCTGTTTCGGCGCTCGGGAACCCGGACTACTCCAGGCCCTTCCATTTGTATGTCGCGGAACGATCAAGATATGCTAATGCAGTGTTGATGCAGGATACACCTACACGTAAACAACCATTGGCATACTACAGCACCAAATTAGACAACATTGAGGCGGGCCTGCCACCCTGCTATCAGGGACTGTTTGCCGCAGACTGTGAACCTCTTACAACCCTTTCTTCCCTTATACTGGCTCAAGAAAAAGCTGATGCTTATGAAAAGTCGGTATGGGTAAAAAGGGGGGCTATCAAAGTCACACAGGACGGTCCCCAAAAGGGTTTGTGGCAAAGCTTCCATGGTCATTTTGTGTTACCCATTTCAGTGTTGCGGTTTGCTATTAGAAATGCGCATGGTCAGGAAGCTAGGTGCCAACAGCGCCTCAGATAATGGAACGCATTTTGTAGCAGAACTTAGCAAAGAAACTTTTAAGATGCTAGGGATAAAGCAGAAGTTTGGATGTGTGTATCACCCACAGTCACAGGGAGCAGTTGAGCGAGCTAATGGCATCCTAAAAGCCAAGTTAGCTAAAATACTGGCAGATAGCGGTGGCAANCTGGGTCAGAAGGGGGAGGTGACACCACCCCACAGGAAGCTACTGGGTCAGAAGGGGGAGGTGACACCACCCCACAGGAGGCTGGTGGACCGGAAGGGGAAGGTGACACCACCCCACAGGAAGCTAGACGGTCACAGAGCCCGCAGGGAGAAAGGCGATCCCAGAGACTGGCCGCCAGACGGCCCAGAAGCAGCTCAACAAGTAGTGGATCACTAGCAACAAGACAGGAGAGTGATCCTGTGAATATTCTCATTCATCCAGGTCATAATTATCTCAAGGAAATTGAATCGAACGCAACTGGATTTTTTGGTTTTGTCTGCGAAGACGTTTCACCTCTCATCCAAGAGGCTTCATCAGTTCGTGCTTGTTTGACCTTTTGTAATTGTAAGGATTATTATTAATTATTTTTTCTTTTTTTTGTGTGCTTTGAAGGCATTTTTGGGGGGCTAGACATGCTCCAAAACTCATGAAACTTGGCATATGCGTCAGAAGTAGTGATAATTGCGATCTGATATGGGTCACGGGCTTGGTTATGGCAAATTGGCTCGGTAGCACCCCCTACAAAATTTCAACAAAGTAGCCCCAGTGGTACCTTAAAAAAAGTGTCTTGGAGCTATACCCTAAACCCAACAGGAAGTCAGCAATTTTGAATTTATGTATTTTATGTATTTTTTGCCATTTACAGGCTCCATACTTTAACGAACTCCTCCTAGAGAATTCATCAGATGTTCTTCAAATTTAGGCAGTGCAATCTAAAGACCTTCATGATGAAAAGTCATCAAAATCTTCTAGATCGTCAAACGGCGCGAGCATGGCGGCCATTTTGCATGTTTCGCCATGAAACATCAAGTTGTTCTAACTCAAATATGCATTGTCCAATCTGCCCCAAATTTCATAAGCTGCATAAGAGTCCTGGCCTGAAAAGATCTACATGGCCATATTGAAGATAGAGGACTGGAGGAGACCGGTTTTAGTTGGGACACATGAAAAAAGGGGTGAATTCTTATAGTCCTGGGTAATTTGAGTTTAACCATAGTGGGATTGATGATCTTTTCTACCTCGAATGGGCCAGTGAAACGGGGAGAGAGTTTCTTAGAGTCTGTTCTCAAGGAAATATTTTTGGTAGACAACCAAACCTTGACCTGGTAAGTAGTTGGGGGCTGGGATGCGATGATGGTCCGCCAAGCGTTTGTTTTGGTCCGAGGTTCAAAGTAGGGCTGCACAAGTCTCTCCACACCTTACGACAGCGACGAAGGTGGTTCTGGACACTAAGGTCTTCTTCTTGAGCTAGAAACAAGGGTGGTTGGTAGCCTAGGGAACACTCAAAGGGAGAGAGACCGGTGGCAGAAGAAAAGAGAGAGTTATGAGCATACTCAACCCACTTTAACTGGGAACTCCAAGAAGAGGAATTGGTGGTCGTGACACAGCGGAGAGCCGCCTCCAACTCCTGATTGGTTCTCTCCGCTTGACCGTTAGTTTGAGGATGGAACCCAGAGGTGAGACTGACAGAGGCACCCAGAGCCCGGCAGAACGCTTTCCAGACCTGGGAGGTAAACTGTGGGTCCCGGTCAGAAACGATGTCAGCGGGAATCCCATGGAAACGGAAGACGTGTTGCACTAGGAGCTCAGCATTCTCGAAAGCAGAGGGGAGCTTGGGAAGAGCAAGGAAGTGGGCTGCCTTAGAGAAGTGGTCGACGATGGTCACTATGACCGTGAAAGGATCCGGTTCGTCTCGTAAGGCCTCGCGGATGACAGACTCGATCTCCCAGGTGAGTGCTCCTACCACACAGGAGGTGGACAGGATGGTGTCAGGACCGGTTGGTGCTTCCTCCAAAGAGAACTGGTGGGAGAGGGCGTCTGGTTTGACGTGCTTGGATCCAGGGCGGTACATGAGGGAGAAGTTGAACCTCCCAAAGAACAGAGCCCAACGAGCCTGCCAGGAGTTTAGACAGTTGGCCGTCTGAATGTAGGCAAGGTTCTTGTGGTCAGTCCATACAATAAATGGAACCTCCGCCCCCTCCAACCTGTGTCTCCACTCCTCCAGAGCCAGCTTGACCGCCAGGAGCTCACGGTTGCCGACATCATAATTACGCTCCGCTGTGGCACCCTGCAAGGGCTCGAAGGCAGAACTGATGAGGCAGAGGATACTTATTCTTCACAGTAATATTATTCAGACCTCTGTAGTCAATGCATGGGTGTAGGGTCTTATCCTCCTTGGCCATGAAGAAGAAACCCGCTCCTAGAGGCGAAGACGAGGGCCTGATGATGCCAGCAGCGAGGGAATCCCAGATGTAAACCTACATAGACTCTCTCAGGTCTGGAAAGGTTGTACACCCAACTGGAGGTGCAGAGTGGCGCCAGGCAGGAGCTCGATGGCGTAGTGGTAAGGACAGTGCGGAGGTAGAGAGAGAGCCTTCTCCTTGCTGAAAACCTCTCCTAGGTCATGATACGCTGAGGGAACAGAAGTTAATTAGAGAGGTGAGCCAGGGAGAGGAGTGCTGGGGCCCTCTGCTGGAGGGAGGGCCGACTGCAGGCAAGTGGAATGACAAAAGGGGCTCCAACTTAATATCTTACCAGCAAACCAGTCAATGTGAGGATTATGTTTTTTAAGCCACAGGTGCCCCAAAACTAAAGGTGTGAGGGGAGCTGAGATGATAAAAAACTGAAGGTACTTACGATGGTTGCAGATGCAGTGGTTCAGTCTGATGGGAAACGTGAGCCAATACCTTTCCATCCAGTGCACAAACGTCCATGGAGGGGTTCAAGAAGCACAGAGTTAATACCAGCTTGAGAAACAAGATTAGCGTCCAGAAAATTCTGTTCCGCTCCAGAGTCGATGAGTGCTACTAGAGGTAGGGACGTGAGTTTACGGCACAGGGTGGCTTCAATCTGGAGTCTAGGGAGTTATTGAGTATCTCAGGGAGTTATTGATAATCTCATGCTCACTCACCAGTACCCCCACAGCCACTGATGAGCTCCCCCTTTTGGGCAGAGATGGCAGGAAGTCAAGAAATGGCCCAACTGACCACAGTAAAGGCACTCACCAGATTGGCTGTACCTCTGACGTTCCGCTGGAGTGAGTCGGGCTTGGCCAATCTGCATGGGTTCTGTACCTAGGAAGGTGGAGTCAGATGAGACAGCGTGAGAAGGAGGTGAGTCATGTGCAGGTCTTATGTGAACTGGAAGTGGAGGGGAGGTCTTTTGGACAGAGTGGGATTTGTAGTCCTTCTCGTGTCTCCTCTTGCACAGCCGATTATCAATCTTTACAGCTAGGTCTGAGTTTGTCAAAGGAATCAGTGTCATCATGAGTGGCCAACTCATCTTTTAACTGTTCACATAAGCCATGAAGAAACACCCCCCGCAGAGCCTTATCGTCCCATCCTGATTCAGCCGCAATGATCCTGAACTCGACAGAGTATTCAGCCACACTGCACTGTCCCTGACACAGATTTAACAGACGTTTAGCAGAAACTCCAGCACAGACAGGATGGTCGAAACCCTTAAGTAATTCCTGCACAAATCCAGCAAACGATATAGAAAAGGTACCTGTAGTTCCCAGTAGCGCCTCCACCCATTCCAGGGCTCTGCCACATATGAAATCTTACTGGGATCCATGGCGTAGGTTCGTGGCTGCTGGTTGAACACGAGAGAGCATTGGAAAAGAAATCCCTTACATTTCCCTAGATCTCCGGCGTAGGGTTCCGGTGGAGGGACAGGAGATTTTCGGAGGAGGGGTTCCAGCAGTGGTGACGGAACAGGTGCAGCGGCCTGAGGTGGAGACAGCTGATTAGCAATTGATTCAATTATGCGACCATTATGGTTTACCAGGCTCCCCATAGACTGTTGTGTTTCCATTAAGCCTCGGAGGAGCTGGTGGTGTTGTCCCAGCAGAGTCCCATGGGTGGTGATTGCTTTCTGTACCGAGTCTGTGTCTGCTGGATCCATGCTGGCCAGATCATTCTGTTATGATTGTCTAAGATCGGCGGACCCAAAATGCAGGACACAGACTCAGTACTCTGTTTACACACTTTATTTCTCTTTAAACAAACTTGGAATTAGCAAGGAGGGTGGCGAGGCTTCTTTGCAGAGCAAGTGTTCCAATGGTTGACCCGACAGAAGAGCTGGGCATAGGAAGGCGTGCGAGCAGGTGAGTCCAAGGCAGAATGAGCTGAGCAAGCTGGCTGGAGGCAATCTGAGGCACAGGAGAGACAGGATTAGTGAAAGCAGGATTTCACAGAGACAAAACACTTGTGGCGATCGCCCAAAATGTCAACCAGTGATATGGCTCTGTTTTACCCGCTTTGAAAAAGTCCGGCCCCTTACATCCCTTTATGATGAGTTGCCAGATCAGTATGGCGTCGGACACTGGCAAGTGAAGAGCAGGGAGAAGTAAATCCTCCACTTTGTTAGCCTACCATGGCTTTTGCGCCGTGTTAAAGTCCGCGTTCGTTGCCGATTATAGTGTCTTCATGGGCCAGGACAAATCATCTTCCCCAGGACTCCTTTTTATTGACTTTTGCTGATGAGAACTTATTAAACACATTGAAACTGTCTTTGTCTCCAGTCTCCTGCACTGTTGGTCCAAACCCTTGCCATAACACCGAACTGTGCTGGGGAATACTTCCTTGTTTGTATTTTGTTTTGTGGGTAACTGGGGAATCCCGAAGTGGAGTATTTTTGTTACCTTATAAACTGAACTTAATTATATGGACTGCACTGATATGTTTTCTTTTGCTCTAATATAACTTTTGAAAATTTAATTGATGGTGTGATTGAGTGTTTTATTCCACTGCCTTGCAAACAATTATTAATTCGTTTGTGTTGTGAAAAATAAGCAGGGTTCATGTGTACTTGAAATGCATGTGTCCTTTGTGGGGTTTGATTTTGAACTTTTTACTGGGTTAAACATGATCAAACTGCTACACACTAGAACTGGCCTGAGATGTGATCCACCACAGAGGGAGACAAAACGATACGATCTGGTGAAGAGTGGTAGGAAAGCCAGGGTTGATATACAGCAGGGGTTGATTAGTAGATGACATTCAGGTGTGCCAGCTGCAGAGCCCAGGTGCCAGAGGGAGGAGCCATGCCCACACAGACAGACAGACAGGGAAAACAAACGGGAGACAATAGGAAGGGGAAACACAAGGAAACACGAAGGAAGATGGAGGAGAGGTGATGACCATAACAGTAGTGGTGTGAGTTTATTGAAGCATGCCGGCACACTGGTGAACTTACAGACACGGCGCAGATCTGAGCTGTGAGCTGACCTCGAGCAAATAAAATAGAAGTACTTCTATACAGTAAACCAAGGCAGTGATTAGGTAATATGTAAATAGTAGTGATCGGGAGGTAAGGGAAAGCAGTGATCAGATGGAATGCAATCAAAATGGAAACAAAAGGCAGGAAAGGGGGGCATTTGCATTCAGACCGACAGGGGGCACACAGTAGACACAATCAAAGGGTCGAATTAGCATGGGGGGCAGGAGGCAGGAAGGACATACAGTTGGCATATGACAAGATCAAGATCGGAAGCTGCTCTCGGACGTCACTTGATTAGCCAGTCTGCTCTGCCCAAATGTGTATTTCTTTATCACTTCACACCACATCATCTGCATACTGATTCAGGCAAAACATTAGTCCAGATGCTGCTTGATCTTAGTGCAGCCTTTGATACTGTATGTATGACAGTAGAATGCTACGGTGGCCCTGAGAGCTCAACGCACAGCAACTTAAGAAAACACATGCAAATACACAAAACACAAGCAAATTAAGAAAACATCTTCATCAATGTGACAACACGTGCACAGCATTTAGAAAACATTCTGCAAATACAAAAACATTGCAAATACAAAAACGCTGCAAATACAAAAATGCAGCAAATACAAAAATGCAGCAAATACAAAAAACAAGTCACCCAGGCAACAACAGAAACTTTGGAAACTTCTTCTTCTTCTGTTGTTGTTTAATGGCCGTTGGCAAACAGCTTTCAAATGCATTACCGCCACCTTCTTGATTGGAGTGTGGAACAGAATGGCAATTGTACATTTACATCTTTTTTTCTCCTGTTAACTGTGGAAACTGTTTCCGGGGCACAATTCATAGTTTTCACTTGACATCACACCCTTATAGGAATGCCCACCTGGAGGGCAAAACAAGGCTGTCTTCCGCTGCCCGCCTGCTAGTTTTACCAGGCTTAGTCAAAATGCCAGATAGTTGTTGTTCAGTCAGATGCACTAACCGACGAGGAGACAAGCCTGGTTGTGATTCTATAGAATCCCGCCCGAGCTTTGATTTATGTCATAAGATATTGTCTTAACCTAACGTTAACCATTACTGCCCTGTCACTAACGTTACTGCCCTATATTTAAATATAATATTTAAACATTAAAAACATCTATTTAATCGCAATGCCTCCTTTATTCACACAACGGCTCCCTTTTAAAAGTCCGTGTATCTGTGCTTGGTGTGACAATATCACAGCATCATGTTCCGTTTAACATTATTATCTTATCTTTAATATCACAATCCAAATCAGATCCATAACGTTAACTACTCTGATGGAGCACAGTGGCTGAAAACACGTGTGATCCAGAGATCCCCGTGCTGACCGCTGGTCGTCCTCACGCCATTTGCAGCGTGTTTTCTAAATGCTGCGCATGTGTTGTCACATTGATGAAGATGTTTCCTTAATTTGCTTGTGTTTTGTGTATTTGCATGTGTTTTCTTAAGTTGCTGTGCGTTGAGCTCTCAAGGCCACCGTAGGATGCAGTATGCAGTGTGTGCTTTTGTTCATACAGATGTCACTCGTTTCGTATGACCTGGTTGCTGCGGCAGTAAAGCTGCCATGGGGCAGCATTAGGGAGAGGGACTTTTATTTTTTCCAGCTGATTTCAGCACTAGCTGCAGTGCGCACCAACAACCACCAAGTGGCACATGTGAGCAGTCCAGACTGCAACAGTGAACACAGCCACTGGGAGTGCTGTGACAGCAGAGCCACATTTCTGCTCCTCATACAGGACCATAGATGTACAGTAACTGGTGTTTTAATGTAACAGAGTGGAACTTAACGTGGAGCGACAGGAGAACACAACCTGTCTCCTAAAGATTACGGTCCCCACAGGTAACAACATGTTGTAACATTGCAGGCAGGTTGTGTTCAGACTGTAGATGATGCGGATTACAGTTATGTTACTGTTACAGTTACTGTTGATATCGGATTGTGTTGCACGAAGAAAGAGGAGCTGGACGTGAAGCAGAGGAGCAGCAGCAGTGTCCATCCACTCATCCATAACACGTAAGTTGAACGTTAATATCCTACAAAATTAAAACATGATTCAACTTGTTAGTTAACATAAAGTTGACCGTGTATCAGCCTGGTCTGCACAACCCTAGATAAAGTTAGAGAGAGAATTACCAGAGAACATTTGGAACAAGCTGCCAGGTGAAGCAGTTTAAAGGAGAACAATGTTGTTTTATTTGTGTGACTGTAATTTGTTATTATTTTAGCTAACTTGTTTGTTGAACCGCGACAGATTTGGGATTCAGCACGAGCTCAGTCTGCACTGTTTTTGTTTAGCAAACATTAGCTAACTAAAGATAGCATAAGTGAAGCTAAAGATAGCTACATACATTAGCACTGTTGCCTGCAGAACCGGGGACTGCCCACAGTCCGACGGCAGGTTATCCCGAAAACAAAGCCCATTGCTCCGAAGGCCCGTTGCTCCGACTGTCGGCCTTACTACTTTCCAGACTCCGTTAACATATTGCTCAATTTAACAGATAACGTATAAATCAGAACGTAAATCAGAACGTATGACTTTGTATTACTCTTTCAGAAAGACTTTTCATTTCGGCTGATATTTAACTTAACAGCTCTTCTGTGAACTAAGTGAAATTAACTAAAGTAAGATGTGTAACGTTACTGTTTGGCATACCGAAACACAGCAGCATGTCCACGTATTTTTTATAACCTATGATTTAATTAAATCAGAGTTGTGTTTTGTAAAACATGATGCCGAATTTATCAGAAGAACTGAGTGAATTGTGAAAAGTCTGTTTGATAAGTAAATTTACATTTTAAAAGACTGACGACGGCAAATGAAGTCTTCAACTGTTTCCTGCTGTTGGAGGAAAATCTCCGTTAATGTATCTGCATCATATTTACAGGTGCAGAGGGAAACCACCTGCAGTGAGCACCACCGCTGAAGGCTCAGTGTGTCCAGGGACAGCAGGACTGGACACAAATACAGATGTCAGACAGAGCGGAAGCAGTTCTGCTGGAGTGGAGGGACAGGAGGACAGACTCACAGTGATCACCGACACACATCATTAAGACGATTTCCAGTCACCTCCGGTTCTGAAAGCTGTAAAACTGTACTGAGTTTTAATAAAAGTTTTGTTTTGTTGCAGCTCTGACTCTGCTTTATTAAACAGCTGAAGAGAATCTAATGCAGTGTTGATGAATTTTGGATGAA
>NTHP01000461.1:0-18536 GCA_003416845.1 Oplegnathus fasciatus
GCTCCGTTAATGATAATACTGTTGATATTAGACACAGACAGACAGCTGGGTAACAACACAGCGGGTGTTTGTCTGTCCGTCTGCCTGTCTCACGCCTGCAAAGATCTGTGTGTTCCAGCTTTCAGTTGGTCTCCACTCCTCCAGGCACCGGGGCCTGCTACCGGAGCTGGGAGGGAGCATTCTGAGGCGGCCACAGAGCTGCGGAACTCCCCCTGATCTGATGTCATGGTGAAAGGACCTGAACTTACAGTGTTTGCACAACATATGAAACGCAGAGCAGATGGGGGACATGCAGACCTCTCACTTGTGAGGTGTTGGACTCTGTGACAAGGATGTCTTTCCTAAAGTGGACAGTTTACTTCGGGTAATATTAACGTTATCATTGACGGGCTGCACTGTTGAGCGCCTGGTAACAGAATAAAATGTGGCAGTAAGGTATCGATGGAGGACTGAACAGCCTGTCACTGCTGCCAGCTGAGAGAGAGTTTACAAAAACTTTGAACTCTACTAAATAATAGAGTCATTTAAGAATTAATCCATGCCGTCTGCCCCTGTAAACACAGGTAGCCTATGTCCAAATGGGGTTTATGTCTTATTTGACTGAAGGTCTTGTTATTATTAGCCCCGGCCTAATTATGAACAAAAGTCATTTATAGGGCCTACATATTAAGATTAGTACCGTACTGCTCCAATTCAGTACTTCATTTTGTTTTATTTTTTATTTCATTTTGTCAGGCCTGTTGGTTTGAAAGGCTGGTTCTTTAATAGTCATTAATATAGGACCTACTTATTAATATAGGCTATTACTCCAATTCAGTCATACTGTCATATGTGTCTTTGATGTTTTAATTCATTCATGATGTGTATTAGTTCACTGGCCTATTATATCATCCAAAGCTGGATGCCCCCCCACTTCAAAACTCATTCTGGCGCCGCTGTGAGAAGATGAATACCGCTCTCATGTATGTGCTTTCAGTATTGTTTGAAGCAAGAGCCAGAAGACTGTTAGCTTAGCTAAGCATAAAAGCTAGAAGCAGTGGGAAACAGCTAGCCTGGATCAGTGACTTCCTGGAGTCTTATCGTCACCGTGAGGTTGCCTGTCAACTCCAGGAAATGATTGCGCCCACCCAAGAAATACATTCAAGAATGTAACTCCCCCCAAAAAACACAAATTGCTGATTTTACACTTCATGTCTACAACATGTTATTTAGCCAAATTCAGAGGTATTGGCAGGCAGACTTTTTTTAACTTTCAGACAGAGCCAGGCTAGCTGTTTCCTCTGCTTTCAGTCATTATGTTAAGCTAAGCTTATGTAAGCATGTCCTGGCTCTAGCTTCATACCAACAGACAAATATGAGAGCGGTATCAATCTTAGTCAAATAAAAGCCAGGTATCAAATAATGGCTGGGAGTGTGGTCACCAAGAACAAATATAGGCCGGCCCCAAATACAAGCAAGGGTGGATAAACTCCTGGTGTCTGTCATATAATGTGCATGCCAACTAGGCATAATGTACAGTTCCATCGCTTTAATTTAATCAATTCAACAACACATTTATGCTATTTCCAACACTTTGTTGTTCTGGATTACTCATCTACTGTTTCATGTCCTATTTCAGTCACTGCGAGTGTATGTGTGTTAATGTCTCAGCCAAACTGTATTTTATAGTAACATACAAGTGCCACAAGATGGCAATAGCTAGATTTGAAGTACTGTATGGGAACTGTGCAAGTCATTTAAATTTCCACTACACAGTCCTGCAAATGTTTCACAATAAAAGTCTTGTTAGCAAATGAATTAGTCAATTCTGTCTACTGAAAAGCTAGAGGGCTTTTAATTTGAAAAGCACAATGCCACAAAATGGAGCAGATCAGAATAACAAGGCTTCATAATAAAATATGACCAAATATACATATCAAACAGAGGGACATACAAATAAAGGTCCTTCTCTTATATAAGCCTGCTTCAAATAAAAGCCTGGTACCCTCTGCAGCTGAGGTAAAGGGCCCGGCTACTATTTTAAAATTTGCGGTAAGCGTATTTCCCAAAATGTCGACAAATGATTCCTTGAAGTTATAATCTCAATATACAAGCTTTGTTTTGTTGTCATCATTATCTTGCCACAACCCAAGTGTTTTTCTTGTAAAAATAAAATTCTAATGTGGCAATCATCTGTAACAAAGCTTGTAATATCAAGTTCAATGATGTTGTGATCACAAGAAAACAAACATTGTTAAGTCGAGATCATAGAAGTGTGATAATGAGGCAACAAAACATAAAAACACCTGTGGCCCCTCCAATCTTCAGTATGTAAACACTCATAATGATTTCCCACCCTCAAAAGCAGTCAAATATCAACTTGGTGATTCACTTAATAATAATCTCATGGTTTTAGGAGGGACAATTTATCCAAAACACACAACAATGTATGGTAAATATAACATCTTGCACTAATGACTGATAATTGCTAAAACCGGCACACATGAACAAATGAATTAATGTACAGACAATTAACATCCATTTATTTACATATATATTATTAATATATCTGAAAACATCAAACTCCACTTTGAGCTAGTGGTAGTTGAGCAGCTAGTCTTTAAAACCCACTGCAGCAGACAGAAACAGTTAGAGCTTATTCTCTGAAAACAGCTGTCTGCTGCAGTGGAAAAACGTTATATGAGAGCAGTGACAGTGAACCAAAACAGTAAAGTTGCTACAGGACAGCTAAACAATGAGCTGAAACTCACTATAAAGCTCCATAAAGCTGAGGGGAGCAGCAGATTCAGGCGATAACTCTGTAGGTTCATCACTATGAGCGGCTCCTTTCACATTGTGTTCACATTGTCATTTAATACAGTGTTATTATAAAAATATAGATGATAGCTGCTTTTTTAAAATTTGCTATAAAACCTAGTACACAAACTCAATATCTACATAACTTGTTTAACAATATGTTTGCTTCCTGGACACATTAACAGTACATTTTGTCATTTATTAATACTTCTTTTAGAACACATTCCCATAAATATACAACCTAAAAAAAGTGAAATACATTTATGTCTGGGATATTTCAACAAAAAAAAATTTAAAAGTGCTAAATAAAATTAATTAGTCTTGTGAGTTATCACCATGGCTGTACTGATAAGAAAGACACAGGCCTGAATTTGTAATTTATGTCAGTGCTTGAACGATGTTGCTGGGTCAGCATTCCCATTTCCATTTTTAGGGTGCCTCACATATTTTACTAGGTGATTTGTTCATTAAGAAAAGAATGGGCTGCAAGCTTTCATGGGGTAAGTACCCACTTCAAAGCACCTGGAGACACATATCAAGATGAACGGCTGAGATAAACATAAAACTTCCTGAGCTGTTTTAGTTGCGCTGGGAGGGAGACAACACTCGAGAAAAGCAGTTTGGTGCAATAATTTGTATGCCTGGTTACCTGCAGACTGCTAAACAGATCTAAGCTTTGAAGCTCCTTGACTCTCACTTCCCTGCACTTATGGGAATGGACAGAACATTTATTGAGTTCATCTGGCTCTTCTCTAGGAGTCAGTTCAACTGTTGACGAGGTCACTCCCAATCCTGTCGTACACTTGGCGCCTGGAGGCTCTGCAAGCACTGAGGTCACTAGAAAATCTGGACAAAGCATCTGCATTGACATTATGGTTCTTTATGTTGAAGTTAAAGGAGGCGCTGCCCAGCACTGTTCGACCATGCCCGAGCTGTCTGTAGATGAGCAACAGGGTTATTGCCAGTGTACACAGTGAATTGAGCCCCAGTCAGATAGTCCTTGAATTTCTCAGCCACTGCCCACTGAAGGGCCAGAAGTTCCAACTTGAACGAGTTATATTTAGCATCGTTCTGCTCAACTGAATGTAGGCTCTGGCTCGCATAAGCTATTGCACTTTCTTGGCCGTCCTGGACCTGAGCATCCGTGTGCACTATGAATGGCAGGGAGTAGGCCGCATAAGCCAGAACAGGTGCTTTGGTTAATGTTGCTTTTGGTGCATCAAAAGAGCTTGGACACTCAGGGGACCATGGTACTTTCCAGGTCTCCGACTTTTTGTCAGATGAATGCCTGTCAACAGTCTATTTCAGGGTTGTGTGATTTTAGCAACTGCAGACACGCTTATAGTGACCTGCCAGCCTAAGGAATGCACTTGTCTTATGGTGGAGGGGACTAGCCAGTCCCATACAGCTGAGATTTTATCATAGTACAGCTTTCCCAGATTCTGGTACCAAACTACAGGCAATATGGATCAGGGTTGCAAACACGCACAGGGACTCTAGCATCCCTTACCACTACCAGCGACCTAGCTAATCCTATGTCACTCACATTCGACAGGGCCTCCACCAGGGCACAGTGTTCAGATCCTTGGGGGCCCATCCGTGCGTGCCCTCACACCAGTACCTCACTCTTTGGTGGAACCTGTATGCAATGCCAGCTAGCTGGAAACACATACCCCAGCAAACCATCCTCGGCCATGGTGGCCTCAACCCGCTGACAGGTCACAAAGGCATCTCTCCAAACTGGCTGGTCTTGTTCTGTCGTGATGAAAAAGCAGACTTTCCTGGTCATTTAAACAAGGCATTCCAACAAGCAGTCATACCCATAATAAGTTTGTGTGTGCCATGTTCGTCTTTCATGTTCGTGTTAAATATGTTGTCTTTGGATAAACACAGTTGCTCTAAAATTTGGAGGAACAGATTTAAAATCTAGAAAGACAGACAACGCCACCTAGGTTAGGGAGTTAAGGCCTCAAGGGACATTCCGACTCTTTTACAATCCGGGGAAGAGTGACACAGGTTTCCAAGACAGTACACTGAAAACGTTTAAAATATAACTTTATTAATACTCTAAAAAGGTGATTCAAATGAGATAAAACTAAATAAAAGTGACTTAAAGGAAAGCAAAGATAAATTAAAGTCCAGCACAGTAACATTTAAAAGTAGGAAATCTAAAAGAGGGGATAATTATTATTATTAATATTATTTATAATAATAATAATAATAATAATAATAATAATAATAATGTATTTAAGGCAACACTTTTAATTTTAACCCCAAGTGAGATTTTTCCTGACTAGATAATCATATTCCTGTCGATACATTGCAGTAGGCTACTTTCAACCAAATATTCAGAATGACAGTGGCATCGAATTACATAAAGTAGTTCCTCAGATATTTTATATATAGATTACTATATTATAGTATACCATATACAAAATTATAGTGTTAGTATGCATAAGCAGTATGTGCAGACCTGCTCAGTGTTCATCAGAAAGTAATCAGAGAATGTTGATAGTTGAAATTATGATGATACTATTATAGGATACACTGTATATTATCATGTTATACACCAATACTAAATGCCGATAGATGTATGAGGTCATTAACATCAGACTACAGTAGAGATTCCAGCCTGCAAAGATAAATTTATTATTAATATTTGGGGTCGTCAAATGGCAACACCCCTGCCTTGCTCACCAGGGAATGGCTCAGTCAAATGTCTATTAACACAAGGGAAACTTGTGCAGGTGCAAGGGATTAGTAAGTAGTAGTAGTTTCTCGGAGTCAGAGGCAGACATGGTTCTAAAATACACACCTATTTAAAACTGTACACTCCACACACTAAAACATACAATGAATACACATAAAACCATGCACCAAACCATACATGGAATAAAACCACAATGTAATAAATAAATAAAATCACGCTCTTAAAACACGCATCAACAAATGTCCACAACAAACCTGCTCACTATTGTCACATATTTTATCCTTTCAATAACAAAGCCTCATCAAGGCTTGCTTTTTTTTCTGCTAAATGACTATGGATTCCTGGTCACTTCATCAACCTCCATTAACATACCAACATACCAGGAGAATTCTTAATGGGACTGGAATTACTCCCAATAACTCCAGCGCATGGCAGTTCACTCTACTCTCAGGGCATGGCAAATTAAAAATTCAATATCTAGTCTCCTCTTATTATAGGAGCTGGATCACGGCAACAACCAAGAGAGGGAGAATATTCAGTGTTTCCAACAATTATCTCCATTATCATGAATCTTCTCCCAATCAGCATTTAATTACACTATTCATAGTCGAAGCAAATAAAATATCTCCCGATGTAACGCACAAGGCAGTAAAAGTGTGTTCACACTGTGAGCGACACTATCAACAGATCACTGGAAGTCCATTTGTTTCCTGTAGGGCCGAGTGAGCAGGGAGACCTGGCTGATGTGTGAACAGTCGTCTACTTCGTAAGCTGAGGAAGAGTTTGTTGTTCCTATTGTGAATATATTACTTGAACAATACATTCAGCCTCACAAGTGCACAGCAGATGAGAAGTTGATTATGGCTGTTCAAAGCTTCCGAGTTCTCCACTGGGGTCATGTGGGAAACTGCTGTGTTTTCTTTTAGTATTTTTTTTTTTCTTTGCAAAAGGACCCAATAATAAAACACCAAAATGGAATCCATTAATGGAACTGCAGAAAATTAGCTGAAAAGAGAAGTATAAAGGTGCACACCAATTTTGCACGTCAAAGTCAATTTACTAGTCACAAGGAGTACTACTCAGCCTGTGAAAACAGGCATATAATGTGTTCTGTGGCTCTGAAGGAGCTTTGTCAAGTCTGAGAAAATGACTCAATTGAAATCACTCAGCATCGCTGGGAACATAAAGCTGCATTACAAACTGGGCGCATACAGTGTAAAAGACATGGGTGTTTACTAGGCAGTGGAAGAGCATAATAGAAAGTGTAGGATCCAGTGTTTACCCCGTTCCAAAAAAAAAGCTCAGGATGTTTTGGTGTGTGACCAATTTTAATTCAAGTCCCCTAACTTTGAGGAAGTGTAATATTAAATCTGCTGAAGTGCTCTGTTAAACTTGCATTTCCTGATTTTTTTTTTTGGCCACTTGGGCGCTACAAGCTAAACACGCCAATGGCATTTTATCACCTCTAAAGTTAAAATGGTGAACCATTAGTTACCTATTTACACAAGCAGCAGACACACAGCAAAATTAGCATTCATTTGGAGTTTGGAGTGTTTCTGTACACGTGATGATGGGAAGTCCAATGTTCACTCTCCTTTTAGCTCTGTTTTGGTCTCTGCCAATTCCTGAGGGAAATATCTGGCTCTTTATCTGCTAAATGCTCCACTATGTTTACTAGCTAGTTACTAACTTTGTCTGTCAGCTGTTTGGTGCTGGATAGGTAGTGCACATCAGAAATATTTCGCTGAGAACAGCTGCCTGCTGCGTCTGGAAACAAGGTTGATATGAGTGGTGAGAGTGAACCAACACAGTAAAGTTACGGGGCATTAAACCAAAACAATGAGCTCATAGATTCTAAAAGCAGAACTGCAGAATATTAATTAGTGCAGCTTTAACATTGCAAATTTAAAGTCTGAAGGATACCAAAGATTGTATGTTTTTATATATTTTTTTATATTTGATTTCATATGACATCCTCCTCAAAACCCAGTGACCATTGCTCATAACTTTATTCTTTTATTTCCACCCAAGAAGCCGGCCGAGTCGAACTGATTCCCTTGTTTGGGAACCAATTTGTGAGTCCAAGTACGACTTGGTTCTGGCCCGTATTTGGCTTCCAGGCCTGATTTCTCTAGGTTCTGGCAGTGTGGACCTTCGCCAATTTGGGCTGACAGTCAGTTCCAGTTGGCAGCACATGGGCCAACTTTGGCCACTGGAATGGGACGAGTGCACTTGAGCTGATTCTTCATCAAAAGTCTGCGTTGAGGCCAGCAATCTGGCATGCTGGATTTAGGCCACTGTTCGGCCAAGCCATTTTGGCAACAAGTGGGCTTTAATAGTCCAGTTCTCTAATCTGAGAACAGACAAGACAGTCAGTGCAAACTGTCCATAAAATCAAATGAAAGGTGTAGGAGTTAAGTTAAAGGTCCTGTATGTAACAATGTACATGTATTTATTGTTTTTTACTCATTTTTTTTGTTGCCAATGTGTGAACGGATTGTAACATAACTTAAAAAATGAGACCTTCCCCGACTTTCTCGGTGGCCTATAACAGCCTGTGGACTGGTTTCTATGTAAAGGACTCAGGACGGGTTTTCCAGGAAAATCTAACAAATGTGACATTTATGCGCACTCCAGAGTGCCTTGACTCTCTTCAGCTCCCTACAGCACCAACAGTGTGCAACACTAGCTAACGTTAACTCTATGATACTACTTCATATTTATACAGATATAATTTCAAAGTTACACAATATGTAGATATCTATGTGTATAAACAATAACGTTGCTGCCATATTTAAGCCTAATTTAGATGACGTTATTCTGAGTGTTGATGGAGCAACTACAATGTTAGCATAGCCCTGATCGGTCCAAACTCCATTCAGAAAACAAGCATTTTAAAAGCGGTTTGCTTGTCATCTTGCGGACAGACCTGACAAAGCAGGAATTCAGACTTTTTACAAATCAGCATCATGATGTAGCCTAGGTATTTCGTAGATATCTATGTGTATAAACAAGAGGACCTTTAACTTTGACAGAGGCTAAGTGTTACACACATGGCCATACCTGCACTCCTATTTCATACATTTTACATTTTACAAATGGAATGTGAACAGAGCTGTAGGAAAAATTATGGCATTGGGATTTTATGATTCAGGGAAGTCAGTGAATACAACAGAGACAATGTCACCAGAACATTCTACATTAGAACAATGCAAATGAGAGAACTGGCAGGAGGGTGGGGTTCATAGTGGTGTTCAGGGCTTTGTGAATTGTGATATAGTATAGTTCACTTGATGAAACAGTTTTCTGACTGTAAGTTAAACTTCATTTAGAGAATACTGTGAATGTACTGGAAGTGTGAGAGCTGGAGGTGTGCATGAACTGCAGTCAAACGCATGGAAGTGGTTGATCATAGAACCTACTGGTGCTGCTGTGCGGTGGGAGCTGCTAGTACCTGCAAAGCTGTTAAGTGGTTCTGTTTATTATCTCAAGCATTTTTACATTTGGTCTGGCCTTTTTACCTTTAGTGGTAAATTAATTTAAAAATAAATTATTCAGTTGATGCGCTGGAATCTATACTACTATCTATACTATATACTGTATACTACTGTATTATTTATATGCTGCAGTTAATTCTACATGATCACTAACAGCTGGACAGATGTTATCTCTTTTATTCATGGCTCATATTGGCCTGGATGTACTTAGTTGTGGCACATCTGGGATTTTTGGACAAACATCATGTAATGAGAAAATTTACATAACACTGTTGGATTATAGCAGGTTTTGCTAAATTTGAATTAATTTACACATTATGTCAAGATCTTTATTGCTTATCTTACTTTCCCTGATTAATTTTTACAGCACTTAAGTTATATACTCAGTTTGGATAAGTGAGTTAAGCATAATCAACAGTAATGTTGACACAGATGTGCCATTTACGAACATAATTCAATTCAATTCAATTTTATTTATATAGCGCCAAATCACAACAAAAGTCATCTCATGACACTTTACATATAGAGCAGGTCTAGACTGTACTCTTTATAATATTATTTACAGAGACCCAACAATTCCCACCATGAGCAAGCACTTGGCAACAGCGGCAAGGAAAAACTTCCTTTTAAGAGGCAGAAACCTCGAGCAGAACAGTATACTGTATAGCAAAGTGCATATGCCACTACAGCAAACTGGCTTTCTTTCCAGGCACTTTTTTAAATGTACTTTTTTTTAGTCAATGCCTCAACATAGATCCTTAAGATGGTTTCATACAAGCATCATATATGATTGTTTGGTATTCAGCCAGAGTAAGAGGCAAATATCAATAATGTTATTAAAAAGACAACAGTTAAATCAAAGTACTTCATTTTCTTTTAAGTTTGGATATTAGTCAGCTCTTCTTAAATCCGTACAACAAAATCAATGATTTCCCAGTAGTAAAGGTTTGGGTCAGAATGAGCAGATTAAACAACTGAAGATGAAAAAAATATGTTGAAACATACAAAAAGCCATACAACTGGAGCAGAGTGTGTTGAGTACATCCATTAAATCCTTTTAAAAAATTTACACTGGTCATTACCATACAACAGCACATGAAAGTGAAACTAAAGCAGCATAATACGGTGTGAGGAGTTTACCCTGATATGACCTTCAGTCTTCCTTTGATTCTTACACCAAATCTATCTATCTATCTATCTATCTATCTATCTATCTATCTATCTATCTATCTATCTATCTATCTTTACACAGTGGTGGAAAGTAACTAAGCATTCACTCAAGTACTGTACTTAAGCACATTTCTGAGGTACATGTGCTTTACTTGAGTAATAACACTTAATTCTACTTCACACTACTACATTTTGGATGGAAATAATGTACTTTTAAGTTACTAGTTTCCTCTCAGATTTTGATTTTATATTAAAAGAGCATATAAAGGCTTAAAAATACAGTACCGAAGGTCAAAACAATGGTTAACAACCTTTTGGGCTTGTGACGTCTTAGAAAAAAGCAGTGTCGGGTTGGGGCCCCTTGTCACTCTTCACATGTCACTCGTGTCTGAGGTGTTAGCAGTTCCAGCAAAGAGACTTTTCCCCTCTAAACTTCTCACATGGTTTCATTTAAGTAACAGTTTGAGGCCCAAAAAGGTCAAATTATCACACTTTTCAAAAGGATTAGAGAAAAGCCCAAAAAAGAAATATATGTTTGTGTATTTTCTTCTTTCCACTCCCATTAATCATCTTGTGACCCTTTAGAGGGGGGCACCCCCCAGGCTGGAAACCACTCACTCACAATGCTGTGCATTCAGAGTTTCTAACAGAGCACAGTGTGACGTTTGGAATCAAGATGCCTGGATTTATTGGTCCTGATCTAGATTCTGTGGATCGGCTGAGGACATTCTTACTTTAACCTTAATTTCGAGGTGTACATCATTGGCCCTCATGCAGCAACATTCTCTTAAATTTCTCTTAAATTTTCTCTTTAATGAGAAAAAATAAGAGAACACATTTGTTGCCACAGTTTGTGACTCATAAAGTTATTGAAGTCTGGTCCGTGTATCATCTCTTCTTGTTTATGCTGTGGATTTCTGACTTCTGCTACTGCTCTACTCTGTGCATGTGCTGATAGTGACCGCTGCACACGTGAATCAGTTCTATTTGTAACACCCACAGTCCCTCAAAACCCCAGTACTGGTCATCCTCACCCCCATCAATGGAGGTTATCTCATTATCATTACAATGCTTGGCCTACTGTAGGCTATACCTCGGGATATTCCTGGTCTGATATGGTTATTATGCAGGCTCCTCAGAAGTCATTAAAATGACTGATAGAATTCCATTTTTTCGCTCTGAAAGGTCCTGTGAGGTACGCATGCGGAGATGTAAGCCATTCAGAAGCTCAACGCACGCAATATCATGTGTTTTTATAGTCTTAATTGGGATCAGTGGATCAATAGTATTTCTTTAGCCCACAAATGCAATAATGCAGTCACTATAATTACTCTAAAACATATAATAATCTAAATTTGATTATATGATATTCATGTGTTTTTTATGTTCGTCAAATTTAACACTTGTGTTTCTTTGTATGGACTGTGAAAACGAGATGTTTTTTCTTATCTTGGTAAGTTTTAAGTAAAAAAAATTCTTACCTAAGAGAATGCATAAGGTCCATTGTTTATCATTACAGGCTGTCTTTTGTTAAACCCACTGACTACTACATGACTGCCGTTGAGAACGCACCTGTGCACACAGTTTTAGTATCTCTGTCATGAATTATCCTGATGTGGATCATACGATGTTTGAATATACGTAGCCTGGTGATTTATCCACGATTCTTACACAGCGGTGTAAACAAATAAACTGCAGGGTCACAAATTAAGCAGCAGCCAGCAGGTTCATGATATGACAGTGAGCATTAGCCCCCCACAGAGTGTCCGTCTACCCTGTGGACGGATGTTTATTGCAGCGTGAGCAGTATGGTTTTTATTTTAACAATCTAATATGAGTAATGGAGGGCAGACTTTTAAAAGTAGAAAGGACGTGTTCAATTACTTTCGAAAAATGTCTTCCTCCTCTTTGGCACCCCTCCAGCTTAAAAACAGCCCCGCATACATTTGTGCAAGTGGGTAACAAAAGAAACATACCTGCCAATGATGTCACACTGTCCCACTGGTCTACAGGTGGAGGTAATGCAACAAGAAACACATCAATGTGCCAACAAAGGCAGTGAAACAAGCAAGTAAACATAGATGCAGAAACAACAGCAGCAACAGAACCTTCCACCACTGATTATACACTATGCTTTGGAAGATCATCATTTGTAGGCCTAAACACACACAAAAATGATTTGGTTTTCTCCCCAGTGCACTACAGCAAATGTTTGTTTAACAGGCTTCCAAATACAAATAATACTGAACAAACTCAGAAAGAACAAATGAAGAGAACATGTTATTTGTCCTTTCAGATTCAGAAAAATCTCTCCTCTTGATATATATATGAGCTCACAACATAATACAGTACGCACACCGGACAGTAGTCTTACAAACCCAGATGTTAACAAAAGTTACATTTATTCTGGTGAACTGTCTGTTCTGGTCTTCGAAGCCATGAAAATATGAATAAAACTGGATTCACAAAGCTAAAGATTGCTTCAACTTGGACACTATTGTGTTAGACACTTTGTACAAACTTTGTGTGTAGAAAAGCAAAAAAACTGAAACAGGCCCTGGTCAGCTGCGCCTATTTCTCTTTTAAAACAGCAAATTCCTTGCAGTTGTAGCCTACTCCATTGGGTCTATGTGAAAAATGTTGTGATTTTCTATACAATAAAAAGTTTATTGAACCTATAGTAATTCCACTATAAAACTTTTTTTTCTAAAGGTCACTTTATAAAATGATGAGGTTTTCTCAGGCTTGAATTCTCCAAACTGCCTTACTCATGGATTCCATTCGGGTTCACATTACGCTTTTACACATCTCTTTCATCTGGAGATTTTATTTTAACTTCAAACAAGCCTAATTTGAAGCTCATTAACAGCAACAGCTACTACACTGCTACTGTATTGCTTTTGTCGACTTCACTTCTAAAGATGCACACACAAATAGAGTCGGGGTTGTGTGGAACAAAGAAGTGGGTTGTTGCCTGGGATGCTCCTTGTACGAGCCCTTGAAATACAAAATATCTCTCATCTAATTATAACCAGGAATTAAAAAACTGGACATCACATTGATGATTTCACCGTACTGAAATAATCTACTTGGATATTTGCTATAGCAACCCGCATGCATGTTTTAGAAAACTACTGTATATAGGACAGTAGAGCCCAATTAAATCCAAGAGAAAATGACATGAATTTACCACCTGATTATCTTTACTGACAATGTAATAGGTCATACTGTGGACAGCTCCTGGTGCTGAAATGAGATCTTATCGCACATACCAGATGGATAACAAATAAGAGATAAAACCACTTCATTTTAATTCAACAATATCACATCTTTTTAATTTAAACACAGATTTGCAAAGGCACTGGTTTGTGCACTATTTTGAGGGAGTCCTCCAAACTAAATGACAATTTACATAGTTGGTACATGCTGTTAGAACGACACATACAAATGTTTTTTATCTGACGCCCCTATTGGCAGCACGATATAAAAATAAAACCATTTCCTGATCTGACACCATAGACATAAAACACTCCATGTGACATTGCGTCATAACTCATGGGATAACCGTCCGCCATCTTACCTTGGTATTGTTTACAATCGCCACCTATGGGCAGCTACTATGGTTGTCGGCTGTGCAGAGAGCAGGGAGGCTGGCATCACTTTCCACACGTCAGTATGAGTAGATAAGAGATTTATTTTTTACATATGGGTCGACTGAAACAGCAAAACGTTAGTTAACTAGGTAACTTTACCGTTAGCTACCAAGTAACAGACCAGCTGAGTTCTAAGTAAGTTATTACTGATTGCAGCTCTCAACAGCATCGATCTGTTAACTAAACAGATTCCAGCTGATTCCAGCCAATCAAGTGTAAAGTAAACATACAACATGTTAATGACAAGGAGAAGTGCTCATCCTCACTCTTAAATCCTATTTCATAATAATGTTATCTCAAGACAAATCCAGCAAACCAGCTACATTATGTTGCTACACAAAATGTGAAGCTCAGGCAGATCAACACAACAGCAACGTTAGTCACATCCTTAACAGCAGCACGGAACACTGACCAATCACACAATCAGCCAAAAGGCAGAGGGGTCGCACTCTCAATCTCAAAGATTTTCATTTAAATAATAACTGATGAAAGCCTGCAGCATTTGCAGTATTACGACCTGGGTGTCTGCAGCCACTTTCCTGGAAAAATCACAAGCGGTGCACAGTTTGGCTTTTAACAACCCAAAATTAGCCGCCTTGAATCCTGCAACCAGTCATCATATAACTTATTAACATAACTAGTTGTAAGCTTACCTCATGCCTTTACACCATTTTCCTTTCAGTAAATTTTTGCTATGTACTTTAGGATATCAGCAATGTTAATGAGTATTCGCCAGTGAGTTAGTGTGTGTGTGTGAGAGAGAGAGAGAGAGAAATATATCTTGCCTTATGTACAATTTATGACATTAATAAATATATTAATATATTACAGTATGTGTGTGTCTCTCTTGTGTTTCTGATTGTAATTACCTGCCAATATAGGCCATAATACTGAATCTATTTAGGATTTCTACATATAAGATATTGCTTAATATAATATATTAGGCATTCAGAATACCAAAGGCAGTTCTTACATATTAAGTTCAGGCAAAATTGAAATAATAAAATCACTATCTGCAATATAAATGCACCATTATGAGATTATCTTCATGATTGAAAGCATGATTTGTTCTCTTGGAGCTATAATAATCAAAATTCTACCAGAATCTTTGGGGTTTTTTTTGGTCATTCTAGAGAGGCACAGTTGTCTCGCGCTCATTACTTTGACTAAAAAATAGTTGTGGTGTATTGGTAGAAAAATACAAGGATTATAAAGACAACATAACCTTCTTTCATCATAGGTTCCAATTACATCAGGTTTAAAACTAGACCCAGGTAAGATGGCTGCCATTAGGTTCCATCCCGGAATGGCAAGTTATTATGACACGTCACATAGTGTTTTATATCTACAGTATGTCTGACACTGCCATGGTTAGGGTTTGATTATGGATTCTTAAGGACTCGCCACAAGTGCCGCTAGATTTGTTCATTTCCATTGTACATAGAAATGTACATTTTATAATCATCACCACATAAGGTGTACCTTAAAAGCTCACAAGACAGAAAGTGTGTTATGTTGCCCTGACAACCAGCAGTCATGAGCTGTCATGTCATGCTGCAGCATAACTGCAAATTTTAAAATGCTTATGGTGTTTATGCCCTGTAAACAGAGCTCAAAGGTATGATGATACATCACCTTAAACACAGTCTGAGACAACTGAACCTGAGCTGGTCAAAATAACTAAAATCTGAGCTCAATTAAAGCATAGTTTCTCAAAGTGCGGTCTGCGGGCCAATGGTGGCCCTCAGAAACATTTTGTGCTGCCCCCCCGTATTTGACATGAAATGCATGCATTATATTTTCGTCATTCACAGTCCATTTCAATACTTTCACTTTCAATGGTCTACATTCCATACACTACTCAGCCACTGCGCCAAACTGCAGCCTCTTAACAAGCATCTCTCAGGTTAGGAATCACAACTTGTAGAAAGTTACTGGTTGCATGGCAACAAGTAGCCCCTTGCGAGTGTCACAGGAATTACGTTCTGTCACCAATGATAGTGCTATTAGCTAAAGTTAGTAATTCTGGTGGACAACTTTGCAGTTTAATGTGGAAGTGAGATGAAAAGCCACTACAGAAAAAATGCTGTGTGGTTGAGGAGAAAAGGATGTTTCAGGAAAAATGGATCAGCTCATACTTTGTCAGACTTCGGGGGACAGATAAAGCGGTCTGCCTTATCTGCAAACAGGTAAATTCGGTGCTCAAGGAATTTAATGTTTAACGCCACTATGAGACCAATCACAAATCCTACGACAAGTTCATGGATGAAGAGCACAAACGTAAGGTTGAACAGTTTCACCGCGGCTTATCTGTATGCATTTTTCCTGTGCAGCCCTCAATCATATGGTGGTGGTAACCTCCAGGTGGTGCCAGAGGAAAAGTCAGGGATCAACGAAATCTGTAGGATTTGTCCTCTGGGGACCATGAATATCAAACTTCATGGCAATCCATCATAGTTGTGGAGATATTTCAGACTATACCTAAGTGGTGGAACAACCGACAGACCTACATTGCCATAGAGCAGTGCCACTAACATGGCTAAAAACAGGTTTGAGACGCAGTACGTGTTATTGATAATAAAGACAGCAGCATATTAAGGGAATCTGACTTGAGAAGGCTTCGAATCTGCATCACATCTTGATGTCTACAGTCTGATCGTAATTGACATTGCATGTTATTTATGCAGCATCATGTATGAAAGCTATTATGTACTGTATATCCAGTTAACCTTGTTAGGCAGCCTGATGAGGGGCTCCAGACTGAAGCTGCAAAGATGTTGATATGTGAGTACTGGAGGCCGTGTTTCCCATTTCCTGCTATATATTATAAAGCAGCCACAGGTGATGAGAAATGGGAATGGAGATGTGTAATTTAGCTCAGAAGGCAATAGATCTGGAGTCTGACTCTAACCTGTGTTAACAACATGTGTGTTTTGCATTATTTAACAACAATAACCACATCTATCAGATGTGGGTCAAATAACATTTGCAAATCATTCTTTGGGTATGTTCCGACCAATCAGTTTAAATAGCAGATTTAGAGTTTAAAGCTTTTAGTTTGATTCAAACAGCCAGGTGAGAACAACACCATTAGATTGTTAGTGTTAGCTAGCTTTCTTTTGGGGGTTACCACAAAATAACAAAGAGTCTGCAGCCATGTTAGCAGCTCTCTGAGGCTGTAGGCTACTTAAGCACAGCGGTGCTTTGAGCTAAATGCTAATATCATCATGCTAACATGCTTTAGCAGGTATGATGTTTACCATGTTCACCATCTTAGTTTAGCATGTTAACATGCTGACATTTACTAATTTGCAAGAAACACAAAGTACAACTGAGGCTGAGGAAAATGTTATTTGTTTTGCAGGTATCATCATCTGGGAACTATAAATGTCTCCTCTAGCGCCACTGCTGGTGTCTGTAAAAAAAAAATTCATGGCAATCCATCCAGTAGTTGAGATATTTCAGTCTGGACCAAAGTGGTGGGCCAACCAACCAACCGACTGACTGACTGACTGAGCGACATTGCCTTCCCTAGAGCCATGGCTAAAAATACCTATGAAGGAGTGGTTTGAAAGTTTGGGAACCACTGGCCTGATGTAATGGCAGACCCAGTTAATCAATCAAGCAGATAATGTGGGATCTCTCTGCATCTGTCCTGACTTTTATTTAGTCTGTTATTAAGTATATTACAGGGGCTATAAAGCTGGGCTTCTGCTATGGCAATCAGCTAAACTATTTTAAATTTAGGTATCTTATTCCTGACTAAATTTTAAAATAATATTCAAACAACTGGAAACGCACAGCTCATTGACCTCCCAATTAGCACTGCTAAAAACCAAGCCAATGACTGCACCTAATTGCTGCTATTATTTTTAATAGTGAGTGTGTGTGTTTGTGTGTGGGTAGGGGTTGACACTCCCCACTGAAAGGAGGATCAGAGGGATGCAGCAGATGTCTTTGTGCAGGTGAGATCAACCGGGAGGCTCACCATCTGTGTCAACCGGAATCCTTTTTACACACCGTTCGCAGTGTTTCACAGGTTTATTGAGACAGTCTTTGATGGGTCAACTAGCTGGGTTTAAAAGACCTGACATGCACCCCCGGCACACCATGCAACCGTGGAAAGTCCTTCAGTTGTTCTGAATAACTCACATTAAATCAATATCTATTGTCAACCTTCAGCTACATAAAATGAATATTCTAACAGTGACTCTTGTAAGTTACTGATGCCATCGATGTGGAAACAAAATCTTGAAAAAAATGCACAAACCCTCTTTAATGAAATTATCTATGACAAGAAGAAAATCACTCATCACTCAAACTGTCTACCCTCATCTTTGGATTTTCTTCCATTACATACGTTCACTGTGTTTTCATTAAAATGACAGGTTATCTCTTCAGGTAGCAGGCTATTGTATCAACTTACACAATGGGAAACAAGTCCTGAAAGGGAGATGACCCCTGAAGAGTCATTTTTAGCTTTAATCCAAGGATTTTTGTCATTGCCTTTACAGTTGAAACTCCACAAAAAGGTGGCACAGCAAAATTCATTCTGGCATCTGCAAAATGCATGCTGCTTGGAGCTTGGTGATGTAGACTACTTGTGCTCTCAGCTGTAAAAACCGACAGTAAAGAGTACTCCACCGATTTACAGTAGCACTGCACTTCTTTAACACTTTTAGATCCACGATGGACTGTTTTTAAAAAAAA
>NTHP01000461.1:18958-32243 GCA_003416845.1 Oplegnathus fasciatus
AAAAAAAAAGATGATAAAAATCAATGCAGCAGAAACAGAGATACCATCTATTTTATTTTACATTACCCACAATGCAACTCAACTGCCAAAAGTTTGGTTGGAGATGTGGGTGTGTTATGATAGCAGTAGCTAATGAGCTTTGAGCTGCTAGCCTCAAGCAGAGATGAGGAGCGGACTACAGAGGTCTGACAAGATCACTTCTTTCTAACTTTCTAACTTCTTTCATTTTTAAAGTAGTCTTCCGACCCAACCGATGCTGACTCAAGTGGTATCACTTGAGGCAATCTATCAGATTTCATGCAACTCCCTCTGGAGCAACAAAACAACTTTTTTTCACATGCAGTAGTACTCCCAAAGTCCTGTAAACAGACTTCGATATGTAAAATCAGTGGAGTTCCCCTTTAACTCAGTTAGCTCAAGTATGTGTACCATCCACTCCTGTTTTCATCCAGAATCTCTTTTGTTTTGCAGTTTATGCTCTGACACAGCAAGGTTGTGTAAAATTGGATAAAGCAACACAGCAAAGCTTCCTCCATTTTGGACACTTCACATTCCCTCAAAGGTCAGTACTTTTAAGATGGATTGCAAGTGGTTAACAGCATGTAAGCACATAAGTTCATGTTTCAAAGCATACCAAAGTTGGACACCACACAGAAGCAACATGCTCTGCTCATACTCTACTCATACTATACTTTGGTAACTGCAGTAAATAAATAAGAGGTATTTTTTGATTGATAAAGTTCTTTAATGTGATTCAAAGGTATTATTCTGACAGCTGACGAGAAAATTGGCACTGATTGGTAAGAGGCAGCGTCAGTACAACACAAACACACACAGGTTGTCAGAAACAAACACAGCAGCTCAGGAAATTGCAGTTCAACCATTAGAATCAATCCCACAATCAAGTAGCCACTTGTTTCAACTTGCTTGGATCTGGCAAATGTGTTGGCCCTCAGAGTCAAGAAAAGCTGTAGCCTCAGCGACATTCTCAAATTTGTCTAGCTTGCCAGCTCAACCAAGGAAGATTATGAATACAGCAGGAAAGACCAGAAGCCAGCTGTGTGGCACTCCTAACAGGTAATATGTACTGTAGTAGTATGTTGCCATCTTGACTATGTGCCCAGTGAACATTGGATATACACACTATATTCAAATCCAGTGATAAACTTGCTAAATCGGGAAGTCATATTTGCAAAATTACGCTCCCACCATCACCTCTACAGTTCCTTAACTGTTAGTCAATAGTTTTAATGAAATACATCAGATATTTACATCTTATGAAATATATACAGTATACGTATATATATACACAGTATATAATCTGAAATACATAATGTCTTTGAAATGTATGATAAATTATTTTTTTGAGTAAACCTGGAAGGAACCAGTCCCAGGATCCCTGGCACGATACAAGCAGCTGCCAGCGGCTGCATGGAAGGAAGAAGAGGACGACGATGGAAAAGATGACAGCTTAGCATCACAAGAAGGGAAAGATGAGGCTGGGGAGCAAGTGCTATGCTCTACCCAGCAGTTCAGGTGAGGACCAGGTGTGTGTGATTACTGATGACCTTGTGCATCTCTCTAGCCCTTTTAAGGACGTGCCGTGGCAAATCCACTGGAGAAGGAGAGGGCTCAGCAGTATCACACCGTGGGGACAAGGAACTACAGGCTACAGAGTTGCGCTCCCCAAGCTTCACGCCCCAATGTTATTCCCCAAAATGACCATGAGAAAGACAGTCGAGTGAGCGAAAATGAGGGTAGAGCAATAAGAAAAGTCTGCGCCAAAGCCAGCCAGTGAAAGGACGAGTGAGGCGACACAGATGACCGGCTAAGTGTTATAAGCATGATGACAAAGGCAAAGAAGAAAGCTTTTTATATTATTATAAAATATATATTATATTATAGAAACTGGTCTTTTTAACAACCTTTTGTAATAAATATAATTACAATCTGTGTGGTCGTTGGATGTCAAGCTGCTCTTCCACTGATTTTAAAAGGATCTATCTGTGCTAGCTTGGAGTTCCTAGAGTCCACAACAGATTTAGGTGGCATAGTTTACATTTTTAAGTGCACCCTTCAGCTTTCGTCACATACAGTAAACATAGATGCTCTGCTAATACTTTCAACAACCTTTTGCTAGACAATGTATACAAAGCAAAAAACACACATACACAATCACTGACTTTTAATTAATGATCTTTACATTGAATGACACTTGAATTCCCCTGAGAATTCCACGATTTGACTCCACATAAAAAAAACACATTATTTAATGTACAGCAATACATGCCTGCTGAATTTTGAAATCAAGTATCCTTTAAATTTATCTCTACACAATCCTGACACAAAAAAACTCCTAATTTTTATCCTATTTATATATCTTACTGTTCAGCGTATATAATAGATTTTTTTATTAGTTATATACAGTACATTGCCCCATACCGCCACACAGAAAGTTAAATTTGGTAAAATAAGCCAGTAGAACAAATTTTTGAATGCCTTATAATCCAACATATGCAAGCTTTGTTCGAACTTTTCACACTTAAATTTTTTCCATAAAACGGACAGATGGGTCATATTAAAGGAGAAACCGTTTCAAAGACATTATATATTTCATATATATAGTATATACTGTATATATACTGTATATACTGTGTATATACTGTATATACTGTAAACATGTACATAGACTGTATAAAAGAAGTGGATGTAGCCACTGTGATGTCACCCATTGTTTTGTGGACTACCGTTTTGAAGCCTCGAGTTTGGCATTTTGGCCGTCGCCATCTTAGACTTTTTGCAACCAGTGGAGTCACCCTCAGCTAGCCATTAGAAAGAATGCAGGTTTAAGGCACTTCTGCATTGGCTTCACTTTTGAGAACCGAGGCTATGTCCACTTCTTTGATACAGTCTATGGATATATAGTGTAATAGTTTCTAGGGACTGTATGAAAATGATTGGGGTTGGGAGGGGGGCTAAACCTTATGTTTCACTTTTTAATAAAGCAAGAACCTCCCAGGCATTATTAATATTTTCTTTGGACCTTCCGCTTGACTTAAAAAATAACACTCCCAACAACCTTAAAGAAATAAAACTGCATTGGTACAATTAATTTCACCATTAATAACTAAAAGAGGCAAAGCATAATGGTAAGTTTATATTAATGGAGTAATAATTTTCACTATAGACACCAATGTACACATTAGAAGTGGAATTACAATTGTCACATTTCTGACCAAAAATATAAATAGAATAAGATAAAATGAAATAAAACTGGATTTTTAATGCTACTCGATATTTGAATAAACCATTCCAAATGAGTAAGAAAAATAAAATATAATTAAATCTTCCCTCCTTCGCTCACCCCAAGCAGTCAGGCTGCCCTCCCTTCTGCAAAAATAAAAAATAAAAAACCTTCCCCTAATTCTGACCCTCATGCCCTTCTAATAATTTTCATCCAGTCCCTTATATAATGCTAGGGCACTAGTAATGGGTGTCGGCACTGTCAACGATAATTGATCTGAATATGAAAACAAACTCAAAATGCTTTAGTGTGATCACATGAATAATGTGTCTCAGGGTCATAATATGCCGTCACAAACACTGAATGTGTCTGAAAACTTTATGGGTTCTCGGTTTAGTTTTTTTACAATACGAATTGTAACAGTGCTACAAATTATTGGAAATGACTTTGGAGCAAAATGCCTGGGCAATGATCCAATTCAATCAAGTCAAGAAGTGATAAGGCATACATATTCATGGCTTTCCTTTGTTCTTTTTCTCAATAACTGCATAGGGAAGACAAAACCACAGTAATTGTTTTTGTGCTGAGATATATTTGTAAACAATGACAGTGTTTGCAGATGTACTTACCATGAGGTGCAGAATCCATTTCGTTTTTGTAAACAACCAATCACAAAGCCAAAAATCATTTTCAAGAAAAGAAGTGTAAAGTGAAACTCTGCCATCCACTGGGACGTTTAGGGGGTTTCAGATGAGATTAATAACAAGAACTGTTATAGATGTCCCGGAGAGGACCCATAAGGCCATTCCAGCAACAATCTGTTTCCTCTGTGTCAGGTGAAAATATTAAATCGAGGAGATTAATCTCTGCTGTCGGGAGCACTAAGGTTTGGGTCGTCTGGATTGTGTTCTTTCAATTCCATAAGCAACAAATACATTTATTAAACTGCCAAGTGTCACTCGTGTTTTGCCCTACTTTGGAGCCTTTTTTTATTCAGGGAAGCTTCTGTGACAGTGCATCTGTTCTTTCAGCAATGCCCTGTGTCATTTTCATGGAGTTGCACTTATTGACACCTGAAAGTCCTCGACTGTTTTCCACTAAGCAGCTTCACCAGAGTCCATTCACGTTTCCTGTTCAGTAAATTCAAACCAGCAAACCACTGCTCATAAAACTGCTTCTCCATCATGCAAATGTAGCAAAAGATTACAGATTTCATCCACGGATACTAGCTCAAGGCTTAATGCATGTATGGATTATACTTGCATAAAGCCTAAAAGCTAGGGAAGATTTCATGTAACACTGCACCTGTGCTATTAGCCAAAATCATTGGTGTAATGTGTCCCATCCCCACTAATGTGAGATCTGTAGATTCACCCCTTTTACCCAAATCATATTTCTATGTTAGGACCAGGGCTGTACCAGGATTTTAGAAATACTGAAGTCCATAGTGGAAAGCCACCCACAAACTCCACCAAGCACACCAGAGAGAAAGTCTGTGAGATATAAAATGTAATAATTTTCATATTATATTGCTTATTATCTATTCAATTACATTTTGTATGTATGTATTTGTATGTGTTATTACCAGAATCAGCCCCAAAAATACCTACCACATGCAGTTTTTTTGCAAATGTTGCAAAAACTGATGGTAATGTTGGTCGGGCCACCACTATTTTCAACACTTTGTTGTTCTAATTACACGTCCCCCTCAATATTTATAACATGTGCATTTGTCTCCCCACCAATAAAAACATGAAAGTAGTTCAGGACTTTTATTTTGACAAACCGCTAGAACACAACATATAGACGTAACAGTGCCTCTGGTAGGTAAAGTAGGTTGTGGCAGTATGCAATCTCAAAAGCAATGGTTGTGATCTGCCATAAAACGGAAAGAAGCAGCAGCAACTATGTACGGTTGATAAACATGGAGGAGCCAGAAGGGAAAAGGAGGAGGAGGTCTGATATTAGGACTTTTATTTTTAAGCCCCAAAACCAGTGAGTTGTGATGGCAGTTTATGAACTACTATTGACATAAGGGTGCCACATGAACATTTAAAGCTAGGGTAGGAAACGTTGGAGAAACCAGCAAGAGTAAGCTAGATTTTGAAAGTACCCAACCCCCCCTCCCTTCAGGCCTCCCTCCAAAGCCGCTCCCCCAAAACACATGAATGCGCACTGCCTGACTACTGCTGGAGGACGAGTCCACCAGAGAGCGTTGGGGAGAGGAGCGCAGCGCATCACTGTCATCGCTAACTGTGTCCAACTACCTCATGTCTCATTCACATGTTTGAAAACACAGAACATTATCAGAATGAACATAAACAACCAACATGGCCGTTGTTAGTACTCACAGCGTCACTTTTCAGCCCTTCAACTCCTCAGTTCTTCTCGCCATCGTTGAAAATCAACACATGACGTTGATTCTGGTTTGACCTCTTGCTTTATCGAACCTCTTTTTGGTCGTTGCCTTTTCTTCTTCTTCTGTCTTTCTTTTCTGTCTCGGCCATTCTTGTGCGACTAGATTGCTAGCTTTAGCAATATGTCCGCCTAGCCTTGTGGAAGACTCCGGTCAAGTGCAGTGAGTGCACGGGCAGAGTGCACGCCAGTAGCGTAGGCAGAAATCACAGTGTAGGCACAGTGGCCACAGAGACAATCAGGTGGGCCTAGCCTGTCCAAGACCAAGCATACTTAATAGGTTCTGAAACGTAATCTAAATAGGCCATTACAACTATACTTGGCTGAATGCACCACAATTTAGTCATACCAGCTTTATACATCATCAGAGGTAATGTTACAGGCACCAAGGCGAACATTAACAGCATCGCATAGCCTGGCACGGCGGCCACATAAACCAGGGGAAAAAAATCAGAAGAAAAGAAACTAAACAACCACTTTAACAAAAATGCACTGCTACTCAAGAAGTTAACACCAAACACTCCCTTCCTCCAAAGAGGGGGTAAACTGCCACACTACTACACTTTTCCAGCTCAGCTTGAGCTAGCAACATGCATGCGATCAAAACGCTGCTGGTACCGACTGCATCTCCTCTCCTGCTCTTTGTACACCAGCCCTGATGAGCAAGTGGAAACAGCTGCGCTCAATCACCTGCTGCACGGGAGGGGGAGAGCAATACCTGGAGAAGCACAGGAGAGAGAGAGAGCAGAACACAAGACAACAAGAACACACGGCACTACGGCTGTAACACCCCCTCCCATAAGTTCAAACTAATGGTTTGGACAATAGAGGGGCCCTTAACTTTGAAATGTGCACAAGTAATAAATTATACGTCACTCACTGGCAACTAGTTCAATTTACTCAAGGAATGCAGAATCTCTCAAAGTTACACTGCAGTATCACATCCATCACCACAACAGATGTCAGGGAATATGATAACTGAATCATCTCACCCACGGGATAGCGCATCAGCCACCACGTTGTCTGCTCCACCCTTGCTTTATTTCGATACTGTAGCCTTGTACCAGCAGGGCCCAACGCATCAACCGCTGGTTGTGGTTGTACATCTGGGTCTAGGAAAACGAGACGTGCTGCAGCAACACAGCACCGGTTGCAGAAACACCAACATCAACCACACTGCCAACCATCACCAAGCACTGCCAAACCATCAGCCAAGGAACCCACACAAACAAAGGATGCAGATATCTCTTCGGGAGTGGTGGTCTCCAGAGTTTTTTTCTCCTCCTCTGGGGCAGCTTCCCAACAGCAGGAAGAGGTTCACTACACTTACTACTGTTAAACAGCTGCAGCAGAACACTTGTCTAAAGATGGATCACTTTTCTGGGCACTAATGAGTGCACCATGGGTCAGTGGCAGTGACACTACAGGCGCAGCAACAGGCTCTGCCACACATCCACACTCTTTTGGGGTGCAGTTCACCAACTCACCACCAGGTGGCATCCTATTCTCAGACAGGGCAGAAGCAAACAGTGAGTTAGACACATCAACATCCGGGGCCTGCTTACGGGCTTGAGCTCTAGTCAGAACACTAGCTGTAAACACCTCAGAATAACGCTGGGCTAGGTCATCCTGCTTAGACTCAGGAATGGGTACATGAACAACCCCAGGAGCTGGACAGACTTTACCCCCGGCTATGTTGTTTCCCATAATAAAATTAATGCCACCAACAGGAAAACAGGAGCGGACGGCTACCTGGAAGAAGCCAGTTACCACGTTAGACCTCACACGAACAGGGTGGAGGGGTGCGAGCACCCAACTCATCCCTCTTACTACCGTGCTCATCTCACAGGCAGACTTAGCACCCAAGGGCAGGACACTAGAAAGGACTTTGAGCCACCGGTGTCTTGCAACACTGTGACCGGGCGCTGGTCCTCAGACTTTCCTGTGAGGGATACAAATCCTTTCAAGATGAAAGGTTCAATCACGCACTTTTGGCTGTGCTGACTCTGATTTATTCAGCTGACTCTTGCTGCTCTCGCTTCAACGTCATGCAGTCGGCAACTAGGTGGCCAGGCTTGTGACAAAAGAAGCACCGTTTCTCAGCTTTAGAACCCGGCGACAACGCATTGGCAGGTGTGACATGCATGTCATCAGTACTCTGTGTTTAAGAATCACGCTTAGTAAAAAAGCTTTTGTGACTGAGAGCGAACTCATCCGCCAGAGTAGCGGCCTACTGCAGTGTAGCTACTTTTTGCTCATTTAAATAAACCACAGTACGCTCAGGCACACAGTTTTTAAATTCCTCTAGCAACATCAGCTCACGCACTGAGGCTTAATCTCCCGCCTTACATGTTGAACACCACCTGTCAAAGAGGATGCCTTTCTCTCTGGCAAAGTCAACATAAGTCTGGTTTGTGGTCTTTTTAAAGCTTCGGACATGCTGTCTATAAGCCTCTGGAACTAGCTCATAAGCTCGCAAAACAGCACCTTTGACCTTCTCATAAACAACACTGTGCTCAACCGAAAGAGCAAGCCTCCTGAGCCTCATCAGTTAACTTACACTGCAGAAGTATGGACCACACAGCTTCCCGCCATTGTAAGGCAGCGGCAATGCGCTCAAACGCATCGACGTAGGACTCAACCTCAGACTCGCGGAAAACCAGAAATACTTTTACTCACGTCAAATGTGACAGTGAAATCCAATGTTGACCGTGCGCCAGCAGAGGTAGGAACTGAACTTGCTGAACTTGCCTGCAGCTCCAACTGTCACATCTTAATGGCTGTCTCTGCCTCCAATTTTCTAAATTCCAGCTCCCTCCAGAACTGAAACTCTCTCTCTCTCTTTCTCTAACTGAAGGCGAGTTAAACACACTTTTAACCGAGCATCTAGTCTAGAGCCAGGAGATGACTCTACAGAAAGCTGATCAAACTGCATCAATGTAAGTGGCTTTCCTTCCGTCTCACCACTCTTCACACCAGGAGTGAAACTAACAGGCTGCTGCTCAGCCGCCTCTCCCACCAGAGGGTCAGCATGCCTTCACCCGAGGGCTCCGCCGTTTCAGAGTGGCCCTCGCCTGGGGTTACAGCTGCCATAGCCCCAGCTACCAAACTAGGAGATTCTACAGCTGCCAGTAAGAAAACTCCCTTACTAACTAAGCCAGCGTGACTTACGCTTCCTCATCATTATATCGAATCCATCCATCCAATCCAGAGATCCATTGCAAATAAACGTCCATAAATCCGCTTAGACATCATAGAAAAAAAGACACTCCTAAGAAGTCCAGAACTCGCCTGAGAATCATCATGTGTTCAGGTTTTCTTCAGTATCAAAGTAATCCAGCGACAGTTGTCTGCACACTAATGGGTACACTGCAGATAGGAACTGCTAATAGCTAATTCTTTACCCACATTATTTGACAACTACAGTTACTTTGCAGATTAAGATTTTACTTTCAAAATATCTTATTTTCAATTTATAAAATATGATGTAATAATATAAAGATATAAAGCACTTGGCAGTTGGCCTTATCCACCAGCTGCAACTTTTAAACTCTGCTTATATGCCTCAATAATGATAACCTATAGTATAATACATATTAAAATAAACACTATGGAAGGGGCTCTTCTGCATAATAAGTACTTTTACTTTTGAATATTTAAGAATATTTTTTTGATAATACTTAACATACTTTTTACTTAAAAATGTAGTCTACGATTCTAATCCAAAGGATGTGAATACTTCTTCCACTGGCATGAGGTGTCACGGTTCCTGAGTTTTGAAATGCCCTACCAAACTTCCTGTCAGTTTATGACACATTAAAGTGTAAGTATGCAATATTTTGTTGGTTTTCTGTGCTACCAAAACAACCTATATAACTTTGAATGAATGTTGAATGTTAATGTTGTCTTTTAACACAAAAAACACTCTAAGGAAATATTTTTAAAAAATGTAAAATATTTAAAGAAAATGGTTTTTGATTAGTGGTTTACATGAACATTTGATTTCATCACTGTCAGTGTTACATATTTCTATAGAGAAAAGGTGTTGGAGAATAACCATGTCATTTGCTATTCAAGCTGCAGCAGTTGAAGCTCTCTCTCAGCTGTATAGTGCAGGGACTGCTGTCCATGGTGCTGACCAGGGGTGAGTGGAAGATGGTGCAGAGAAACATGTTGTCTATTGTAATTATTCCCTCTCTGGTGAACACTGTAATATTGCAATACTGCTATTTTATACAAGATGGAGAAAGTGGCAGTCTGTGTATACGGGGGAATGTTCCAACATAAACATTTCCACTGGGGCTCATTACTATCATGTCACACAACACTTCCCAACCATACAGAGCTGCCAACTTGCATTTTTTCTAGTGCAGCAGTTATTTCCTTTCCTTCCAGCAACTTGCACAAGCTGTCCATGTATGCAATTGCTTACATGTCCAGTTTAACTGCTAGACTATTGGAAGGGTTTAAACACATGCATGTGCTGGGGCAGAAATTACTTAAGTACAGTGTTCACAGCAGAAGTGTGCCGCTGAACTGGAAATCGCTCAAGTTTTCGGAGTGTTGCATAAATTGTAATGAAAGAAGCCACACGTGATGATCAGACACTCAGACCCCAAAAGATTCACACACACACACACACACACACACACACACACATCCTCCATGTTGTGCTGTTAAAGATGCCAACATAATTTGTGCAATGAAATTTCAAGACTGTCCTTACCAGAAAAAATGACAACATTGATTGTTGTTGTTCAAACTCCTAAAATGACCTACATTTTCCTGAATGACTGTTCTCTCTTAGAAGCAAATGAGGAAATGGGCCAGTGTTGTTACGCGGCTGCAAAACCTCTCAAAGACGAGGGCCAGGTGGACAGTTGGGTTGACAGAGTGTGAGACATCGGTTGACACAATTTGCATCCGTTAACAGTCAGCATTGGTTTCTTTGAATCATCTTTCCCAAACCTTAACCAAGTAGTTTTTAGCTACACTAATGACATATAATGGCTCTAGGGATTAAAGTGTCAGTTGTGTCAGGTCCACAGATTGCCATAGAACTTTTCTACAGACATTCATAATAATAGTAATAATAATAATAACAGTAATACATTTTATATGTATAACACCTTTTAAAACATAATTACAACAGCAACAGCAAAATAAAAACAGAATCCAGTCAAATGAAAAGAAAAGAAAAGCATTATAAAAAGAACATAAAAGTAAAAATAAACTAAAATAAAGTATAAGATATTAAAATAATAAAACAATAGAATTGATTATTAAAGATACACAGCAAGGACTTAAGTAAAAGTGCATTTTTAAAAGAGATTTAAAACAGGACAAAGATGTGGCTTGCTTAAAACACACAGGTAGCCAGTGTAATAAAGCTAAAATTGGGGTCATATGTACTCTTTAATTAGAATTAGTGAGGAGTCTGGTAGTAGCATTTTGAATTTTCTCAGGTCTGGGAAGGTTGTGTTTGCTTAAGCATAAGTAGAGTTACAGTAGTCTAGATGGGATGTGATGAATGCATTAATGACAATTTCAATGTTCTTGGGAGACAGAAAGGACTGGATCTTAGAGATTCTACATAACTGGGTAAAACAAGACTGAACAATAATTCTAACATCCTGATTGAAATTAAGATTATTATCAAAAGTGACACCAAGATTTCTGCAGCTAGTGGTGATACTGGTGGAAAATGAACCAAGTTGTTGTGAGATGTGATTACGTGTGGTGTCTGGCCCTAAGATAATGACTTCGGATTTATCTGTATTCAGTTAAAGGAAATTATTCAACAGCCAGATCTGAACTTTTTAGGCATGCCCTGAGAGTGACTGATTGGTTGTTACTGGTGGGGTCGAAAGAGAAATAATGCTGTGTATCAGCTGCGTAAAAATGGAAACTAATATTTTCTCTGCGGATTATGTGTTCCAGAGGTAACATGTAAATGGAAAAAAAGCAGGGGGCTAAGGACTGACCCCTGAGGTCCACAAAACAAAACAAAGATTCTGTGGAAGATCTGCAATCACTAATAGCAACACTAAAAGTCCTATTTTGGAGATACGAATAAAACCAGTCCAACGCAGTGCCAGAGAAGCCAACCAATTTTTTAAGGCGCTCAATTAAAATTGAGTGATCTAAGGGCGCGATGAGATCTAAAAGTTTTAAAATAGATGAGTGGCCAGAGTCAGCTGCTAAAAGAAGATCATTGAGCACTTTGAGGAGTGAAGTCTCTGTGCTGTGGCCCACTCTAAAGCCCAACTGAAATTTTTCAAAGAGACCATTTCCAGTCATAAATGAGATGATGCATCTGGAAGAGGAACTGATTATCGTTGAAATAAAAGGACAAACTAACTGCAGGACTTCTTTAAGGAAGCGGGTGAGAACGATATGAAAAGAACAGGATGCGGGCTTTATATTGGTGATGGTCTTGGCAAAATGATCAATTGAAACAGGGTAAAATAAATTTAGAGAGCAGGACAAATGACTAGGAGGTGCGGGTGTTACAAGAGACAGTAGGGTAATTTGATTTCTTATTTTGATGACTTTGTTGGAAAAGAAAGATAGAAACTCCTCACAAATCTCTGTGGAGGGCTCAGTCACATTAGTAGTGTGGCTAATAATATCAAAGAGCACCCTGGTGTTATGCTGGTTTTTCTCAATGATCTCAGCAAAATAGTTTGCTCCAGCATTTTTAATTGCTGAATTGAGTTTTTTTATTAAGATTTTTATACTGTCAAGGTGAACAGTTAATTGTGTGGACTTCCATTTCCGTTCTGCTTTATAACAGAACGAATGTCCTTATTTATTCAGGGCTGAAAAGTATGTTGGGGCTTTGTTGTTTTAAAAGGTTTAAAACTTTGTCTAGAATGGCTGAACAGGTACTGTTAAAACCATTTAAAATATCATTGGTGTCCATTGAAGAGCAAATCTGGAAATCAGAGGAGCCAAATTCTTGGCAGAACATGGTGGCAGAAGTGGAATTAAAAATGCGGGAGCATGTCTGACCTTCAAGTCGGTTTTAGATAATGTGCACAGTAATGTGAAATAAAATCCAATTATGATCAGTAACCCCAATATCAATGCAGAGTGTGTTATTTTAAATGATTCCAGTATAAAAAAACAAGATCTAAGGTGTGGCCTTTGATAGGACCAATAGGAGCAAGAAGCAGATTAAAAGATTCTACCAAATTTAAAAACTCATTAGTTAAAACATTCTCAGGGCAGCAAACATGCATATTAAAATTGCCAAAAATCAGAATATTGTCAAATTTAAGGAGAACAATTGATAATAGTTTTGAGAATACTGTGATAAAACCAGTTGTGGATTTGGGCGGTCTATAAATCAGAATGCAGAGGGTCTGTGGGTTGCCTGAAATAATAAAACAGAGGGCTTCAAAGGTAGAAAAAGTTTTGTTGTTTTTTTTTAAATTTTGCAACATTTAAGGCTATTCTAAAAATAAACAACTAGGCCACCCCCTCGGCCAGTTCAGGTAGGAGTAGCCAGGGGGACAAGTTTTAATTAGGGGAACTATGGTGTAAAACATAGTGTAAATTACTCTTGGGAAGGTCTATTAATAAGGCACCTGGCCCATTCAGTCTCCATCTGCAAAAGTTCTT